>JAFIDM010009631.1:220991997-221026382 GCA_023159025.1 Thereuonema tuberculata
ACCTGCATACAAAATTTCATTCCGATCCTTTGCGCCGTTGAGACATGAAAGAATGACAAACAGACTTACAGTTTTGGGAAATTTTTCATTTATCGTACTCATAATACTTGATTGACAGGGATGATAAGTAGCCTACGTCGTACTCCGTGTCCTAGATGACCTGCATACAAAATTTCATTCCGATCCTTTACGCTGTTGAGACATGAAAGAATGACAAACAGACTTACAGATTTTCGCTTTTATAGTAGTAGTTGGGATTTATTTATTAATTTATTTATTATTTATTACAGATTGATAGATTGTATGACTGGAAATCAATGAAAAACAAAGATGTTAGAGATATACTTAAAGGACAAAATAGGAATACTTTAATGGAATTTGAAAAACGTGCAAAAGAAATTATTGTACAGTTTGCTGAACAGGTAAGTAATATTTCATATAATGAAATCCATGTAAATCAAATCACTTACTGGGAATTAAAATTTTTTGTATAATTTTCCCACTACTTTGGCTTCTGAATATTAATTTGGTGTCGGTTTCAGAAGTACATTGCAGTGAAATTTAGATTTTAATCTTTCATAAATTAGATAAGTTGCTATAATTCTAAAGAAGGTATCTAATTAGTCCATAAAACTTGACCTTTTCTAATTCTCAGATTACTCAAATTCATATCCAACCAGAATGTTGTGGTTTTCCTTTATCTGTAATCCAAAAGTTTAATGCTTTAACTACTAATCTCTGTTTTACATCTGTTTCAAATTACCCAAAAAATTCACATTAAAAGAAGCTCTTTGGAGGTTTGTACAAGAGAAATTATTTTGCATCCTGTACAGAGGGAATTGGAAAAGTTCTAGTTGTACCTAAATATGTCATATTCTTTTTTATTTTCTATTATCGGCAGTAATAGAATTTTATGACCTTTAATTCTTCAGAAATTTAGTTAAGATTAATGATGGAAATAATGCAAAAAAGTAAATCGTATGAAAATACTTAAAAGTTAAAAAGTTAAAGGATCTCACAGCACACCTATATAGTCAAATGATCTCAATTGATAAGACTCTCGTTTTCCAACAGAATTAAGTTGAGGTTGGGTGGCCAATCACATTGCTTCTTTAATCTCATTAAGAAAATTCACCGATGGGGTGAATGGGGGGGGGGGGGAAACAACATCCATTTCCCACTAGGTTTGGGTAAACCCTAAGAGGAAAAAAAAAAATGAGCAAAGGAAAAAAATCTCTGATCTCTTGTTGAGAATCAAACCTGGCTCCTCTACCACTCAATCAAGTAATTTATCAATTGAGATACCAGGCTCGCATGAAAATAATTAGCTGTTCTATATTGCACTATGCATCACAATAGTGATCTTTTTCTGTTGTAATGGCCATTCTCTTGAAACAGCATTCCAGAGGGGAAAACTTGATATACAATGGGAAAATTAGATAACTAAGAACAGTTTAAGCTTTTTATTAGTAATAATCTTGTCACTTACAATTGGTAATATTTGTAAATGCTATTACCAAAATTGATTTAATGTATATTTTTTTTTTCCATTTCAAGGGTTTAAATGCAACTTTATTTTTTGAAAACAAAGATCCTCGTACTTTTATTTCTGTTGTTCCAACATCTGCCGTAACTGGAGAAGGTATGGGTAACCTTATGGCCTTAATTGTGGAACTAACTCAGAGCATGTTAGCTAAGCGGCTAGCTTATTCAGAGGAATTGCAGGCAACTGTACTAGAGGTAAATAGTAGAATTGTACTAAAATCTTTTGTTTATGCTAAAAAGTAAATATTCTTATACTGGGTGGGCAAAATAAATTTGCAGATATATTTCAAATATTGACAAGAGGACTGACCTTTGTTAATGAATATCACAGAAGATGCTGGAATTGGCCACCGTTGACTTCGATTCAGCGCTGTATCTGTAAATTTATTTTCCGGGCCAGTTTTATTTTGCCGAACCTGTACAATTTCATTAGTTATTGTTATTAGAATGATAGATCACATTAAGGATGCATTTGCAGGCTTAATGCTATGTTTTTCTTAGTATTTCATTTGTAGTTACAAGTTCAATTGCTGATTGTGGTAATTTTCAGAAATAAAAAAAAGTAAATTACTGTGAGATAGACAGTATCGTCTGTACTGCAAATCCTTTGTACATTTGATATCATGTCTATTAATAATATGCAAGTCATTTTATACAGTTTCAATCTTCATGATTTCAAACTGTCAAGAAGAAAGTTATCCTTCAGCATTTCTTCAAGATTAGAATATTCTAGACATTAATAACTGCGTTTGTCTTCTAAACACATGATGTTGTCCATATAAAGGAATCTCTGATTATATACAGTATAGTCCAGTTTTCACACCAATATTTAAGAGGCCTTTCTGAAAATCCATTGCTCAAAACTTGCTAAATTCTGTTGCATGATAGTTATTAAATTGCAACAGCATCATTAATAAATTTGTAGCCATCTCAAATACTATCTCGAGATTTGTCCCTTCATCAGAAACTAAAAGAGTAGCAAGTTGTGGGTCACCTTGCTTTTTGGCAAGAAACTTATATGCTGACAAAGTATGCTGCAGGGTGTGTTATTATGTTGGGATAAAACAGCCTCTTCTTTCATCTTTCAGGTTTTATTTGATTCATATTTTTCCAAAGACATCCCTGTAAATAGTAGAAGTGCTGCTGCTGTTCTTTGTGAGAATTTATTTCAAATTGTGAAGACAGCTATCAATTTTGAGCTTTTAAGTTTCTGAAAGATTCAACAAAATAACTTAACAACACAATGACTCTCATTAATTGCTTGAATCAAGCTGAGAATGACTGCACACAATACCATTATGTCTTGATAAAAGATAATTTCCAGATGAAGTCAGTATAGTCAGAAAATTTTTTTATCAAACTTTACATTTCAGAATGGATTTGATTTCTTCATCTGATACAATGACTGACTTTCACTAGTCTTTCTTCTTTTAATTTTTAGTGATAAGTTTCAGTGAAATTTTCTCTGAGTAAATTGCACAGATGAAACTGAAACAAGATTAGATGTACTCGATCAATGCACATTAATCAAGTGGTTGAAGAAGTGAAAAGTGTAAGTGTCGGGATTAACTTGTAGTGATTTAAAGAGCAGTTTTAACTTTTTGCTTTTCTAACTTCAAAAATAGAAAGAGGCAGTAAAATTGGTTAGAGTTAGCATTTTATGTTGTTATTCGACAACAACATTTTTTTGAATGTTGAGGAAATATTTTTCATTTCTATAGCTTTTAAAAGAAATTATCTAGTAAGTAGTTAATTAAACACAACGATATTTATAACTCAAATACATAAAGCTACAGATAAGTAGCTCCTGCTCTAATAAGTAATGTACTATTTTGTGATTTTCAGAATTCTAATTTAATTTTTTGGAAATGCTTAGGATTAATAGAAAATTCATGTAACTTGGAATTAGATTAGCTATTCAGTATTCATCTATTTAATCAATGGATGGGAATCCTGTGAGCTATATAACCTTTTCTATCTAAAATTTCTTTTTTTTTATCTGTTTTAATGATTATTACCCTTACATAATATTGAGTAATCATTAGTGCCTGGATTTCCATCACATATTTGTTTTTTCTTTGACTTCTTTAACATTTTTAAATGGATACAACTACTTCTCAAGTTATCATTCAAATTACACAGCTATTGTTATGCATATAAATGCATATTTTGATCTTTTTTGAGTGTTTCGACATATTTGTTCTTGTAAATACTCCTTACTTATCAAAATAAGTGAATATATGTAATTTTTTAGTGAGTTTAATAGGATAAAGTATCAGAAAAACTGCCTGGTCCCAAAGCAAAATGTGAGGATGAAGTCATTTTTTTCCTTTTAGTTTTTGGTTAAAAGATGTCAGTCCTGCTTTTTTGTATGTGTTTTTGTTGGATAGATGAGTTTTAGATATATTTTTAAATCATTATTGTGTCACCTTATATTTCATGCTTTGAGATCATAAAAATCTAGGCCCTAGTACTTACATACTTTTGCAATTGCTTATTCTTAGATCCTAACAGTGGAGTATTTTGCATTGAAATTTTATTTCCAAAATAGAATATTTGTTTACTTTTTAAAAATAAATTATATCTAACTTGAATTTTATTTTTCTTGCAGGTTAAAGCAATTCCAGGTCTGGGTACAACCATAGATGTCATTTTAGTCAATGGTTGTTTGAAAGAAGGTGATACTATGATTGTGGCAGGAGTAGATGGACCGCTAGTCACTCAAATTCGAAGTCTACTTATGCCACAACCATTAAAAGAATTGAGGGTGAAAGTAAGTATATGTTATTTTATGGGAAACTTAAACTCCATGTGTAATGCCAGCAAATAAAAGTCCCAATTCAAAGTTTTAGAACAAAGCTGTTATCAATGGATTTATATCATCCTAATTGTTTTGTTTGCATTTTTATGCAAATCAGTGAATGAGAATCTGTTTTAAGTACATACTGAAATTTTAGATTTGTTTTCTATCAAGGGACAAAAAAAATCCAGATAAAATGGATGGTGTTATACATCATTTGACCAAGTGCCAAAATTCGATTTTGAAGTATTTGCATAAACACAAAAGCTGTTGTATTACTTATTACTTCACATGTATTATGTATTACTTTGCATTTTTTTATGGAATGAAGAGTTATATATCAAAATGAAGATACTTTCACAGGACAGTTCTGATCATTATTCTTCAAAGGTCGTTAGTCATATGATGCAAATCTTATTCGTTATGATTAGTCAATTGGCATTTATACAAAATTAATTTTCCACAGAATTATGTTTAGATAGCAAGTAGGAACATTATTTTCTAAAGAGTTTACAGCTTTCACTAGTAAATGGAGCAATAATCTAAAAAAATTATTTTAGCACTTGTTCAAATTATGCATAACACCATCCAAATATAGGTAGAAAGGATATGCAGCATCATTTAAGTAATTTATCTGCAAAAAGAAAGTTCAAGTGAATAGTTTCATGGGTTTGATTTTAGGTTAGGTTATTAAGACTATTATGTTCTCCCCTACCTGAACAGATGAGCCCAAGACCTTGTGATAAACGCTGATTAGGGGTCATAGATCATGAATATATATACCATTCAAATTCTTCTTTTCACAATAAATATATATATATATTTCTGCTATTTGGCGATTTTTCCTATTTTCAAAACCTTATAATCATGTTTTTAGAGCTTTTAGGGCATTGGTTTAACTACAAATAAGTAACAAAAAAGTCGAAATGTGTTCACGGGTTTTTAGGAGGGCATAGAAGTGGGACATGACCGCTGTGGATAACTGCTGTAAATTTTGGGATTTTTAGCTAAAACTGACCTTGACTTCAGATGGCTGAATATCAAATTTTATTATTAAAATATTAACAAATACTATTTACAAATCTCAGGGTGGTTCACCTTTGGGAAGTACACTTACTGTGGTAGATGCTTGACAGAGGTATTTTCTGTTTTCATCTTGCTGTCTTATAATGTAATAATGTCTTACATTGTAACGATGGATGCTAAGATTAAGAATTTAGAGAAGTAGGTATTTAGGTGTAGCATATTCATTGAATACATTTTGATAACTGAAATACAACACTCGTATTATAATTTCTTAAGATTTAGATGCTTTTCACACGATGCGACTATGGCCGCAAGATTACTTTGTTTTATAGATTTCAGTGGAACCTTTCACACGCGGCCGCTTGGTCGCTTCTGGCTGTGACACGACACAATTTTTTACGCGGCCAGGCTGGTCATGCGACCACCGTTGTTCTATAGATTTCAATGGAGCCTTTCATACGAGACGCGATTTTCGTTGCGGCCAGAAGGTTATTTCTGTTTATTTTAGCTTTGAGAAGTGTTGAAAATCATGATTAAAATAAAACTATAGAGAATGGGGACTTTGACACTGAAAAATTCATATTAGAAGTTCGCGAATATTTATGAATAAAGAACATAAAAAATTATTTCTATAAAAAGATGCTTCAAAACAAATTCATTTTTGGAAATGAACAGCATCAAATGAATCTGCATGATATTTAGAATGTTTTTATTGAAAGCTTAATTTATTATGATTATTTGATAGCACGTAAAAATAAAATAATCTTACACAATTTTTATTCTTTTAAAAATTAGGCCTAACTATTGCACTAATAATAAATATCTTACAAATCATTATTTTATGATTCTTTTTTTTTTTTTTATCATTTAGGTGTTCATCAAGTTGAAAATATTGAGTAATACCTCAAAAACGTTTACCCCAAAAATTGACCATTTTTGAATTTTAATTTAATTAATTACAGAATATTTTGAAAATTAAAAACAAGAAAATAGAAATTTCAGATGCTTCACAAGTTTATATTTAAATTTTCAGAATTTTAGGTGCATTGATAAAAGAAATATATAAAAGAAATAAAAGGTTTGCAGTCGTCTGAATTGCTTTAAGTCACTTTAATGAGCAACTGGTGGAGTGTTTGACCATGGTCGCGTCGTGTGAAAGAGTGCTTAATTGTTTAATTACAGAGGTTAATAGAAATATACCTATCCATATGTTTTGTATGGGAATATAAAGCAACAAATTTCATTTCATGAGTGTAATTTTGGTTAACAATATGCCTTGTAATTCGTATTTCTAACCTGTAACAAAGAGGTCAAGTCATGTATGGCCCCAAAGTAGTGTATTAAAGATGTTTAAATTGAGATATTGTGTAAAAGACATCTGAACATTCTTTTGCCCCCTTTCTGAACTCTTAATTTTACTGACTTGCCCATAGTTTGTGCTGAATGTAAGCAAACAATTCTCATTTGATCAGCTTTTGGTTAATGTTGTATAACAATACAAACCCCAATATAGAATTTGCTTATTTTTGTAATTTAAAAAAATCCTAGTTAAGATTCCATCAAAACATCAGAGCTGACTTGTTCTAACTTAAGAGGTGAGACTATTTGGTCTCATTCCTTAATGTTGTTAGAAAAGGATTTAACTATTTAGTAAAAAATGCCTTTGGTTACTTACAAACGGTTGAACACGAAGAAAGTTAGCTTATTATTCAAAAAACAAAAGTTCTATAATAGATGCATTTTTAATAAACATTCCTAACTATCACATCAAATAATTGTTTGTTAATTCATTAATTGTTATCCTTTTACCTTAATAATATCTTCATCCTCTGCAGCAACCATCAGTTCAAAAGTTTATAATCAATGTATAACTGACTTAGATGTATTTAAATATTCGTTCTGATGTAACCATTACAAAATATTTGCACTCCATCTGAAGAAGTTTTCAGATTATAAAACCCCAAAATAGTCTTATAGCTCATTTCAGTAATAAGTGCATTGTATGTGTTGTTTTATATAAAGAATTTGAATTCCACTTTAGCTATCCACAAAAAATTAGCATGAATTATGTGATTCAGTTTAATCTGACTTCAACAATTTAAGGAAGTAATGCACACTTAATTATTGGGTTGGTTTTTTTTTTTTTTTTTTGTTTTGGTTTTTTTTTGTAATTTTCATGAATTTAAAAAAAGTAAATAAATTTTAAAAAACCACATTCTAAGGAAAGTTGGACTTTTTAAGTTCTTTGAACTTCTTGTTAACAAAATAAATTCCTATTTCCTACCGAGTATATTTTTCTTTTGAATGTAAGTGCATAAAGTATTGTTGAAGTCTAAACGTTTCTATATTTAGTGTCTTTTATTAATAGGAGTTAAGGGATTTATTTAAAATATGTTCTGTATCATTCCCAGAATCCTTATGAAGAATTCAAAAAAGTAGAAGCTGCCCAAGGAATAAAAATCACTGCCAAAGATCTAGAGAAAGCAATTGCCGGTCTGAATCTCCTTGTAGCTAACCATCCAGATGAAGTTGAAGTGCTTAAGGTTTGAGCAGTTTTATTTTTTAATTAATACTTTTAAAATCAGATATTTGTTTTAAGAATGATAAGTATAATTAAAAAGATTATTTAAATAATTAGTTGAAATCCACAGTTGATAAGAATGCCATTAAAACAAAGTGTTAGATAATATTTGATTTGGTTCAAATCCCAGGAAAGGTAAACATTTACATCACTATCATCTGTCAATTTGAAAGCTAGGTTATTTTGTGTCTTCGCTTTTGTTCTATCCCTATTTCCCTGACTTGTTCCAGATAAATAACCTACTCCTGACTCAGCATGGAATCCATTTCTTTGTGCCATTAACAGCAGTAACAGACTTTCAGAAAAAGAAATGCATACAATTTTAATTAGTTCATGTACATTAATTTTTTACCGATTTAACCAATTCTCAAGATTAGTGGAAGAATGATCACCAAAGTCCTGAAAATGAAAGTCAGCAATTCATTAAAAGATTTTCACTTGAAATTACTTTGTCTGAAATTCCCTAAGTTCAAGAGCATTTTTGGAATGCTGCTAGGAAGAAATTGAAAAAAAAAAATTCTAAATAACTAATTCACAAACTAGTCTTCAAAGTTTCTTAGATTAATCTCTTATTAATATTCATCTGCTTCTGTGCCGTATTGGACTCAGAATCATTGCTTATAAGAAAGGGTCTGAAGAATGTTAATATCAATAATGTGAGATCTAAATCTGCCTTTTTATTAAATGGCACTAAAAAAATAGCACTATTGTATTGTAATCTTGCTTGAATTTCTATAAAACTTAGGAGATAATTGCTAAAAAAACATAATTAACAAGTAGGGAAAAATAGTGACCTTTCATAATTCAAATACATTAAAAAAAGAAGTTAAATTCTAAAAAAACTAAAATTAAATTATTCTGTGCCAGACCACCAGCCTTTAAAATTAAAATGAATCAATGAATGCCAAAATAGCTTTAAGTTTAATGTGCACAACAGAATATTCTTGAATGGTAGAATATTCTTGGCCTGATATTTCTTTTAAACTTTTTTAAATTGTAACAGCTATTCTCAGGTTCCCTGTATGATCTGGTTTTGAAAATTTGTATTTATCGACATGTTTTGAGTTTTTATTTAACAAATTTGATGTATTTTAAAACATTTGTTATGATTGAAAGTTAGATCAAGTAAGTTTAATCACTTTTGTAGGAAGAAGTTAACCGAGAGTTGCAAGCCGCAATGAATTCCATAAAGTTAGCAGAAAGGGGGGTTTATGTCCAGGCTTCAACCTTAGGATCTCTAGAGGCACTATTAGAATTTCTTAGAACTTCCAAGATACCGGTAAGTAGAATTCTTTTTTATTATTTATTAAGTAACTTTCAGTGTGTTTGGTTTTGCCAACATAATGAATCATAAAAATCAGTCCTTTTAATTATAATGATTGATAGAAACTGCATCAAAATGGAAAGAATTGATGAAAGACGAGTTTATTTGTTGTCATTAGGCCACAAACTTTTTTAAATTTTGCTTTCAAGTTAATGAACTAATGCACAGTTTTCTATTTTTTCATTTTGACTGACATTACATAGTATTTGTTTTGTAACAATAGAAATGTCTAGATGAAATAAGGCCTTTATTGTCAATTTCAGTAATAGCTAATGTTGCCTTTTTTGCTACTTGTATGATTATAGGAAATTTACATTTTTTAGTTAAAATGGCTAAAATAGATAGAAAGCTTTCTAAAGAAATCTACTCCTCCTTCAGCTTGATTGCGTCTTCCATCTTCTGATTGCATAACAAATAAATGAGACCTTTGTGGGTTATTTCCTATTACTTAACTAACTCTTACGTAATATAAAGATGATATTTAATTTCCATTGGAGAGTTTTCAATAAAACTGCTTTGTTTTTACCTTTTTTTATTATTTTTTTTTTAAATTTAACTTCAAATTAATTGTGTTTTCATATTAAATATTGAACCTTTAAGAATTGCAACTATTTGTTTCGGTAAAATTTTAATACCACTATCTCCCTCAATCTTACTTTGTGTAGGAGTTTGTAGGAATATCAGAAAATATTTGTTTTTCGGAATTTTTCAATCATCTTTGACTTTAATGAATCTTTTCAGAGATTTACGAAAAGAGTTGTTCAGTATATTTTATATGAGCACTTGAGTAAAGCGATGTAAGTGGCATAAGTCAGCTTTACTCATTTCACATTTAGTGTGTTCGTCAGTGTTGATTTATAATTCATATGAAGATACTGAACAGTTATTAAAAAAAGAAAAACAAGTGAAATTGTTTAAAAGGATAAAAATAAATTTCTTCACGTTAGGTAATAAAAATGTAATAAAATGCAGCACATGTAATAAAAGTACCTGTGCTGCATTTTATTAAAATGTGCTAACAATTTATACTAGAAGGATTGAAAGTTAAACAAGAAACAGTCACTTTATGCATGAACTTAAACAAAAATTCATAATATTAACTCCCTTCTTTTGCTTCTGATAGATAATTTCAGATAAGGCATACGAACCTGCTATAAATAGAATCTAAAATGTAAATCTTTTTAAAAGATTTGTGCTTAATCTTTTTAAATTTAATGTAACTCAAAATAAAAAAGAAAAATATTCCATTTCTCAACAGTTGACACATTCCTCTTTCAGGCAAGGAAAAAAGTTTTTGAATTTGAAATGTGAAAATCTTCTTAAACTGTATTTTTCTCCATAATAAATGGCTTTGGCATAGTATTCCTAGTTTATTACACATTTACATAACTTTTATACATGTAAATATTAATTAAAAGAAAGCTTAGCATTAAATTTTGATAAAGTATTACTCAACTTTTGATTAAGTATTTTGATAAAAATTTTTGCTTGAATTTGCTAAAGAGAACTATTCATACGTTAGTCATATTCTTTTCATATCTACATTTTTTGTTGTTGTTTTTTGTCTCTCTATAGACCTTTTATAGAAAATCAGTAAAAGGCTTTTGTGATTGTATAAAAATCATTTGCAATAATTTGCTTGAATGTGCTAGAGAGAACTATTCATACGTTAGTCATATTCTTTTCATATCTTCATTTTTTGTTGTTGTTTTTTTGTCTCTCTTTAGACCTTTTATAGAAAATCAGTAAAAGGCTTTCGTGATTGTATAAAAATCATTTCCAATAATTTAGGCCAAATTTATTTATTTTAGTGATGAAAAATGTATCAGGATCTCCAATTCTTCCAAAATACATTGTTTACTTTTTTTATTAAAGCATTTATTGAAAATATAGAGATTAAAAAATATGAGTAAATTAAATCCATTTTTTTCTAAAAATTTAATTAAATTTTATTTAATTGAAATATTTTTAGTATTAATTAGGAATAGAGAGAGTAAATACGTAATATAATGAAACATATTTCAATATATTCAGAATGCTTACAGTATCTTATTATTACATCATATTATTTTCTTTTTGCTAATAAATTAGCTAAATAGGTTTGCATTTTTATTGTTGACACTATCATTTAAATTGCAATATATTTGATGAAAAATAATGCTTCTGAATTCTTTTATATAATAATAGGAAAAGATATTACTCTGTAAAAAAAAAAAAAAAAAAAAAAGGACGAATTGTATCTTTTGTGTGTTTATTTCCATGTAACAACCCTTGAAGGCCCCATAGTGATATTGAAGACACTGGTAGCATCCAATGGTGTATGTCAAGTTTCACTCCTGAAGAAAAAAACCTAGTTTCAATTAACAGAGTCAAATTAATTAATTAGTGCTAGAATCTCTCTGGAGTAGAAACAATCCAGGGAAAATCGAGTCACTTTTCAGGACTTCCAGCCCAAAGATATTTTATCTGTTTTCCATACATTGTCTCAATTTCATTGCATCAGTGTTTCATGTACTTTCCACTGACATTAAGCAGTTCCTGTAGTCTATCAGAATTCTATGTTGTTGTCTGAGTAGGGTATGAAGTGCTATTTCTCAAGATACCCCTTATGGTTTAGGAAGAAATGAAAGTAAAGTGAAAGTAAGCCAGAGCTCCCTAGATTTTGACTAAGAGATAAGCCTTACAACTTGGTGTCAAATTAGGTTGGCTAATGTCAAATTTGTTTCAGCAGCATGACTGACAGAAGCATCAAAATATATATATTTTTTTCTAATTAATAGTAATTTTTTCCAAATAAGAATTCTTTCTAACATAAAGGCTCCTGCAATTAAGAAAAAAAGGAGGAGAGTGCAACTTTTGAACTTTGTCTAAGCGCATAAAAACTTTGATCCAGTCATGGTATATTTCCTCTAATTGTAAACGAGGATCATCAAGGTCTATAGATGTTTGATTGATGAGATAAATTAATGAGGGAGAAAAAAGCAGCTAAAACTTCTCTGCAATGCCTGAAAATATGCTTCTTAATTCTAGTGATAGAAACAGTAAGCAATCGAATTTGAGTAGTTTGGACCACTGAATCTTCTGCAGTGGCCAAACCATGGAATTTACTCGTCCCTCTAAGTACAATGAGGAAACCTATTACGTTTATCAATTAAAAATTCCAGGAACACCTGTTGAAGTTTCTGGCAGTACAGCTTTAAATTAGTTTTGAAGAAATGCATGAACAGATCATGCATAAACCATGATTTAGATCAACAATGCAACAGAAGTTATAAGGCACATCAACATTATTTTAAACTACTAGAGAAATAAGTTATGAATTGAATAGGACGCCATTGAGTACACACAGCTGGAAATTTGTAAAAGTTCAAAGTCTATTTCATTGCAATGTTAAATCTGATTTTCTTTTAGGTATCTAGGTGCAATTTAGGGAATAATTTATGACAATTATAATTGATATAAAATAATGTTAAACGTTATTATAATAGCTTGGAAATTTTGAAATCTCTTAAAATTTTGATTAACTATTCCTATTCTTTACTGGTCTTGCCCAAATCTTTTCACTTAATTTTGATATATTCATAAAGTTAAAAAAAAACAAAAGTAACATTGATTGTAGCTGTAGTTTGTTGTATTTGGACAAAACAAAACAAAAAACCCACAACATAAATTTTATATACTCGTGCATGAAATGGGAATTTTATAGAAGAGTTAAACTAGGGGAAAAGAGTGTTAGTTTATTAGGGAATTTACGAAAAATGTAAAAAAGAATGAACGACAAAAAAAAAAAAAAAAAAAAAAAAATATTGAAGTTAACGATTTTATTAAGTGTTTAATGTATGATTCGTGAGAACATTCTGGAAACATCTGGCTGAAACATAAGCCTCAAAGTGGGCCCAGTTGGCCTTGATTCAGCATGGATATTCCGTTTCTTTTCGGCTGTTGATAAATTATCAACGAAGATCATTGCTTAGGCCCTTGAATGTAGGCATTCATAGACTTAGGACACAATTTGTTAGGCTTATTTCGTTGTTGGTATTTCAACAGAAAAATATCTTCAGCTTTATGAAGCCGACTTAAATGGACGTTAAAACCCACTCGATGGTCATTTGTATTTATTTATTTATTTATAGTTTTTTTATTTGAAATACTTTTGAATTAAAAAAATTTAGATAAACCGGGGGGTGGGGAGCATAACGTGAGGAGTATTATTAATGTGTTTAAAAACTGTTATTAGTTATTTTAAAAATCGTTAGCTAAAATCGGAGCTTTATTTTATTCTATGACTGCTAAGATATTTATGTAAAGTGTTATTTATATTATAGAGGGTTTCAAGCTTCGTAGAGATTTCTTTATGGATAGAAATGATTGTAGGAGTTAAATAAAATCTTATATTTGATAATTGTTTATCATCTTTTCAAGTTTTGAGTTTTATTTAAGAAAACGTCATATTGACAATAAATAGACTACATTTAAATTGAACTAAATTATAAGATACAACCAGTGTTGACAACTCGGAAACCTGAACTTCCTCTGCCGGCTTTTCAAGAAAACAAAAAAAAAAAATCTCTGAAATGCATCTTAAAACCTTCAGGTTAGATATTTTGGGAGATTCAGCATTTAACCAAAACACACACACACACACACAAACAAAAACCTCCAGATTCTGGAAGATATCTTTTGATGTTGGCAACACTGGTTTAGAATTTGGTTATTGCAGATTCGGATAATTGAAAAATTCATTTCGTCTTTCAATTGTACGTAGGCTATTGGAGATTGAGGTGGGTTTTTTTTCCCTCAATATCGTTGTTAAATAATGATAGTAATTTATGTTTAATATCGAATTTTCTGCTTTTCAATCATGGCCGCACCTAAGCTAATCAAGGCCTCCTGTCCACAGGAGCGGGAGTGACAGTATAATGAATACAAGAAGTTCGAAAGATCTTAAAGCTTACTTTCCTTACAATGCTATCTCTAGTTTCTTTTCTTTTTTTAAGTCGTGAGAAGACAAAAAACGAAAAGCCTTAGTTCAAATTGTATTAATTACAGATTTTCATTCTCTGAAAGAAAAAAATAATAATAAAATTATCGTTACTTAAGTTGTCTAAATCGGGTTAATTGTCATCGTATCAAATTACTAAAGCTAAACGATTAATTCCCATTGTTTAAGACAATGACATATTACTAGAAATAGGGCAGAAATCCATTGTTTAGATTTCAATTTTTTTCACCTTTTCGCGCTAAATTCTCGACGAGGACCCAGTTGGAATAAGATTTCAAATATAAAACATCGTCCCTAGTCATAAATATGCAAACGAAGTTTCAAGAAGATCCATCCAGCCGTTTAGAAGTTATTATTACGGACGCACACACACACAGGTGATCTGATCGGCCTCACTTATTTGGTAAAATAGACTACTATATCTTTTTCTTTTTTTTTAAAAGCTAATACTGAGTATTTCCTTCTAATAAAACTTAAACATTGTATTTTACAAGACAAATATTTTCGAGTTGCCTTTTTACTTTAGGCTCATCATGTAAGGGTCCAAATTGCTCCAACATCAATATATGAACTCGAACCGCATATTGTATAACTTCCATTCTGATAATTCTGGATCCTTAGGACCATAGAGCTTATCATTAACGAGTTATTACGATCGTTCTTGATTCAACAGACGGATGTATTTGTCTTAAACCAGAATCATTTGCGTATTTTAAATTCATTTCAAAATCATTTTAATACAAGTGACGTCAGTATTCATGTCAGAATTAATTTTTAATCAGTTGATTAAGTAGCATATTTCAAAGATTTTAAAAAAAAAAAAAAGGTACTAACATAAACCGAAATGCAAATAAATTCGTATATTGTACTATATATAATTAAAATTCCTGGACTGTATTCGTTCAGAACGCAGACAGTGTTTAAAATCTTTTTAGAGATTTCTGTGATTTCTGTAAAGATAATAAAAAAATTCTTAGTTAAAGAATTAGAAGCGGAAAAGTGTTACTGTTTAATGAATATTGTTTCGAATTTGGTTAAATTATGAAGTACACACTTAAATATTGAAAGTGGCTTACACTTTTCAAAACGTTTATTTCACGATTCAAGCTTTTATTAATCAAAACGTAATAACTCAAAAATACAGCGAATTTTTTTTCATGTTTTTATTGCTTTGACCGTCACTTTAGAAGATTAGTAATTGCAGCTGCCTGATAAAACTGCACGTTCTGTATTCATTGACTTCAATTCCATATTCCGTGTGAACGCTTCATATTTATTTAAAAACTAGTGAATAGGGTTTAGCCAGCAGAGCGAGCTTAACGACCCAGTTTGAATAAGCCGTGACCTGTTTAACTGAACCTAATTGTTTAGGCGTAGCAGAATAATTCTGATAATGTTTATTCTGTATTACTATTAATCTGTCTTTAAGTTTCCCAGGATATTTACATATCGTGCATGATGATTATTTTGGATGTTCTTTGTTTTGACACTTTTCTATGTGTTCGATTCTTTCTATGTGGCGGGAGGTTCTTACTTTTTTTTTTCCCCTCTCTTTCTCTCATATGTGGATCCGTGTAAATTTGAAGTTAATGCGAGATAAATGTCTACAAATTGGTTAATCATGGATGTCCCGCCGAGCCTCCCCCCCCCCCTTTCCTTTTTTTTCTTCCTCCTTTTCTTTCAATTACAGGAAATGGATCATCTGAACGCACGAGCGTTTCCATTGAGTCCGGGGTGTCAGTAAGGAAGATGAATTTTGTAAATGCAATATTAGTCGGTAGATGGCAGCAGTAGTCTTGATGAATCTTCTGTGGTTGCTTTAATCATTTTCAGTATAAATTGATAAAACAAAAATTATTAGGCTTGAATATTGAAAAATATTGATGTCAATAATTATTGTAATGTCAAGGATAAGTTCAGACTATTATTCTAGGAAATTGGGAGGCTCATCAGATCGCTCAGTCTGTATGTGAGTCCTCTCTTAATAATTCTGAACCGCTGGATGGATCTTTTTGAAATTTAGTATGCGTAGTTAAGGTCGATCTTATTATTATTTCTTTCATTTGAAATCTTTTCCAAGTGGATCCTTGTCGAAAGATCAGCTTGTGACATTGACGAAAATGTCCTTAGAAAAGCAATGGAATCTAAATTAATTTCTATCCTTGACTGTTAATACTTCATTGTCTTAATGAATTTTAAATCCTCAACCCATTACACGTGGTTGATACAATTCAAATTAATCCTTAAGTAATGATAACTTAAGTAGTGAAGATTTAATTAATTTATTTTTAAATAGAAAAAAAATAGTTTTCATAACTTTTAGGGAGAAAAAAAATATTTCAAGGAAAATAGGCTGTACGTTCTTTCAGACTTCTTGTTTTTAAAGATAATGAAAAGTGAATTTTCCTTTGCAATTCATTAGTTTCAGTATCTTAATTATATTTTATTTCTCAGAAATAAGTTAGTTTTCCTATCTTAAATAAATGTTCTTAAATTGAAATTATCTGCTAAAATCTTAGATATTTTTTTTAAATCGTTATCGGTTACTGACACTGAATATTTTTTTTTTTATCTATCTTTTTTTATTATTATTGCTTTTGCTTTCGTTTTTTTTTTTTTTTTTAAGAGTTTTAATGCTTGAGTTTTATATTTTATTTTACTTTTTTTTATTATTATTATTATTATTATCTTAAGACACTATTAAATTTAAATTTCTTTCGTAGTTGGAAATTTAGATGAGGGGAAAAAAATGGTACATTGTGGAATAATATTATTAGTACTTGGAAGACTGAGCTTTGTTCGGTAAAATAAAACGAAAATAAAGTAAGAACGCTACAGACAATCACCTGATTATTTAACCCCCTTTCGAGAAAATGGACAGCTCCACAGTGAATACATGCGACGCTGAAAGGAAAAAGTTTTAAAAATTATTATTATGTAAAATTATTATTTTATTACACGTAAAAACGCATAGAACTTAATCTTAAAATTTTTTAAGAAAATACAGTAAGAACCTTGTGGATAATAACCTAGCACCCAGGTCCCGGGTAAGTCATTTACCCACTAAATGAGTTTTCCCGAAGTTGAGACTACCTGAATCGCTTTCTCGCATCCGAAAATTGTAGATTCACCCCATTTCATCAAAATCCTGTTTTCAAGATAAAATTTACAAGAATTGCTCGCTTTTTATAGTATTTGATTGATTACTCCTACCTATATTCGGGCAAACCAAAGAACGACCGTGGCCACCAGATGTCGCAATAGTAGAATTTGAATCGATTGTATATGTCAGTGTTTATGGCGGGAAAGTGCTTGGCTTCTGATTGGCGATTGTGAATAGTTTCTCCATACAAACTTCAGTCCTGGAATGATTAAGAGATCAATGTTGTAGTTCAAGGTCAGAGTCATTCTTTCGCTAGGAGGACTTTAGCTGTGATCGAGCAATCTAGCCATTGGCTCGGCAAGATTTTATTCGAATCTTAATCCCGAATAGGTCTCCAGGTCTTCTGCAATCTTCCCTCGAATTACAGCCTCATCCGGCTGACCTGTAACAAGTAGTGGGAAAACACCTCCTTTTATATGCTGCGACGTTCTTACTAAATATAGTGTGATGATAATTGACCTGCCAGTAGCTAGGATATATTAAAGAAAAAAATGAGCTTCATCAAATCAGTCAGTCTTTATGTAATACTTTTGAACAGCTAGATAATCTTCTTGAAATTTAGTATGCATATATAAGGACCAGAGACTACTTATCTTTCTCAAATGGGTTTTTGTCGAGAAATTAGGGTGAGAAGGCTATTAAAATTCCCATTGAAAAGCATTGGGATCTAAACGAAGGATATCTATCGAAGAATGGGGATCAATCCCTCAGTAATATTCTGCGCAACTTTAAAATGCATTTAAATTGGATTAACAGAAGCATTGAGGAATTATTTTGTTTTTCCGAACTGGTTTTTGTGTGTTGTGTGTTAAAAGGCCAGTTGTCGGATGACAGGTGTTTTGAATTTTATTTATTTACTTTTATTATTTTTAAAATGAGCATAAAATGATAGGATTGAAATCACTTCTCAAACATTTTGATTCATTAGTGATCGCAGGGAAATAGATGCAAAGGAAGACCATCATTTCGTCTTCACTATGTAAAGAACAAGAAGAATTATGGATTTTTTCAGATTTTTTTTGTTCTGAAATGAATTAGTTTCTGGAAGAAAAGGTACAATTGATGTTTTGTATATTTATATAATCATAGGAATTATAGAGCAATCGAGGTTTATTAAATAAATCTGTATAGCCGAATGTTCCGATGTTCGAATATCTCCAAGGAAAACATGCGCTTAACTTGATCCAGGATAATATTTATGCAAGTTTATATCATAGTATGGAATCGCTTATACCTTAATATGAAATAGTTTGTATCAGTATTAAGGAATATTCCAAATCAGTAGAGCTTTATTGTTGCCCGTCCATCCTTTGGGTTTTCAATATATTTTCATGCACCTTTTATCAAAACTCACGAAAGTAGGTCAGTTCTATAAAGATAAGGCGTATCATAACTACAGATTGATAAGACAAGTTTACATATTGATTTTAATTTCGCCATAAATAAATAAATAATGCATAAAAAATAGGTATAATATAGAATTATTCGTTATTCTATCTTAAAAGCATGTTTATAGTGATGATTAGTTAATAAGATTCGTTAATAAGATTAATAGACCTAAAAATGTTTTATTATCCCAACAGAATGGTTGAAACCAACTACGGGAGAATTCATTTCAAATGTTTAGACTTACAATACAATTTTTTTTTTTTTTTTCAGTTTTAATTTCGTATACATTTCGCACGGACAGTGTATCTATATTTATATTAAAATTACCTTCTTTATTGCGTCACGCGAATGTAATATGTTGGATGTGCTTGCCATCCTGTTGCATGCAAATGTTGAGATTTCCCAGTCATTCCATATACGTTCCAAGATGTCCGGGGTTATCAGCTGATATGATTCCGACCTTCAGTTGAGGAAGTCACATGATCTTCTGTTCGTAAACACTCGTTTAAATGACCCCGTAGATATAAATGCAACGGTGTGAGGTCAGGTCTACGTGGAGGCCATTCCATTGGCCCACATCAACTAATCCAGTGCTCTGGAAACTGCGCTTCCAGGTATGTTCTCGTCTGCAGCGCAGTACTCTGGGGCGCCATCCTGTTGAAAATGTCCCTCAGGATTCAGGATGTTCAAAAGCGCCTCAGTGTCAAGCATCTGCAGATCCTTTCACCTGTGACAGTTTCATCAAAGAAGAGAGGCACAGTTAAATTTCATTCCACAGGCCCTACCACGTCGTGACATGATCACTTCCCTGTTCCTTACTATCCAAAAACCAATGTGGATTGTTAGAAGACCAATAGCGGGTGTTCTGGCGATTAACTTCCCCTGACACGTAAAATTTGGCCTCGTCAGAAAACAAGATGCTTTTAACAAAATTTTAGATCACGATTCACTTCTGCCACAGTCTACTTGCAGAACTGCATTCGGTGATCAACTGCAGTTTATAAGTGTCACTTCTGGATGTTGCTTTTACTGATCTCAGATTGAGCGAAGGGATTTCAGAGGATTCTTAGCACCGTGTGTCAAGACTGCCGTACGTGTGTCGTCTCGCACAGATCATATCTCCTTAATCCAACGGTGTCATCCAACGGTGCTACATTCGCTCCCAGTATTTGCGATTGAACTCCTCTGCCACCTCCATGTTATTGCGATGGCCGACCATGATGATGATTATTAATGCGTTCGTCTTGAGTCAACGTTGTGTCAATAGTCCTGAAAAAAAAAAAAAAATAGCAATAATACACACACTACATTTTTGCCAGTGGCGCTGTGACTTTGGGACACCCTGTAGTCCAATTGCCATAGCTTTTAATCGAGTTGGGAATTTATTGATTCTTGAATATTTTGTTTGCATTTTACTCGAATGCTCATCTATTTCTCTTTTGCTTTTAATTAAAGAAAGATACTTTAATGTTTTTCACCAATCATCGTACAGGAAATTTTAGAACATTTTAAAAAGTTAGGAAGCGGAAAGTTGTGATATGTCATCTTAGTAACTCGCCTGCAAAAAGAAAACGAAACAGATTCTAGGTATTTTTGCTACTTCGAAGTATACTAAGGGGTTTTTCTAAATATTGGACAAAATCTATAATGCTTTTAGAAAGTTTTTTAGTTTTATTATAAAAAGGTATTTGTGTCTGTCTGTTTTAAGCTTATCGTCATAGAACAGTGACGCTCATCAATTCTATCAGTGCGTGTGTAAGTCTTTTGAACCAGTGAATGGATCGTCTTGAAACTTGGCGTTCATATTTAAGGACAAGAAATGATCTAACTTAAATACTGGGATTTTATTTTGTTTGTCCTTGTCGAGAAATTAGCACTTGAAGGCAAGAGTTGAAAACAAAAACTGATTGACTGGAGTGTATTAACTTATCTACTTTGCACCCGCTTTGATAAGTAAATATTTGCGGATTTTATTTTTTTAAAAATGGAAAATTTCTTCAATTTTTTTTCGATTAGGTGGTTATTGTAATTTAAAAACAGGTTTTTTTGCTTGAATAGTTTTCACGATTTAAAAAAAAAAAAATTAAGGAACAACAGGAAAGTAAGCTCTTAGTTCTTACAGGAACTTCTTGTTCTATTTGATATTATCTCATAAAATAGGTACTTAACATTTTTTTTTTTTTTTTAGTAGGAATAGGCGATTTTTAATTCATGAAAAGATTTTTGACGATTGACCATAAATACAGCCGCAATGAAAGTGGGGAGAAAAAAAATTGACACAGTAGTTGTTGACGTTGCCATTGGTAACAATATGAAGTTATTTGATGGCAGGGGTGGATTATCTTGAGAAGACGTCTTTTGTTTACCCGTCAACAGGTGTTCGTTGCTGGCAACTGTTTGCCAACACAGGATGTTATCAAAACGTTGGTGACTGTTTGTTTTCTTCTCCTTTTGGATTTGGATGATCAATGAGAGTCCATTGTGTTCTAATTTCTGCTTCTTGATTTTGCAATTGCGCAGTGTCAATATAACACAGTCTCGAAAACATACCCCTCGGTTTCGCTTTGTGCTAACACCAGTGCCCCGTTATTATTATTATTATTATTATTATTATTATTATTAAAAAGTGAAGTAGGAAAAGTATTGAAAAGTGACGTTTATCAGTCTGAGTATGTACCTAATAACTTTTGAACCGTTGGATAAATCTTCCTGAAACTTAGTGAGCATAATGAAGGGCTAGGAGACAATCTAACTTTTATGTTAGAAAACTTTTCCAAGTCCTTTTACTAGAAATTTGCCCGAGAAGGTGACAAAAATCCCTACAGAAAAGCTTTGGAATCAAAACAAAAGATTTCTGTCGATATTTAAAAAAAAAAATGTTTACTAAATCACTTAATATGTCAGGAGCTTTAATGTAGATAAAATTAATCGAATTTAAGTAATTTAAGTAAATATTGCTTTTTTTTTTCTGAAAAATGGAAAAATTTGACCTGATTGGATTCTGCAGATATTAGAATTTGAAAATAAACCAGACTTTTCATTTTGTATCGTTTTTACGATTTAAAAAAAAAAAAAGAAAAATAATTAATAAAATTTTAAGGAAATAAGCTTTTAAGTTCTTTCAGGAACTTCTTATTTTATTCTTTTTTTTGGATGTTTATCAAATTAAGAGTGAAACAAGAGGCATGGTCGTACGCAGTGGTGAGTCCATTACTGTCGATGGGTGAAGCAACAGTAATTAATTGAAGAATACTTGAAGAAATGGTGAATGGGCAGAGGTTAATTGGGTCAGTGCCTGGGGCCTTCCTCCGTGACCCACTTGGGCCTTCCCTTTCCCCCATCCTCCTCCAAGGAGTCATTGACTTCCGTCACCCTGATTGGTTGGCTGCTGATTACGAATATCTCCGACCCAAACGAGCATCAATTCGCTACGAACACTTGGCGCAAAAAAATATTTTCAATGTTTTTTTTTTTTTATTATTTCTTTTTTCTGCAATTAAGTAGAAGAGGGTAAACTTAATTGACAAATTGGCACACACCCCTATCCCCATTTCCCACACCATTACCCTTTCATCCCTCTTCATATCCTGGGTTAATTAGCCCATTCTTCGGACCCAAGCTGTAATTTAAGTCCTTTCAGTCAGAAGGTCTAGAAACTCTTTAAGAGCCTCTTTTTCCGATACGAAAGTTAGAAGTTATTAAATAACACCCTTGTCTTAACATTCAGTATTTTAAGGACATGCGTAACAGCATTTATTGAGTAATAATAATATCTCGAAGGCTCTTTCCATGACTTTGATCCCTTTTATTTTATAAGTGATTTCAAACTGATAATCAACATTAATCAGTTGGGGGTAAATTCACCCGAGGTCCTTAGAATTGTGGACCCCGTGTGGCTACGCATTAAGACGATACTGCCCTCTTTGCTATGTCCTGATAGCTTTTGAAATCCCTGAACTGATCTTCCTGAAACTTGACATTCATGAAAAAAGAGTTAATATTGAGAATGGACAAATTTCACGCCTTGAGTCCTAACGAAACAGCTGTCCCAGATTCTTGTTAATAATAAGGCGTGAATGGAAAATAGGAGCAGGTGATGGCTTCAGTAAAGTTCCTCCGAACCCTTTTTTGGTCATTCATCAAGGAAAGTAGGTTTCAAGTTCTTTTAAGAACTTTAATTATAAATTGCCTAATCACAGATTTTCACTGATTGCTGAATTACAAACAGCGATATACATTATATTTTTTATACTATTATTATTATTATTATTATTATTCAGAATTACATGAAACACAGTCAATACTGACTGGCATTGATACAAATTTCCAACGGAGATCTAGGGTATTTGCGCGATATATTACTGTATGTTGTTCCTAACAGCGCCGTATTTTGCAGTTCTGTAGGTGTTCTATTGGTAAGCTGCAGTTTTTTTTAAAATAGTTCGTAAAATTTCTTAGAATATTGACCATTCCTTCTGGAACACCTGTTTATTATTATTATTATTATTATATTGAATAATGCCGAATTAGGAGTAATAATTGCTGCAATTTCAGCTTTTTATTCTGTTTACAAATTCAGACCCACTTTATACTACACTACTTTGACAAAAAAATCGAAGCACCATGAAGGAAGCACCCAATTTGAATGAAACTGTGTAGGTACCATTGGGAAGAAGAGAATTGGAACTGATTCAAATTTCACAGTGAAAACAAAATATTTTAATTTGAACAATAGCAGCATCATTGTTACATTATCAATACTGTATTGAGTCACTTTTGGCTGCTATTCATGCTGATATACGGCGTAGCATGAAATGAAATAAAGTCTTGATGTAGTCTTGTGGCAGATCTAGCCAAGCTTGCTGAAACTACTGTTCCAAATGCTGGATGTACGATGATGGATGCAGTTGACCATCGTACCATGTCCTAGACATGCTCGATATAGGATAAGTCTGGGAATCTGGCAAGCCAAGGAAGAGAATGAATTGCTTGGAGACACTGCTGGGAAATGTATGCATTATCCTTTTGGAAAATTGCTCTTGGCAGGTGTGACACGAAAGGCAAAACAACGGCTTGCTGAATCTCTGCATGCATTGCTGTGAATTTAAAATTCCTAGAATCACCATGAGAGGGATCAGTTGCGATAAGAAATGGCATCCCATACCATTACCCCAGAAATAATGGCTGTGCATCTCGCGAATACTGCCAGGAATTGAGCACTGTCCAGTCGTCTTCCATAAAGCAATGCGATGGTCATTGCTGCAAGGCAGAAGGTCGGAGCAGATCATGTGTCTCGGGCACGACCCACTCTGTGCAGGAGGATTGGACAGCGCTCAAATCCTGGTAATATTGGTGGCAGGCTTTACCCTCAAAGCCATTACTTCTGGTGTAACAATGTGGAAAGCCATTTCTTATGATAGCAGATCACCTTTCATAGTGATTCGAGGAACTTTAAATTCACAGTAATATATGCAAGAGATTCAGCAACCCATTGTTTTTTCCTTCCTTTAACGCCTGTCAGGTGCAATGTTCCAGCAGGATCTATCTATCTATCTATATCGCCCGTAACACCCAATACTGGGTATGGACGCTCTCCTACCAGAGGAGTTTAGGCTAGATACCGCAAGGGGGCGCCAACCCCAAGGGAAGAAACGGACAACACAGAAGAAAGGAAAGTGAAACACCCATGCCACTGCTGGGATTCGAACCCAGGAACTGGCGCATTGGACGCCACGGCTGGCCGCCGCCGAGACCGCACGACCACGCCAGCACGGCGTTCCAGCAGGATAATACACATCCACACACTACACACATTTCCCAACAGTGTCTCCAAGCAATACATTCTCTTCCTTGGCCTGCCAGATTCCCCTATTTATCCTTCGTCGAGCTTGTCTGGGACATCATTCTAGAAAGTCAAGTGGATCCATCATCGTACATCCGACATTTGGAACAGCAGTTTCAGCAAATTTGGCACAAGATAACATCAGGACTTAGTTTCTACTTCATGCCAAGTTGTATATCAGTATGTACAGCAACCAGAAGTGGCTCAACACAGTATTGATAATGTAGACTAACAATGATGTTGCTGTTGTTCAATAAAAATCTTTTGTTGTCACTGTGAAACTTGAATCAATTCCAATTTTCTGGTATCCTAATGACACCTACAAAGTTTCAATCAAATTGGGCTCTTTCTTCATGGTGTTTAAATTTTTTTGTCAAAGAAAAGTATATATTGTTTTATTTCCGTGAGCATTAATATTTAATATGAGGTCCATTTCAAAGTGCAAAAAACGTATGTGAAGCTCTAACATAGAAATCCGTTTAAAAGATATTGATTTTTATAACTTTTGTACAGCTAGTTTTTAATTTGTCGCAATTCCGTCTCGTTCAGTCAAGTTTGGAAATCTTGAGGAAGGAAATATATTGCTTTTGTTTGTATTTTTTGCATGTTCCTTTCTTTTTTCTTCATCTCATTGGTTAGTGGTGAATTTCGGATTTCCCAAGATTGTTCCTTACGATTTCCTGTATCAACTACTTTTTTTTTTCCGTTTAAGTTACGAATATATTTTGCTCTTGGAATTTATTAATTCATAACCTAATAAATGTTTCTTTGTAGGAGAGAAATCATAAGATTTGATCTTTTTTATTATTATTATTTAGATGAAAAGCAGTATGTAAATAAGATTTGTGTTGGCGTGCAAGGTAACAGCGCGTAAAACAAAGTTTATTCACTAATTTTGATGGTTGTTAGTCCATAGTTCTTTATTTACTAGTGCAGCTTTTACCAAATTCAACTTGTATCTTACAAAAACCTAACCCCTCTATGGAAGGGGTCCTCTATTTCAGTTCTCTAGGACAAATAGTGTTTGAATTGATCACAGACGACGGACAATGAACTATCGGTTTTATTGGCCCTTGCTCCTTTTCTACTGGTCGGATATGTATCAAAATCAATGGGAATCTTACTTATAAAATCGTAAACTTTTTAAAGTTTCATGTTAGTTGACTATTTAGTTTTTGAATCAGAATAAATATTTATTTCCAAAATTATAAAAATATATATAAAATATTAAAAAAATATATATTGCCAGCATCTCAAAATTGTAAAAAAAAAAAAAAAAAAAAAAAGCAATATACATAAAATTGCCAATTTATTAGGTGTACTTATCTATATACATACAGACAGCTCAGTGGATATATGAAGACGAGCAACTTAGTATGATTTTTTTTTTATTTGCACGTAGATTTCCTGTTATACCAGCGATTGTCTTTTGTTTTTAATACATTAAATGGGCCACTAGGGGATTGATAATTAGATTCCTACATATTTTAACTTCTTTCAAATGCATCGTTAGAGGGATTATTGGTGTAAGACATAGATTGAAACAACTAGATTAGAAAAAAAAAAAGGAAAGCAAGAATAAAAATAATCCTGATGATTAACAGGATTTAAAGATGGTCAGCCTTGTGCATCGGTAAATGATGTAATTGAAGCCTCTTCAAAATGCCGCCGTCTTCTGTAAACAAAAAGAAACGGATATAGATGTGGTTTTTTTTTGTTTTGTTTTGTTTTTATATTATCCGTTAGTAAGAAGAGTTAAATAAAGATGTGTTGAAAAAAGAAAAATTGGGAGGATTTGTGTAGCCTTCATGTATTGTAGCAATCTTTATATATATATAAATAAAAAAAAAATAAAAAATAAAAAAATCCTCTTCAAAACTCCTTTCTTTTTTTTTTTTTTTCAAATGGTCGGATAATTGACCAGTAAAAAAAAAAAAGACTTGACAAAGTTATTACTTAATGGCCAAAAGTTTGATGCGAAGGAATTTTGCATTTTTTTTATTTTTTTTGTCTGTACATTCCTGATAATTCTATTAAACAAAAAAAACAAAAAAAAAAAAGACACAAAAACAAAACAAAAAAAAAGTTCGCAATGAACTTGAAACCTACTTTCCTTAAAATCTTGCTTTTTCTTTTTCTTTCAATCTTATTAAAGCTCGCGTAGCCGTTAAAAAGGTTATAAATAACCGGATAGCTTTTGAATCCTTTCCTTAAGACATCGATGGAAATTGAGTATTTAGGTTCTTTATGGGGTTTTGTATTTTAACTTCGCGCGTGTAATTTCTTAATAAGGACCTACGCGGAAAAATTAAAAGAAGTCTGATCGTCTCTTGTGCTTAATTTGTGCATGCTAAGTTTCTAGAAGATTCTTCTAGCGATTGAAAAATTACATGGATATACACACACACACACACACACACACACACAGACAGACAGACAGACTGTTTTGATGAGCCTCACTTGCCGAGAAAAGTAGGTTAACAATCCAATGTTAAACAGATAGTCCCGACATACGACCTACAAAACTTCGCTAATTTTCTGTGAATTTGTTTTTAAATTTCATTAATAATATCAATGTCCAACCTCAATGATTTTTTGTTTCCACGGTATAGATTGTGTGTATGGAGGTTATCCGAAACGACTTGTATGTATAACTTATGGGACGCTATCCTCAGTTTGATCTATTCTCTGTTCAGATATCCTCTCGCCTCTAATTAAATGTTCTGCAAATTTCCTGTCTCTCAATGGGCAATAAAGATAAATACAGAGAAAGAAAAGATTAAAATTAGCGAAACGTCTAGTCGATAACAATGAAAAACCAAGCATTTATCGGTCGGAAATCTAAATGCAACACCGCTTTAATACACTTCGAAAGTGGATTTATTTTCTTGGGCGTCAAGATACAAACAACAAATAGAAGTAGAACAACAACAACAACAACAACAAAAAAAATACTTTATTCCAAAAATGATTGATTTTTACTTTTTCTGTTGCATCTACGTATTACAGTTTGAAATGTATGCATTAAGATTGTATACATACGAAAAGCATGTAGTATCTTCTAATTTTACTACATATTAATGTTTTCACTTTAAACACTTAACATTATTTTATAGTATTTTTCCACTTATTTCCTGGTTCAAACAAGTTGTTTTTATGCGGAGAAAACATGCTGTGTTTTCACCGATTGAATTGTTCTTTGGTGAGGTTCAGTTTATAGTAAATTTTCAAAAAAAATACTGATACTTCCCACCGATTCACGCGTCTCAGAAAGGGGCGTATTAGAGATAGACAATATTGCACACCAAATTCAAAATATTGTACAGTCAAATAGCCCTATCTCGAAAAACATTCGGAATAGGAGGCATGGTTCATATAAGCTTTGTTTCTTAGAATGACCGACACTGTGACCTCCAGAATATTGACCTTTCCTCCTATTTATTGAAATAATAATTTTAAGTGATTTCCTCATCCGGCCCCATAGTCTGAGAACATGAATAAGTTTTTGCACCCTTCTCTAAATAGCCTTCGATTACCCCCTTACTAATCAGTTTCAGTACTGGTCGTAAATCCATCTTTACTTTAAAATCTAAATTTACTTTTTAAAATACTTCAATTCATTTTTTAAAAAACTCCATGCTTAACTGAAATTCTTGCATCAATAATGTCATTTCCCCCCCCCCCCCTTTTGAAATTTGCTTCTTGACTTGCTCAACTACTGAAAAATTCTTCATAAAATTTATTCCGTATGCCGTGCTTAAATCGTCCTTCATCGTCATTGAGATCTAAGGACGTAGAAGCATTGAATTTGGGAGTTGTGTTTATTTACTTATTTTTTTAATCCCCATACTCTTGTTTGAACTGAAGACCCCTGTGTAGGGACCGAGTGTCTGTCCGGGGCTGTGAGCTGCTGCGTGTGGCCGACGACGGCGTCACATCCTTCCCGGCTGACTGACATCTCCCTGTGCCTTTATTAGGATTCTGATGGCTGAAAATTGCCAACATCCTTAAAAGGTTAAATTTGTTAACCTTGTTGAATGTGTGTCTGATAACAGTCCAAGTCGAACTTCGGGACGCTGTGCACGTGGCCAAAGCGTAGACACTCTGGAAAATCTCCCCCAAATTTGTTTTAGCTAAAATATTAAACTTTGCACAATGAGGCTATGGTGTGAATTGATCGTTTTCTTAAATTACACGCTCTACTTAGTTTTAGCCTACGTTCCTAGAAATTTAAAGTTAATTAAGTCAGTCTGTTTAAGTGTTCCTAATAACTTTTGAACCCCTGGATGAATCTTCCTGAAAGTTGGTATGCACATTTGAGGATGGTCATTCTGTTTCTATGGATGTTGTGGATATTATCTGTTTATTAATTCTCGAGCGCATGCTTTCATAATTTTAAAACTGGATTTCGACAACTTAACTAAATAATGGTGATTTAATTAACTCTTTTTCTTGTTTTCAGAAATAAAAAAAAAATTTCTGAAAAGGTTTGCACTCTGCAGATGATATAATTTAAAATAAAACGGAAACTTGGAGTTTGTATTACTTTCACGATTTTAAAAAACAAAGGATTAATGCTGCCTTTCTTTTATCATGTCTACAGTGTGTTTTAAAAGCTATTTTAATCATAAATAAATTTTTAAATATTTACTTACTTTCTTGCAATAAATATTACTATTTAGGCCAGTTATTTATTATATTATTACATTAATTTATTATATCGGTCTGGATTCTTAAGATTTTTTAATATTAATTCAGTTGAAACACTTGTCAACAGTCACTGAGGAAAAAAAAAAGTAAAGTTGCCCTACCAGTTTCCGAATACCAGTATTGTAATATCCAAAAATGTAATGTAAGTTTAACTTATGCGTAAACTTTGAGTTTTCCTTGTAATTACTGTGTAGTGTTTTAAAGCGCTTCATGTTGAGTATTAGCTAGATCTGAGCAAATATTTTATCCTATCAAAAGCAGTGGTAATATTTATCAACCATTCAACTCTAGAAAGTTTAATAACAATGACTTTTCGGCGACTTAAAATTACATTATAAGCTTTTTTCTCCTCCGACGAATTAGTAAGAGGCTTTGTAAGCGTGCTCTACATGCCATGAAAATCATTACATTTTAACTGGAAATAAATCCTTTTCTTTAGATTTAAGTTTCGGCTTTGAAGACACACTAAGGAATAGTTAAGACAGATAGCTTATAGCTGATTCTTTAAATTACTATACCCGCAAGAGGGGTTTGTAGACTTATTATTTAAACTTTAAGTCACTTACAGAAAAACAGTTATAATAATGTTTTAGAATGCAATTTTACACCGGAAAACGTCATTTCTGATAAAATCATCTCGGAAACTGAAGTATCCATCGAAGCCGAAACTGCCACCTTTAAGGATTTTAGATGATGATTGACTGCGAAGTCTTGCTATTCTACTTGAACATTACTTGTGCATTTGTCTGATTTGTACGCGCATCACGATAAAACGGCTCGACGGATTTTCATAAAATTTGGTATATAGCTTCTCTATGATACCACTTAGAAGGTAAGCACTTTTCTATTAGTTTCCATCCCCCTCTCGTTTCTTATTTGTGAGCCAGTTTAAAACATTACCATTGACTATTTGGTTTCCACTCTCAAAATGTCAACCCCATGCGCAACATGCTCAGTCCCCAGTACGATAAATAGCTTAGCGTAGTTTTAGATGAGTAAGGATAAACTAATGGTCGTAGACTGAAATTGATATAATAACATTATTTATCTCATACTTCATTGATGTTTGGTTATGTGATTCCCATTGATTTTGAATATATTACGCTTATAAGTGAAGAGCGTAGGGCTGCAAATTGCCATTGCTACAACGCTGTTATCATTGTAAATGAAATTATCTAATAGCTTTTTTATCTACGTAACCTGCAATTTATTAATAGTTTAAAATAAAAAAAAAGCCTTGAGCCACATTTCTGAAGTTGGCACGCTAACTATAAATTTTTAGTTTTGTTTGTGAAACTTTCATGAAGCATTCGTTTAATCATTCTGCAAATGGCAATTGAATATTAGGATATCAATTGACGTCTTCCTGTCAACTTTGTTTACTATTGTAAAGAAGGGGAAAAAAAAAAAAAAAATCCATCGATTATATATGAATAAGATTTATCGCTATTAAAAATGATTATTTAAGAAAAAAAGAGATCGTCGTAAACCGAATTGGGCAAATTCTTTAGCAAAAAATAATTAATTCTTTGGGATATTTGAAATATGCTTACATAATAAAAAGAATAATCGTTTAAATAACCCTAAACCTATGATGAAAAACAGTTATGACTCCAGATTTTTGTAGCACCGAACACGTTATGCAATTGTATGCGTGTCTCCCCTCCGCCCTAATAACTTTTGAACCACTGGATGACTCTTCTTTAAACTTGACATGCATACTTAAGGATAAGAGATGATCTATCTTGTGTATTTTAAATCTCTTTCGTGTGGGTCGTTGTCGAGAAATTAGTGCGAGAAGAGGACACAAGAGCAATAGAACCCAAACTCTTGTCGATGTGCCTTACAGTAGGGGTCGGACCAACGGCCTTCTGCATACAATTTCAAATTTATATGTGGTTTTAGTAGGAAACTTATAGAAAGAATACGAAAAGATTACGTTATAAAAAATTGAAAATTCACAATGCTATTATTGCCAGAGTTGAAAATCGGCTGAACGATTTGAAAGGCTATGTAAGAAGTTGCTTCTTTCCACATAATTGCAATATCACTTCATGTACGCCAATTTCCAAATAATGACTTAGATTTTAAAGATAGTGGGTTTCATGCATCTGTTGTTCGGCAGCGAACGGTAGCGTCCACTCATTTCGCTCTCGTAAGAAATAATAGTTACAGCCTACTTTCCATGCAACGAGTCTGAGATGCAATCTCTGCCATTAAGCATAGTGTACTACTACAAAAAAGAAAGAAAAAGCTCTAAGAACAGTGTGTTCTTTTCCTGTAAATGGAAGGAAGACCTCTTCCTAATGTGTTCAACCTTTGAAGGCTTTGAATTGATGACAAACGAGATTTCAGATGACTTAAGAACTATTGAGAAAAAAAATAAAGTAAATAAGAGGAAACTTTATTATGATGGTTTTACAAGGGTAAGGTCACGGTGGCCTTCATCATCCGTTCGTTTAGAAAGATACAATTAGCAACGATTTTCACTCTTTAAGTGGAAAGGTCTTTCGTTCTTTGTCTTTACTTCCTTATTCTTGAAATGCGCCATCTGACTGTCTTGTTACTAAGGGACGAACTAAAGGGTCTATTTTCAGCTTTAATTTGTATAGATTGATGGACCACGCGAAGTCTCACAAGTCTATTAGAATATTTTGCTTTTGTCTAAAACGGTAAAACGCATCACGCTAAAACGATAGGACGAATTTTTCATAAAATTTGGTATTCTGCTTATTTATGCCAACGTGAAACATACACACATTTATTTTATTGTCCATTTCCTTCTTACCTTTTAAAACTGACTCCCGAACTGGCTCACTGAAACAGTTTGGACTGAATTCCTTAACATTTAGTACGACGTTTATTCTTCTTAAAACATGAACATAATTATTTCGGTCTCCCTCCCAGTCCTCAAAATAGATCCACCTATGCTCAGTTGTTCCCATAATGCTACGGAAAGCTAAGCGGATATTTCTCTATATTGCCTAGAAACGCTTAAATAATTATGCGAATCACTTGGGACACGAATGGATAACTGGGAAATTCCCGAAGTTAAACGATCTAGTATTTGGTTAGATACCGATCAGGTGTAGGCGTGCGGTTCAAGCTCAAACCTGCTTAGTGGTAAGTTACGCTTGAACGTGCGTTCGAATCCTAGAGCTAGCTTGGATGTTTCTTTTCTTTTCTAAATTTTCTCTCTTCATTTCTGCGACTTATTCACGATGAAAAAAAAAATGTTCCCATCCAAGCTGCAGAGAGAGATTTTTTTAAGTCGTAAAAATGATAAAATCCAAAAACGTGTGGGTTCAAATTAAAACTGCTGAATAAAAATAGAACTTTTTTTTCGATTTTCTGAAAAGAAAAATAATAATTCAATTCTAATTACTTATAATAAGTTCTGTAAGGCCTTTAATTTTAATCATATCAAGCTTCGCTATTAGCTAAAATGATTAATATCCATTGTTTGGTTTCTAATGCGTTTCCATGGAAACTATTGTTGCCTTCACGATCTAATTTCTCCACAAGGACCCACTTTAAAAAGATTTCAAACCTAGATTGTTCGCAGTACATTCCAGGAGACGCAAACAGCGATTCAGAAAGTTGATAGTAATTTGATGAGCTTCACTCTCCTAGCAAAGTAGGCTTTAAAAAATGATTGTTTTGATTTTGTAGAATATTTAGTTGGACTTCGTAAAATGTCGAGCGGATGTTCGACTCTCTCCCGAATTCTTAAGTTTGTGTAACAGGAACTCCTGGGAAAAGACACATGACTTGGGATGAGGAAGAGCGCAAAGCATCCTGTCACCTTCCCTTTTCAGTTGGTGACTGCAAAAACGAACTTTTCCCAAGGAAGTGCCATAGGTCGATCAGTATCCTCTTACCAGAAGAGATTAATCGCTACCATTGAAGTCACTGCTTCGGAAATCCGGAAGCCACAACGGAGAAGGAAATAGTGAATTCTACATTTCCTGGCATTAAGGTTTCCAATGATTATTTCATTGCATTTAATGTGCTTCAATTAAAATTATAAAATTTTGATCAGAGAATATTCTCGGGTTTTTTAGCCTGTTATCCAACCGGAAATTAGCAGTCTTGTGTATGTTTCCCCAATAACGTTTGAACCGTTGGATGGGTCTTCTTGAAACTTTGTAAGCATATTCGAGGACTAGGGATGATCTGACTTTTGTAGTAGAAATGTTTTCCAAATGGGTCCTTATCGAGAAATCCGCTCAAGAAGGCGATAAAGAATCCCATAGAAAAGTGGAATCGAAACAATGGATTTCAATCCCATTTGTTAATATGTCATTGTCTTAAACAATCAATATTAAATCTTAGCTAATCTGATTAAAATTAATCCTTGTTATACAGTTCAAGTAAATAGTGTGGATTTTCTTTTTGGAAAAATAAAAAGTGTACTGTTCGTAAATCAGTAGGTATATTTAGAATATAAATGTTTTTGTCTTTTTAACGACTTCAAAAAAGAAAATTGTTTTTAAGGAAAGTAGGCTTTAAGATCTTTGGAACTTGTATAAATTGGCAGTAATAAAGCTTTATGATTTTTAGTTGCAGTTTTTACACCACCGGATTAATTTTTAATTAGATTAAAAAGGAATCTTAATCAAAAGTAACATTCGGAGTTTCCTTTCTCCATTGTTAGCTAAGAGGATAGGCTTATCAAAACAATTAGTATGTGTATCCCCTAAACCTTTTGAACCACTGGATGGATCTACTTGAAACTTGGCGTGCATATTTAAAGGCAAGAGGCGATCCAACTTTTTGTATTGGGAAAAGTTACTAATACCATCCAGGGATTTTTATAAATTTACTGTTTATAATTTTATATTTTTGTAAAATCTATATTACAAATACTGAACCAGTTTAAATTCTTGAAAAACATACTGTTTATAAAATGTATACAATAAGTTTCAAAACATAAGTATTAAATATTTAGTAATATAAAGTTTTAGGAAACTATTGGAAGAATAAACATTTGTGTTTTTATC
>JAFIDM010009631.1:221036382-221063516 GCA_023159025.1 Thereuonema tuberculata
GTGAGAGATTTTTATACATATAGGCAAAAAAAGCATATAATTTAAAAAATAATTTAAAAAAATAAAATAAATTTAAAAAACCTAAAAAAATATTAAAAAAGAGAGCAATCTTCTTATAATAAAGCGCTTTTATGTTATTTCTAAAAATTTTTTTAGCTTAGTTTCAAAATTCAACACCAGGTGCCGCTGATGACGTGTATGTATATTCGAATCTTAATACTTACACAGAAACAGCTTTTTGAAATTAATTTGGTTTTTAAATTTCAGAAAGCTGTCCGGCAAATTTTATATGTTTAGTAATGTAAGTTAATTTTATTCTTATATTCTGTACATTCTGAATTTTAAATTGCAAATCATTGAATGAAATATTTGCATCACGAAACTTGAAAAGATGGCGAGTTTTAAGTTTTGTCTATTGGATTTATATATATATATATACCTACTTGGGCTGTTTATAGCACATCTGGTTAAAACAGCTGGATTACATTTTATCAAATTTCGTACGATGTTTATTTATTGTCCAACTTAAAAATATTTCCAGTCTTCCCTCCTCCAAAACAGCTGAACTGATTTCGTTAAAATGTGTTAATACTTACGGTCCAATTTCAAATTTGAGAACTATTATTTTAACCTCCAATTTCTCCCTGCTTCCCGTCAGTCCCTACTAGCAATGGATAACTGAGCGAATACCCATTTTAATATCTATCTAACTATCTATATAAATAAAAGACAACTTGTTTGTTTTTTATGGCCCTATTTCCTCAAACCTTAAGACACAGATGTAAATAAGATATAAAATGTTAGGTATAATATTGAGGATGGCTACATTTTATTTTTCTTGACGTGGGTCAACCGAAAGTCACTTGATCAACTTCTAAACCGTTCATTTTAAGTGACCAAAATGTAAAGACAAGTTGTTGTTCTCTTTGAGATGAACCTTTTACAGATAGTTCGTTCGCGATCAAAGGTCACGTGATCACTAAAATTTTTACTTGACAGGTTTGCTAGTTAAAACTTTAAAAAAAAAATGTCTTCGTTTTTATTTTCATGAAATAGAGCCAATTTTTGTTATTTACTTTTGGCAATCGGATTAATCTTAAATGTCATTAGTGGTAACAATGGTTCTTCAGTGTGTGGTTAAATTAGGTGGGAGTCGTTTTCCTTTTCAGTGCATTATGGTTTCCATTGAGAATCACGAGGAGAGGAAGTCCCAGATTTGTTCCTCGTCCTTTCTCCGGTTCTTTGAAAAATTCGTAGGCTTGTGTCTCCCACGCACGAGCGAAAATTACGAAATACGACCGCTCTTCATCCAGAACAAAACTATTGTGAAATTTGATCAAGAGAATGGAAGGAAGTGAGCAGGATACGAAGATAAATAAGGAGGAGAATAAGATCACTGCTTTTTTTTTTTTCCCAAGGTCCGTGGCGCTTAAAAATGGCGTTTCTATCAGTTCTGCCAGATCCCACCGCTTGGCTAGCAGCCTGACGCGAGCCACCGGAAGAGACACCGGAAACGACGGCCATTACAATCTGTTCCACTGCCAGGCCGCGGTAATTTTCAGAAACTGAAGAAAATCCTCGAAATTAAAACGAACATGTTTTTTTTTCCCTTCTTCTTCTTCATCATCTTCTTTTTCTTCTTCAAGATTCTATGTTTAGACTTTGAATGAATGAGTTTCTGTCACTGTACATAAATAGAAACTGTAACACAAAATTAGTTTGTTGTTATTCTGGGGTTTTTTTCCTAAAAATGTGATCTTTTATCTATTTTTACTTTATTTTTTAACCATTTTTATTCCTTTAATTTGATTTATCCTGATTTGCCGAAGATAAAGCTTAATTAGGTATACCTACCTGATCACATATCCTTCGCGTAGTGGTGACTTTTGATTGGAAGAGGGGGCAATTCGAAGGGCGAGATGGGAAGTAGAGACGAAATAATCAGGCTCATGCATACTTTGGACCGTAAATGTGCATCGTACTAAGTTTGAAAGAAATCAGTCCAGTCGTTTTAGCAAGGATTTTCGGGGATTGTTTTTGACGGATGGGAGGAGTGGAGACTAAAGAAATGTGTTCATATTTTACGTTGGACCGTAAATAAGCAACGTACCAAATTTTATGGAAATCCGTCCAGTTGTTTTAGCATGATGTACATAGGCTCACTTTCACATTTTTCTTTGTTTCTATGTCTTTACTTGCTGAGTCTACAATTACTTTATTTTTACATTTGTCTATTTTTTGGATGTGGTACAAGAAATGCAGATTGAAAAAATAGGTTCCCGAAAGAACCAAAGTTGTGTTTATTTCTCACTGTACTGTATTTCGTTTTAAATACTTTAAACGGGTTAGCTCCGTATCTAAAATGTTTTATTAGTTCTTAGTATTTGTATCTTGTTTCAGTTCTAACTGAAGTCCGAAGATATATCCAGTAATTACTTATTTAAAATAATAATGGTGTTTCTTAATGGGATTGTGGGTGTACTTTTGTGAGCTTTTTAATTGTTTCGCTGTTGAGTGTACATCCTGTATTACGAGATGAATGTTAGTTCTAATTACCGTTCACCCACCCCACCCCCTCTATTGTCAGAATAACCAATGCTTGGCTGATGGTTTGTGCATTTCGTCAGATAGCGAGAAAGTCTTGTGAGAAACTGTTTGTTCCATTGTGGAAACTTAAGCCTATCCCCGGAATTGCTTAAACTCATATTTCCTGTGTTTGCTCCAAGGATTTATTAATTATCTCCAGAAAGCCGAATCCAAAAGCACCTTATTTGGCGGGAATTCTCTCATTACATAAGAGACCGGCTCATAGAGAACGCTTCCGCCGTAAAAATATCGTAGATACTAAGACTCTTAGGCGAATGTCGTTTAGAACGTAGACACTCATAGTAAACCCCAAGAATTAAGAAAATTCACTGAATTAACTAGTCTATCTTTGTTACAATGGAACTAGTGTTCACTGGTGGTTAAAGCTCTATATTACCAATATAATACGTATGGTAATATAGGGCTTTAGCTGGTTGTATCTGATTAGCGCCATCTACTGTACTACGATGTCATTTGTAAACAGTCTTTTATTTCCACAGTGTACATATTTATTTTATTTTTTTTTTGTTTTGAAAAATACTTGAAAGAAAAAAATATAAACTTAAATATTCGACAAACCTAAACTGGTATCAGAACAACAGATAGGATATGTACACCTTTGAAAAGAGAAATAATCAGTGCTTTGTGATTTATATGACAAATTTCCATTTAAACTATATATTTTTCTCTATTTACAAACTGTATATTGTTTATATTTACTGCAGTAGCTGTAGAATAAGTATAGCTATTAAGGGTGCAAAAAGTTTGGCTTATCGTTGTAACACCCATAGGAAAGCAGTCAAATGTTGATAAAATTAAATTATTAAATTTTACTAAATTAAATAATAAATGTAATTTCTGGGAATAAAAAAAATAAATAAACTGTAGTTACCAGTTGATATCCGTTCAAATGAGGGGGAATTTTAGATTAACTAGTAATTTCTGAAATCCTTCAAAACATTTACTACTTTAGTAAATAAAAGCTATTCATCGAAATAAAATTGTACTATATTATTCATAATCATATGATAGGAACATTTGAAAGTGCTTAAAGATTTTGCTATTTACAAAACTTGTGAAATTTTGTTTCCTCATTGCAAACGTATTTGTCAGACGGTGATTATTGTGATTCGTTCAGTTTTAAAATGCTTTGAACAACTTTCAGTTAATACGACATTTGTTAGTGAAGTATTTCGGATATAAAAAAGCATTAAAGCCAGATGAGAGGAATATACCATTTTTATTTTTTCTTCTGTAATAATATACTATTCAGTAATGACTTAAATATTATTGTGCATTAATGGTTGTGAATCGAAATTCTACTTATTTTTGAGATAATTTTTTTGGAATTACCTACAAAGTGTTCAGCTACTGAATGAATATTAACAAATATATTTTGTAAGGGCTGCTATTATTACTTTAGACTATTGATCTGTTCAATGTGCATTACGTTTACACAACATTGTTAGTCAGTGAAGTATTCGGATTTATAAAAAATATTAAAATCAGGACTGAGTTCCACTGAATGAGAGGGATGTACAATTTTTTAATTCTCTGTAAATATCTACAATATTCAATAATAATATAAATGTTATTATACAGTAATTAGTATGAATAAAAATTCTAGGATCTTTTTGAGGTAATTTATTAGGATTACCTAAAAGCTACTGCATTAAAATATGTTTTCTAAGGAACGCTGATTATAATATATAGTCCTATATTGGACTGCTGGTTTGTTCTCTCACTCGAAATCGTTTGTAAACATTCCTGCATTTTCTCTTTCTGCAGACTATTAGATGAATCGTGTGCTGGGTTTTGTTATCTCAGAATTCTCAATCTCGCGGGGGTGGATCGGTTCCGCCAAAACCAGCTCAAAACCTAGCAGCTTCGGACAGGAAGTTGTTAAATGCATATTGTTCGTAGGTTATCGAGCTGACCACGTTGGTTGCTTCCAATCTGGGGTCGCGACCTTTTTTCTCCCACCCACATCGAACACAATGGCTTCTCTGCCGATGCTCTTGATGCGGGTGTCTTGGCTTCCCCCGTATCACAATCGACGGATGTGTTGGGACTCCCACCACCGCATTGTCTCTGCCTGACCAAATGGCCTAGTTCGTATTTGTCTTTTTCAGAAATCGACGAGCAACAATAGAGGGGTTTGCAAACAGAAAAACACCACCAATCGTAAAACCAAAAAGTTCTCCAAAATTTAAAAATTTTCGAACTCAGTTTGGATTTGTTGAATTCACGAGACTGTTAGCTCAAGAGATGTAAGCTCCTTGTCTATTAATTTTTTTCTGTAATTACTCGTGAAAAAAAGGGACTCTAAGGTTCACTCTGACTTCTATCAAATAGAAAGAAAAAATATCTCTCCTCGAAAGCCTTTTTTTTTAATCCGGGAGTAGCGGCGGGCGAGCGTCGGACTTGCTCTTCGATTTCCATTGCGTTCCTCTTGGTCTGTTTTTGGAGCCTGTACCTCCACTGTTCTCTACATATATGCAGTGACTATTATAAGAGTTTCGGTTACGCTTTAATTATATTTAATTTAATTATATAAAAAAATCATTTCTAAATTTTAATGTCTTTAGGACACTGTGAATTACGCAGCAGTAGAGCTAAAAAAAAATTGTTGAATATAATTTTTAAGTCAGAATACCCACATATTTCGTCTTAGATGAAAATCACTCAAAAACCTTCATTGGCTGATAAAAGTTAGCATCCCGGAGATTAGAACTAGTAAAACACACAAATTAAAACGTTATATCATCTCCGAAAACTGTTTAATGTCTGAAGTTGATGATACGTCTTTAAATGCATCTACAGAAAAAAAAAGAAAAAAAGGGTTCGATCAGAAGCGCGAAGAATGCAGTTTTCAAATGAAAAGCTCCATTCGTCTATAGAAGTGAAGCTACTCGTCTCAGAAATAGAGAAAAACTTAGTCAAGTTGAGACCCATGTATCTAACTGAAATATGTTGGTGTAAATAATGAATGAAAAGTAACAATAAACAAATATCGTTTAATTGTTGACGCAAATGGTAATTTTTTTTTTTAATGTATCAACTTGAAACGGAAGTTTTAATACAATTTTGGTAGATCGATCAATCATTGAAAATTTCAGCTCCCTAGAATAGTTTTTTTTATTCATCGTAATGATAAACTTTGAGTAATAGTGTTTGGTTTTTTTTATTTATTTTTTTTATGCAGAACTATTTATTATGATCTACTTTGTATCCAAATAATATCTTTTGTTTGAGTAGCCAGACGTAATAAATTTCAGCTTTCTAGGACAAATAATTGTTCAGTCACCCCAGATGGATGACTGGGTTGAGGGTTTTTAGTCTAGGTGAGACTTATTAGATAACTCAGTTTGCAAACCTTTCCCGCTCCCCCTCGCAAGGACGCAACTTTTGAACCGCTGAAGGCAACTTCCTGAGACTTGCTATACGTGACGATGTACCTTCTGTATTTGAAATATTTTTCCAAGTGGATCTTTGGCGTGAAATTAGCTTAAGAAGGTGATAAAGATTCCCATAGAAACACATTGGAATCTAAACAATGGATTTCTATTAATATCTCATTGCCTGAAACAATGAATAGTAAATCTTAATCCAATAAGGTTTGATATGATTAAAATTAAAATATGATTTAGACAATTTCTATAAATAATGCGAATATAATTCTTTTTGTTTACAGAAAATGGAAAATTTGTACTGTTTTATAATTCAGTAGAAAGTAAATAAATAATTAATAATTATTATTTACATACAGTATACTCTCGATATCTGGAACTTCGATGTCTCGAAAACCTTGATATGTCGAAAAATTATTTTTCCCCTTGATATTACATATTCATCTACTGTTAATTTTAATTCTTATATCGAAGAGTTTTCACTCAAAACCTTGTTACGTCGAATATTTTTCGAAGTAAAAAATGAATTTTTCCGGAAAAATCGCCGTTCAGTTGTGTCGAAGCAAATAGAGGTATTTTTTAAGAAATTCTAGCAATGTAAGTTCATTGTATTTTACTAATTCTTTTCAATTTAATGTAATTATTTTTGACTACTTTCAAAAATTAATTATCATTACATATTTATACTTATTCTCATCTATCAAGACTCTAAATTTTTAGAATATTATTCCGTATCTTGTGTTTTTACGTGAATTTTTATGTTCGGAAGAGACCTTGTTATCTCGAATTTTTTTAGTGCCTCTTCGACTTCGAGATACCGAGAGTACACTGTAATTTGAAAATAAATGCAGGCTTTTCGTTTTTGTTGTTTTCACGACTTAAAAAAAAAAATATTAAATGAATTCCGAACTCGTTGTTGTTGAGCTTATTCTTTTTTTAAGTCTACAATTCTTATAGTATTCTGTAGTAACTACAATTGTGTAATAAAAAGCTCTATAAAGCTAACATTAGATTTTCGATTGCGTTTTTTCTATCTGTAGATTTTAATGAAATTTTAAGGTTTTAATTCTCAGAAGGAAAAGTAATATTAATAAATAAATAAAAAAATTTTTTTTTTACTTGAATTGGTTATCTATTGTGATCACCACATTCTGTGATCATTTAATCTACGTCCAAATTGTCTTGGATTTTTTTGTTGGATTAAGAGTAGATTAAGCAGATGGATAAGTTATTGACCATCATTGCCGGTGAAATATGTCTCGCTTTTCATCGAATTTTTAAGGAGTGGAGGAAGGACGGGTCTCTGCTTCACTTACTGCTAACATATGCCACTTCCTGTTCAACTTTTTTTTTTTTTTCTCCTTTCGTTCTATCTTTAATTCCTACGAAGTTTTCATCCCCTTCATTTCCTCATTCTATACTTCATTCCTCGCGTAACTTTTTTTTTTAAAAAAATACTGAAAGAACTTAAAGCTTACTTTCCTTAAAATCTTACTTTTTCTGGGGGGTTTTTCGTGAAAATAACAGAAACGACAATTTTTCATTAATTTTATTTTTAAATTATAATATCCGCTTCATTGCAAACTTAAAAGGCTTTTACATTTTCTGAAATAAATAAATAAAATACATAAACAATTAAAGCCACAAATACTCATTTAAATTGTCTAAGTCCAGTTCATTTTTAATATTAAAGCTCCTGTAGACATTAAGAGGATTAATAAGCGAATGAATATTCTTTTAAAATATCGATAAAAACCTATTGTTTAGGTTCCAATTCTTCTCTATTGAAAATCTGCTATTGTCGCCTTCTCGCGGTAATTTCTCTACAAGAATCCACTTGGAAAAGATCTCAAATAGGAAAGTTAGATTGTCTCTCTTCTTATATATGCATACCAAGTTTCAAGAAGATTCATCCAGCGGTTGAAGAGTTACTAGAGACTGACTGATTTGAATCAGCCTCACTCTCTTCGGAAAGAAGGCTAAAAATAATGGAAACTTAATATATATTATCGGTGGTCTCTTTTTTCCGAACTTATACATTTTTAGAAATAATTTATAAATAATAGGGGGGAAAAAAATCTTATTATTATCAAGGAATGGCAATAATTTAAAAATACAGTTCAGTCTTTGAATCCGAAAATTCGAGTCCTCAGAGAAGCATTAGAATTTTTTACATTTTGACGTCTACATGATGTATTGTACTCCATTTTAAAATTGCACGATTTAATCTAAGTATTTGCTAGTTTCTTAATTATGGGCAATTGGAAAATATGAGGGAGATTGATTTTGGCGAAAGATTATTATAATTTACAAATAGGACTCCGCATTGAATTGATTCTCGACTTTTGAAAATCAAAGGAAAACACAACATTTGAATGAAAGTCTATTTTTTTTTATTTTTACAAGAACTTCTTGTTTCGAAAAATAAGTTTGACGTGCATAAATGAAACATTAAAAAAAGGTAAATACGCAGAATTTCCAATCACTTTTTGTGTTTTCATCTGGGACAGCTGTTTCGTTCTTGTTAGAACTCATCAGCCAGATGAAAGAACGAAATATCAGACCCAGATTCCTATTGACGGCAAATCAAGGCGTGATTGGGAACGCTTGTTTACCTTGTTTTATGCACTGTAAACTTATTAAAGACTAAAAGTGGTCCTTTCTTATTTTTTATTTTTTAATGAAATGTCTTTCGTTCAAAGATGGACAATATTTTGATATTGTGATTTTCCAATTATTATCAATAATAATAATAGTTTGTTTTGGGTTCTGAGGGCGATATCCAGTCTCTCACGCCGCCTCAGTTGGTCATCGATTATTAAACCTGACTGATGAATTTTGATAAGTATGAAACAGCTGCCCTAGATTCCCGATGATAGCAATTCAAGGCGTAATTGGAAACACAGTGTATTCTGTGCATTTTAATGTTTTCATGTTTCATTTTTATTTCAATAAATTAATTGGAACTGTTTTGATCAGAGACTGGTCTTAAATGTTTTTACTTAAAATTGTACTCTATAATCTCTATTCTAACCCGATGAAAATTAAGACTTCTGGTAAGTACGAGCCCAAATCTATAACGTATTTCGGTATCTATGGTTACCAAAGAGTTGTCAATAGGCTCAAAAGAGCATTAATAGTCTTCATTTATGTCGTTACACATTTAGAATGGCTTCCAGACTCATCTGAATGTGACAAATGAACTTCGTTAGTCTATCTTCCTAGGAAAGTGACTCATCAGAATCAGACATTTCAATCACTTTTTGTGTTTTCCTCCAGAAAAAACTTTTCAATAGCTGCATGGATCTTCTTTAAAATTGGTATGCATATTTAAGGACTAGAGACGATCGAACTTTTTATATTTGATTTATTTTTTTTATTTTTTTCAATTGGGTACTTATCGAGAAATTATCGCGAGAAGACATGTGACAATGAATATTAATCCATTTATTTCGAAAGCGTATTTTTGCGCTTTGGTACGATTAAAATTAGTAAGCATCTTAAATAATGCACGATTTAATTAATTTTTTCACAAAGCATGAAAATCTATACTGTTTGTAAACAAGAAGCCAGCGAGGCACAAGAGAAAAATTAAAAGATCGCCCTTCGCGATCTGAGCTTGCATCGAGGGATTTGTCTGGTTGATGAGTCATAAAGAAGATGAAACGGCCGTCTCCGACCACCACCTATGATAGCTTTTCTTTTGTGTAATGATTATTTCGTTAATTTTATTTCATTCATCTCTATACTGTTTGTATTCAGCAGCAGACATTAAAAAATAAACGTAGTCTTTTTGTTTGTCTCGTTTTCACGACTTTAAAAACAAAAACAAAAGGAAAGTAAGCTTTAAATTTTTTAATGAACTACTTTGCCAATGGGTTTGTTTGGGCATTAGTTTTTTCAATCTGTTTCAATGAGCGAGGCGTGAACGCTGTTTTCCTGAATGTGATTAATTACGGCCGTGATCAATTGGAGGAACACCCCTTAAACAAATAGACTCAGCTGAACCAAGAATATCGACTCACAAAGTGGAGTAAACATTTTGTTCACCTGTTATAGATTAGGCAAATACTCAAAAAAACTGATAAGAACCATCAAAAAAAACTATTTGCCACTACCTCCCTCCCCCACCTCAAGTTGCCTGATCATAAACTTCACTTTTTTTTATTGTAATGTTCTAGTATCATTTCACATTTGACATGTTATTTTGCGTAAATGCTTTTTCAGTTACTTTCATTAGGATATTGAGATTGTGTTTGTGTCTGTTTTATAACTTTTGAACCGTTGAACGGATGTTTTTGAAACTTATATATTTATAGGAACAAGAGACGCTCTAACTTTTGTATTTAAAATCTTTCCTAGTGGATTCTTGTCGAGAATTTGACTCGAGAAGATGGCAAAATAATTCCTCAAAAAAAAATATTAAAACCTAAACCAGTGGTTCTCAACCTTCTCAAGATATCCTAGTCCCACCTTACCATAAAGAGAATCTCAGTTTTTATAATACTTGTATTTCTACATCATGGGCGTATCCACGACTTTGCAGCAGGAGAGGTTAATCGTTCAAAAAACAAACTAACTAACTTCGTGTTCTATTTCAACTTGAGTCTCACCAGTTAAGAAACACTGACCTAAACAATGAATTTCTACCGTTGTCTTAAAGAATGAATATTAATATTTTTGTGCGTAATTGGATACGATTTAAATTAATCTGATTTTAACAACTTAACATGAGATATTTTTTATGAATGACATTGTATTAAAGAAGACTGTTAAAACATTTATATATTTTAACTTTTTATATATATCTGTTTGATAAAATATCAATTTATTATACATGCGCTCTGCAATTGTTAATTCCCTGAAAATGCGTCGGCAGAAAAAAAAAAAAAAGAATTACAACAATTAAGCTGTGAAAGTTGATTTTAAATCGAATTACGCCTATCCCTACTTCTGTTGTCTGTGCTGTGTCAAAACTATACATCCTCGAAATTTTAAGTTGCAACAACAAAGATCTCTTGATTTCGGCGAATACCTGGACCTGCAGAAAAGGTTCTAAGGGGCCAAAAAGCGACAGCTCACTGCTTATATGATGAAAATACTTCAAAACCTATTTGTCCTATAATAGAGCTGATACTTTCCTAGATAGTATTAACTCTTATAAGGAAGAGCCCTATTAATTTTGATAAAAATGGACCTAAAGATAAAGAGCTACTGGTCATATTTGTATCTTTATCAGCTAGTATTAAGCTGGCAGCTGTATTTTGTATTAATATATTTTTGAAATTAAAAAAAAAAAAATGCATGTGTAATGTGTCTACTTTATTGACGTTAGGAAGATTTCAAATTTTCCAAACAAAGCGTCATTAGGAATAAATGTTTCCTTTCTAGTTCTCCAAAAAACATCGAAGGAACGATAAATCATTTGAATTTTGATTGCAGAATTAGAGTAATGGAGAAGAAGTCTTCCTTTTTAATCTGTGTTTCTCTTAAATAGTTTCATTGTATACGGACAGTTATCATCAGTCATTCTCGTATTAATTTCTCTTTCGAGAAAGAAAAAAAAAATTACTATGACGATAGATGCTATCTGCAGATCGATCTTTTCTCAGTGCGTGATTTTATTTCATTCAAGTTGCACCAATTTCCTGTTATGGAGCGCTCTTGTTGTTTTTCATTCATATCCGAGTGCCTCGCTGCCCGAGGGCCTTAGCACAGACGTGGAAAAATTGACAATGTATACACGTTGTGTTATGTTAAGAAACAATTTATTAATAGTATTTTTTTTTCCTCCATCTCCCCTCTCATATTTCCCTCGACTTTATAAAAGAGGGGAGGGGAAAAAAAAGAAAGAAAGGAAAAAAAATGCATAGTGAAACTAGATCGTTTAACGCAATCAAGGTCGCTCAGCCACACGATAATAATGTTGAGTAACAGATGGTTGTCAGTGTTTGACTTAAAAAAAAAAATCGCCATTTTTTTTTATTCTATTCTGGTTAACTTTCTCATGTTATATCAATAAACTATGCGAAGGGAGCTTTTCGTTTCGATTAGGTTTTGTAATTAATTGGCTGCTTGTATTTTAAAAAAAAAAAAAAGAGATGCAGTCCATGTTTATAGTGTAAGGACGCTATTTTGAAATAATTCGCTTATATAAGAGTTGAAAGAGCAGGGATATTTATTTACTTTTTTATCTATTGACTGAGCATACGAATCCTATTAAGCCTATTCCTCTTCTTTGTTTGTGTCTTATTCACCCTGTAAAGAAAGTATAAACTCAAACAAGTATTTGAAATAACTTTTTATTACAGGATTTGTTTACTTCCCTTTTTTTTTTTTCCATAGTCTATTTAACAGCAATAAATTCATGTACCATTTAAACATCTCAAACATTTTGAGTATTTTCTAAATTAAAAAATAAAAATCACTTTTCAACTGTAAAGAAAATATAAACTCAAAACATAATATTTCGAAAATTATTGAAAAATTAATAACGTGTTGGTCCTCCTTTCTTCTTTATAATTTCTATCCTTCTGTTAGGCATTGTCCCAATTAATTGGTTCAAATCAGACATCTTTATCTGGTCCCAAGCATTCCAAATTGCAACCTTCAGATCATTCAAGTGATGATACTGTTTGTTTCGACCATATACAATGTTTGCCATCCAACCCTATACGTTTTCAATTGGGTTTAGATCAGGTGAACGGAGGGTCATGGAATGACATCAATTTTCTCTTTTTTAAACCACGCTTTGGTGGATTTTGACGCATGCATAGAAGCTTTGTCTTGTTGATATTTCCAATTTGGCCCTCCTAGAAGGGGTCCAAATGGTATTAAATGGTGGTAAATAAGGTTCTGATATTTTTTAGTGTCCATCTTGCCTTGCACAAACACTATACCTGCCTTACTTCCTGCCCTAAATGCTGCCCACACCATCACTCCACCCTCACCTTGTTGTCTGCTTAATCTTATCTTCGACGGAGTGTGTACATCATGCCAGTACGCAGAATATCCGTCAGGGCCGTCAAGACAAACGTTTTTCATCAGAAAAAATTATTTCGTCCACCTTTAATGCCATTTCACTGTTTTCTTAGCCCAGTCAAGTCGGCTGGAACGATGAGTGGCAGTGAGCTTGGGTTTAGCTTTGTTTTACAAATTTCATGTGATTATTTGACATTAAGTTTTCCATACAGTTTGGTGAGATAGTCTTTGGCAACACACGAGCAATTTCACGGGTGGACATCTCATAAGACGCAGCAAGATCTTGAATTCTCCGGTGGTCTCGAGGTGTTAGTTTTGGAGGTCTACCTGGTCTTTTTGTGGTTCCCTAACTATCACCTTTCTTGATGACATTTTGAAGAACATCTGTGAACGATTTAATTCTGAGGCTATTTGCCTTGTTGACTTTTTTTTTTACCGAGAAAATGGATTTTTTTCGTATTTCTTTGTCAGTTAATGAATTTCCACGAGGCATGATAAAGTAGTGGCATATGTTGCTACGAAAATGAATGGATTACATAATTTAGCCATTTTTAGTTATCTTTATGCAAATTTGGGATATTCCAATCATTTGGCAGGTGTCAAAATCAAAACATTTCTTAGCGAGTTTATATTTTCTTTACAGTTGAAAATTTTATTTTTTAATTTAAAAATTACTCAAAATGTTTGTGATATTTAAATGGTACATGAATTAATTTCTTTTAAATAGACTAAGAAAAAGAATTGTAAGTTAACAAATCATGTAATGAAAAGTTATTTGAAATACTTGGGTGAGTTTATACTTTCTTTATGGGTGTACACTCATTACGCTAAGACTGCTCAACTGATTTCCTTAAAATTGACACGATGCTGATATATTTCTTTTTATGGTTCCAATTTCTATTTTAAAACATAAGCACGATTATTTTAATCTCTATTGCTTCCTAGTTTCTTAAAATTGATATTCTTTACTTCTTGAGACACCTTCACGCTCATTCCCCGCAATGCGATAGATAGATATCTTATTGTTTTTTTAGTTTATTTGCTTATTTAATTTGATGTGACTGGACTATTTACCAATGATTCTAATAATTTTTTTTTAATGTGATATGAAATGCAAGTTATAATCAAAAGTTTAAAGTGAAGTGATTTTGGTTTAGTTGATAAAAACTATTGGCGTACTCAGAATTTTGGAATGGGGATGGGGGGAAATAACAGACGTACAGACAAACTTTCCAAAATCCTGGGTTTCTTACATATTAGGATACATTGAGGGGTTTGGTTGGGGTTAGAACCCCCTAACCAACACCCTTAGGTACGCCATTGATACAATCTATTCTTCACAGAAGGCTTTCCGATTAAGCAATACCCAAAGAAGCTTAGACTTAGGAGAATCCTTATACTGTGTGTGTGTGTGTGTGTGTGTGTGTGTATATATATATATATATATATAAATTGATTGATATCCAAATATCATGTAAATGATAAATTTTCTTCAAGATACAAGGAAATCACCAGAATTTGATGTTCCAATTGAAAAGTATTGGATATCTTTATTTACGTGGCCTGCGATATTAGGAACCAATGTAAAACATTTCTTTTCTACATTCTGCTCATTGTGAACTTGAACCTATTCCACTTAAACATTTTATCGTCTGATTCTATGCGCATCCCGTTTAAACGGGTGGATGAATTTTCATAAACGAAGATTATTTATGGTCTAAAACGTAGCCACATTCGTTTTTGGTCTCCACCCGAACAACCCTTGCTAAAACGGCTGGAGTGATATCATTGAAAGTTGGTACGATGGTCCGATTTAAAATACGATCACTTTTAATATCAATCCTCTCTCTTGTCTTCAAAATGGATCCCTCAGCGCTGCAACTTCACACTTACTACTCGGATTAATAGCTGAGCGTAAACCTAGTGATTAATTATAATTACTTTTGATATAATTTTACTATTATAAAAAGTTTTTATTGAAATTCAAATTTTCTTTTCTTTCTTTCTATTCCTCTGGGATACCAGGATCTAAGATTTTGGTAATTCATTTCACTCAACTTCTATATCCTACAAAGTTTCATTAAAGTTAGTCTTTTTTGTGTGTGTTTCTTTTGAGATGAAATGTCTATTTATAAAGAAATTTAAAAATATGAATGGTGATCTTCCTCGTGCTCGTTGGGGGGAAGCATAGATTAGTTTAAACTTTTTCCATTGTTCGGAATTACTCGAGTAGTGGGAGACAGGAAGTGGAGCTCCAGATAAAACATTCCATGCTCCCCCGCCCTTTCTAATTACGTTCAGCGTCGCAGCCGTTTCCAACAATTCCATTCCCAGATTATTTTTATATTTTGTATTTAAAAAAAAAAATATTATTTCTTGCAGTGATCATCAAAATGAAAGTAAATTCTGTGCGTTTGAAATTGATTTTTGGCTGCAGAAACATCCCCTCGCTAAGCTTTACCTCGCCCACGCATTTCGTTCAACCCACACACATCCTGAAAACTCAGAAGCACCTTTCAACTCTCGTTCTCTAATTAAGAAAGAAGATATTAAGAAAGTATTTCGATTCTTGTAACACATTTATAATAATAATAAAATAAAAAGAAGATTTTGAGAAAATTGAATATCCAATTCAAAAAAATTACAGAAAAATTATAATCAGTGAAATCAATTTTTTGTTTTGTTTTTTTAGATCTGTGATGAAAACAACTTTTGAATCTGAAATCATCATAAAAAATCTTTTTAGAAAGAGTTTCTGAAGATTTGGAAGTACTAGTTTTGGAGAAATACATGTATTAAAATGTGACTGTAGTAATGTAAAAGTACTGTTCTCAATGTTGATGGGGCTTGTGAAGTTTTTTTTTAAGCCACTTGAACATTTTGTCATCTTTGTTTGTCTCTTTGTATGCAAAAGTATATTGAAATGGCTGATTCGATTTCCAAAAAAGTTTCGTGCGTTGCTTATTATAATGGGACAATATAAAACATAGGTGCATTTATTTTGGTCTGAATAAGACATCCAAAATTCTTTACTAAAAAAAGCTGGGCTGATTTCTTCAAAATTTGGTACGATGCTTTTTTTTTGGTCCAACCCTCTGCCCCTCTTTCCTCAAAATTGGCCTTTTTTTTTTTTTTTTTGGATTGAACGACCATCATAACGCATTCCGAAATCTTGAGTACGCCTATGGTTCTTATCATGATATACGTACAGACAAAAAAAAAAAATGAAGTGGAATTCGCATGCTCAGCCAAAAATTTGCAAGCATTATTTGAAAAGCCCCTTAAAATTAATACCTTTATAGTAGTAATAAAAGTTAGTACCGCACAACAGGCCTATGTGACCCTTGGGGTTGTGGGAGGTAAGGCTCCTGGCATTCCGTGACCCAACGGGATTAAGTTGAGATCGGGTGATCAGCCCTACGCCCTCCCGTGTTTAACCTTCGGGAAAGAAACCCGGTACCATTCAACAGAGGGCTGGATACACCCTAGGACACGTTCGGAGGAGAATGGAGCGTGGGAAAAAATCCCCGCCCTCCTCCCAGGCCGGGGATCGAACCCGCAGCCTCCATCCCGCAGCCACCGGCTACCGGGCCCACTTATAGGAGTAATACCCGACCTTAAATTGACTGTTCATCTGTAACTTACTAAATCTTATCCTAATAAGGAGTTTTATAGAAAATGCTTTATACGTTCGTATTTATTTCGGTGACTATTTGGAAATGTAGGATAGATGCAGGGGAGGAGGTTAGTTGATTGATATTGGTAATATTTTTCCCAAGTGAGTTTTGGGGCAGTGTCATCACGGCTGATTGGTCGCTATTACTCATGATACGCCATCATCTCCGTATCGTTCTGTATCGTCTTACATAATAGCAGGCCTTCTGTTGACGCTATTTATTAAGATGTTTGGGAGGGGCTGTCTTAAGTTGCACCTTGCTCGGCCGATGAAGAGAGGGAGGTTTTTGTTGTTCTCGTGGCGTCGGGCCAGAATTGCCAGGGAGGAGCCGTGACGCGCGCGCTCTTTGCCTCTAGCGTCTTATCAGAGGCTCATCTGTGCAGCAGGCTGACTGCTTCGCTTTTACTCGTTCGTATCTTCTTAGTTCTGGTTCTCCATACAAACAACGGAAGATTAGTTTCAAAATACAATGTGGATCACCAAATGTGGGTGTTGTCCCGGTCCACACGGAAGCTTTAACCTGCCAGCTGCAATTACTATAAATACAGTTTGTAATAAAGAACAAGTTGAGAAAATGACAAAAACGCGCAAAAGCCTGCATTTCTTTTCAAATCCTAATATCTTCTGTATGCAAACGGTACAGATTTTTCTTTAAAAAGTTAATTCAATTAACTTGATTACGTAAGTTGTCAAAATCGAATTGCTTTTAATCATCTGAAACCACGCACAAATTAATAGATTAGCTAAAAGGATTAATATTCGTTGTTTTAAGACATCGGTCTTAAGAAATTCACTGTTTAAGATTTAATGCGTTTCTGTGGGGATTTTTGTAACCTTCTCGTGCTAATTTCTCGACAGGGACTCAACTTGATCCCCAGTACAAAAGTTAGATCCTTAGTTTCAAGGAGATCCATTCAGGGGTTCAAAAGTTATTAGGGAAAAGGACACGCATACAGACCCTGACACTTACTTTCCTAGAAACTTAGGCTAATAATTACCTAGGCTAAACTTAGCAATAAGTAGCGACATTACATTTTACTTCTTCTGAACATCATCAAAAGCCAGTTTTTCACTGTTTTACGGTAGCAAGGCATTCTATTTTCACCAGTTGTCTGTGGAGAAGATAAAGAAAACAATTACCTGAGACCAGTGCTTCCCAATCTCAGCTGCGTTGCGTTATCGATTTGGTATTATTTTATTTTGATTTTGAGACAACTTTTTGGATTCAAATTTGTAAAGAAAAACCATGACTGAAACAGCATTTAAAGTACCTCTTCAATTTCACTCAATCTCCGTGTATAAAACGTGCATTTCCTACTCTTAGTGCTAAAATACAAACCACAGAAACAGTTTACAAGTAGGACGAGCTTTGACACTTGTCTTCTATTAATAAATTAGTGAACGACATGACTCCCATTGAACGTATTTAGTATTTGTCCCTTGTCATTCTGACAAATAATTAACATCTTATGATAATAATTACAGGTAATATTCATCTATTGACTAAAAACAACTGAAGGGTTTATATAGCATTGCGATAGTGCATATAAAGTGATAGTCGGCAACTTAATTTAATTTAGTTGGAAAAGTGGTTTTGGATGAGATTGGGGACCACTGCTACAAACTACTGTCTTTGTAATTTGAAACTCTAAATGCAGAACCTTAACACTGAAATGGTGAGGTTACTGTATTCTTTTTCAGTGACATTCGTTAAATATGAATTAAACTGTTTGTTTTAATTTTATTTAATAAGATGTTGACAGAGTATTACTGCATAGTCTGTCGTTCTTCCCAATGCATCGATTTTTGTACAAAAACATGTTCAAAAATCGGCTAATTTCTTTTATTATTATACTGAAGAATGTTTGTTAGGCTTATGTTTAAAAATGCAGAAAAGGTGTTAAGAGATTTTACTATTGTATCAAAATGTTTGGGTGAAAAAAATTACTAAATTAGTGATTAATTTTATTAGATTTGAAATCGCAGAGGATTGCTGAGTGTCTAGCGTGACTGCAGTCTCTGTACGCACTATGAAATCTATCCGCTACTAGCTTTTGTTCTTTCGATTATGCGCATTAATAGTTCTTGAGTTAACCTGCCGCTAATCGTAAGTATCACGATAATTGTTTACCTTAACGAAAAGGTGAAATAATTTTATAAAGCAAATGTTTTACTCATTGGATTTTGATGATGAAGCCCTAAAGCACTGGTATAGAAATCTCCTTAAACCGCGGCTATTTTTGTAATTACACTATCACTTCGAAGTTTATGGGTAACATTGGGTATTACCAATTTTACTTAATATCATTTGAAACAATCATTTTTGGATTTTAACAGCAAGTATTCAAAACATTTGCTCGCCAACTATGTTTGATCTGACGGGATGGGATAGTATATTTACTTATTTATTTACTAACATAAGAAGTTCATGGCAAAGCTTGCTTTCCATAAAATGCATTTATTATTATTTTTTTTTTTACTTTTTTAAAATCTTGAAAATGACACAAACGAAAAGCCTTTGTTTATTTTGAAATTCTAATAACTGCTAAATACAAACAGTACAAATTTGCATTTTCAGGAAAAGAAAAAAAAAATAATTAAATCCGCAAGTATTGACTTAAACTAGCCCTAAAGCCGATTAATCATGTCTAGTCAAGCACAAAGTAGATTAGCTGAAACTCATTGTTTTTTAAGATTTTGATAGAAATCCATTTCTTAAGATTCCAAAGCATTTCAAAGGGAATTTCTTACTTTCGACGACGACCATCACGGGAAAAGTTTCATTACAAGGATCTCTTTAGGAAAATGTCAGATGGAAAAGTTAGTGTGTGTCTTGTCGTCAAATATGCAGAGAAGGTTTCAAAAAGACCCATTCAGCGGTTTAAAAGTCATTAGGGGACTATATAAATAGATGCAATAAGGTCATATTTATTTTTATTTTATTTTTTGGTTGGATGGTCTGTTGACCTCGGGAGTTCCCCTCCCCAAAAAAATGAAAGAAAAAAATAATAAAATCCTACGTAACCCATTGATGCACAAACACACACTGATTTGATGAGCTTCGATTTTCTTGCAGAGTAAGATGAAAACGGAATTGCACAGAAAGATATAACGAAGATAAAAATAGACCTTATTACGAAAGCATTGAGATTTATTAGAAAATAACATATTTATTTCTGATTAAGCTAATTAAAGAAATGTAATGATTCCGTGAATATCATTTCTATATCTAGATCAAGGTTTGTGTCCGTTTATTTGTTTATCGTAATTTTCAGCTCTTGCTTATATTGCCTCTGAATAATTTTCTTAAGATTTCTAGCGTCTCGCCTGGCCGTAAATCCACTTTCCCTTCTGCGGTTATAATCGTATTTGTCATCTCCTCCAATTTCACCGTTGCAGAGAGCTGGTGTTGTTTTACAAGTATCGGTAATAAACAAGGTCTTCGAATGGCCTTTGGTTTTTTTTTCCTGCCTGTCTCCTTTGGAATGCCATAACAATGGCTTGCGAATCAGAGAGGTCAGTGTACAGCTTTCGTTACAAATGACTCCGACCGACTCTAGAATTTCAGCTCGTTCCGTCGACTGCCGCCAGCTGCCGCTGTATGTTCAAACTAAACAATAAAGAGATGAGAATAAGTAATTAGGGAAAGTAAAAGGATTTCGCACCCTTCTCTGTCATCGGCGAAAGATTCGGACGGCCGTTTCGTCCTCTTTAGGACTTGTCAGCCAGCGAAATTCCTCCAATGACAGGTCCAGAAGGTGCGAAAGGTTATGAATTTTTATATAAAGGTTAAGGATCTTTACTTTGGCTGGCTGACAGTCCTGAAGAGGACGAAACGGCCGTCCCAGTCTCTCACCGATGACAGATCAGGGTGCAAAATTCTTTTACTTTTTCCCTTCTGCCTCTCTTGGTTGTCATTTTTTCTTTACTAAAGAATTACACTTTCCATGGCTAAAAAAAAAACCTAAGAAATATCAAAAAAGATTAAAATCATTTGTTCTTGGATATTTTAGATTAATGATCATTAGGATCTGGATTTTGATGATGTGGTATTTTTTTCTTTCTTTTTTGAAGCCTAATTTGATAATAAAGCGAGTTCGTAAAATTCAGTCAGCTTGTGCGTATGTGTTTGTTTTTCTCTTAATAACCTTTGCAGCACTGGTTGGATCTTCTTGAACCTTAAATGCCCAGTTTTACAGACTTGAACTATCTAACTTTAGTATTTGGAATTTTCTACGTGTAAGTCATGAATATAATAAAAATTCCCCTAAAACGACAGTTAGAATTGAAACAGTGAATTTTAATCTCTTTCTTAATGTTGGAAAATATCCTTTTTAGTAATCCACTAATTTTCGCGTGCTTTGATATGTTTAAAAGTAATCGCCTGGAAATAATGCTAATTGAATTATTTTTTATTTTATTTTTTTCCCAGAAAACGGAAAATGTCTACTATTTATATTCCGTAATTATTATAATTTAAGAATAGAAATGGAGACTTTTGGTTATTATTTTCAAGATTAAAGAAAAGAAAAAAAAACAAAAACAAAAAACACGTTTTTATTAAAATATGCTTCCAATTTACTCTAATTAAAATGCCACAGTTTTGATTGTATATTGACTTTTTAATCATATTTTAGCAATAAAAGACTATGAACAATTTTATCTGTCCTTTTTAATGTTTTAGGAAAATGTATTGGTAACATTAATTTCTGAAACGAGTATCGCGTTTAGATTTGATAATTCAGAAGAAGAAAGTTTTTAGTTAAGTAAAAGCATTTTTTTTGTTTTTTTGTATAACACGTTGCGAACTTCTCTATATATTTCGTGGATGCGATTTTACGAAATCTGAGGAAGTAAACAAACTAGTTTAAAACTGTATATGATTTCGCCCGGACAAAGCACGGTTTTCGTTTCCGTAATAAGCTTATTTGGATTTTTGTTACATAATTGTAAGAAACCATTAATCGTAAATGTTTTGATTTAATCTCAAGAGTAAAGCCGTCATAATGTAGTGGTAAACATTACGTTTACAAAAATTGAAAATATATGTTATTATATAATTTGGAAAGGCGCTCTTATAAAGACTTGAATTGAAATGCTAATTGCAAATGTCAACAGGAAAGGGTCTGTAACGTGATTTCCACAAGGAATTAAGTCGGAATAGAACGAGTTCAAAGAAGAGAAAAAGCTTCCTGATTAACAAAAATGTATTTCTTCAAACCAAATGACTAAATAGCTGTAGAGGTGGTGACGGATGGACAGACAGAACCTTCTCAAGATACGCCACCCCCCTCTTTACTTTCTGTCCACGGGGTCGCCAAAAATAATAATAATAATAATAAAAAAAAAGAAATACCGACCTCGGTCTAAGCAACTTCTGTAACACCTTGGTTAGTTTTCTAATAGTGATAATGGCATTGTTGCAAGTTTTCTTTCATTACATCATCATGTTAATGAATAGAAATACGTCACTAACAATTATCAAGGAGAGTTAAAAACCTGATAGAAGTTCTTAAAGACTACTTTCCATAAATGTTGCAGGCTTTTTCTTTTTCTTTTTTTTTAAAAAAATAATAAAAATAGTTCAACGGCAGGTCGCCGTTTATCAATACAGGCATTAGAAAAGTTCCATTTGCTGGGGAATTTACTTGTTTAAATCTGATTCTTTATATTAAAGCTTGATCAGATATTGAGAGGATTAATATTCATTGTTTCTACATCGATGGAAATTCAATTTTTCGGTTCTAGTGCTTTTCTACGGGGATTATTTTTTTTTTATTTTTTTTTTTAATAATTAAAAAAATTTTGTCAGCTTTTAGGCGCTTATTTTTCAATACGGAATTATATTGTGAAAATTTTGAAATATAAAAGTTAAATCGCCTTTTGCCTTTAAATATGTATGCCAAGTTTCAAGAAGAGCCATGCAGCGGTTCAAAAATGATTGTAGTTGGGGGGGTGGGAGCAGTAGCGTACCAAGGGGGGGGGGCGGTCCGCCCCGGGCCTCTACCTTGGAGGGGGCCCCCATCCAGACAAGAGGACCTTTTTTTTTTTTTTTTGGTTGTAAAAGTCAGACTAGGGGGCCCCCATCCACAACTGCCGCCCCGGGCCCCCAAAGGCGTTGGTACGCCACTGGGTGGGAGTCACACACACATTCGGACTAAGTAGTTTAATGAGCCCCTCTTTCCTATTAAGTAGGGTAAAAACGTTTTTCATTCCGTCTTCTATGGAACTTCGTGGAAGGAGGTTTTTAATCCCCCACCCTCTACCCCCACCGGTACCGGAATTCTCGTCGAAGTGTTTCGTCTCTTCCGGAAATGGGTAAAAAAAGAAAGAAAGTGAAAGGAATCCTGTAGAAGAGCAGGAAGTGTGGGACTTGATCTTTTCACGTGTGTTTGCAGTGTTTGAGTTGGAATATGTTTTGTAGACAGGATGTCGTTCTTTCCATCACACAGATTGCTAACAATTTCCATCTGGTTCGCTTCTCATCACCAGAGGGCCTGAGCTGCACCAGGAAGTACCACTCCCTCATCAAACCCACACCTCCACTGCTGATGGAATCTCCATGCATTTCGCAGATTAAAAAAAAAAAGAGAGAGAACACCAGAATTTTAAATACACGAATTAGGCAAACCTGTATTAAAGGTTCACACTCATGAATAGGTTTTAAAATAGTGAAACTTAGTGTTGATACATTACGATTTTTACATACAACTAGCCTGTAGCTCATCCATCTTTGAGGTTCTCAAATTGTAAATTATATTAGATTGTTAGCCTGCTTTCAGAAGAAAGTAAGGTTTATCAAATCAGTTAGTCTGTCTATGTAGTATATCTCTGGGTGGATCTTCTTGAAAATTAGTCTCCATATTTAAGAAGTACAGATGATCTAACTATTTTATTTGAAGCCATTTCCAAGTACATCTTTGTGGAAAAATGTCGCAGTTATTAAAGGGTAGGACAAACATTCCATTCGGTGATCTTGCAAGCCCCTTACAAAGAAAGTTACGGAAAAATATTTTTCGCTTCAGTTATTAAAGTTTCAATTTCTTTTTTTTCCTTAATATAAATTTAATTTCATTGTGTTTTGCAATATTAATAAGATAGTATCTATTACATAAATAAGCAGGTACAATTTTTCTGCCATATTTGGCCTGACGTCTATGTAAGTACAGCTTTGATATATTTGTGACTCATTTTGGAAGCAGGTCGTTAGAGAAAGGAATTGGTTTCAAACATAATTGAAAAGTAGCTTTTAAATCTTTATAATTTCTGACAACTTTTATTTACTGCAAATCGTGGAATTTCATTTCTTTCTATTTTTGTTGAATCGTATTTCGTTTCCTGTTAGAATTCATTTAATGGATTCGTAATCACTATTTGTACTGACTAGTTGACCTAAATAAGCGATCCGATTTGTCTGCAGTAAGTGGTCTTTTTTCATTCTGCACCCAATTCAAGGTTGAAAAATACTGTAATAGGTGTTGTAATGATTACGGTTCGTGTGAAGCAGTTTGGCGATTGAGCCGATGTCGACTGCTTGCGTTACGATTTAGGTCGCTGTTACACACATGAGAAATAATGGTACTGGTTTTTCTGAAGTAGTGTTAGAAGAAGCTATTTTTTCGTAGTTGTATAAATAAGCTTAGTTGGCGTGCCAGCTTTCGAATATCCTTACGGTAAGATCCTACGTAGAATAGTTGTATCAAAATTCAGTGCGAGTAAATTATCACCATTTTCATATAGTTCCATCTATTTTCCCCTTAATTTTAATTACCGTTTTCGGTATATTGAAGTTTTTACAGTATCCTACTATTACTTAGTTACTACGCCACGCGGCTAAAAAAGATAATACTAATACTATTGAAATCATATTATAATCCAATAAAGAAACAATAGAAAAAAAAATAGCACAAAATATGCATTCCATATGAGTTAAATATGTGGATTTGTTGGTGTTTTATACCTCTTGGCACTCATCAGCCCTTAATCATACAGTTAATGAACAACTCAGTGAAGATTGTGGAACTCCCTCTTGATCATGTCAGTGGTATCATTAAAAAAAAAAAAAGTAATTCACTTCAGCACAGTTACAGCAACCAAACCTTTTGTCAATTAAACAATTATTATTTAATTTTGACTTGTTTTAAAGACAATTAATTGAACTTTATGTCCCTTTAAATGGTATTACCGTATTCCTGGCAATAGAATTTAAATCTTCAGGAAAAACAAATTATTAGTTTTAACTTCCTGCAAAGATATACGTTATGTGATCCAAAATATCCGGACACCCCTCTTTAGTGAACTGAAGCCTAGATGGCACGACAATATCACGTGCCGGTTTAAAACGATGCAGGGAGTCTTGTGTTGTTAATTGGTACGAAGTAACAACAGAATGGATCGATCATCAAAGCTCAGTGATTTTGAACGTGGTCTGATCATTGGCTCTCACTTGAGTAATCTGTAAAGTAGTCTGTCAGGGATATTTCAACCCTTCTAAAGTTTCCGAAATCGACTGTTGGTGACATGATTGTAAATTTAATAATATACTGTATATGTTGTCCAAACTTTTATACGTCCTCCACCTACTCCACGACCTTCAGTTCTCGTTTTCCATTCATAAGGAAAATAACCATAGATTGGTAAGGTTCGTTTGATCACAGAAGAATCGTCAAACTTTTAGAATATTTCATAAGTTAACGCAGCATGAATTAATTAATTATATTTTCAATCATGTCACCAACAGTTGATTTCGGCAACTTTTATAGGAGCTGAAATGTCCCTGACAGACTTATTACTCAAGTGAGAGCCAACGATCAGTCCACGTTCAAAATCACTGAGCTTTGATGATCGACCCCTTCTGTTGTACTTCGTACCAATTCACAACACAAGATTCCCTGGAAATTAAGGAATGAAATTGTAAGAAAATTCGCTCTTTCGTACCATGTTAATTAAGTTAATAATAGTCATCTTTTGCTGAAATTTGTCTATAGATTTTTTTTTTCTGTTGAACTCGCGATCTTCCTTGGATAGAATCAGAAACTATGCTTCGTGATAGAAGTAAAACGAACGGGAATAAAACGTAAAATTTGATAAATTAAACTTGTCAAATAGTAGACTAATAAAAATAATAATAAACGTTTTTGCGCGATGAATGTATGATTATTTGGTCTCCTCAGGACTGCGTAGTCAGTCCTTACTATATACTGTATATAAGATTGAAGTACTTTATCCTTCCTTTTTGAATTTCCTACTTGTTTTTTTTTTATGCAAAGTCTGGAAAAGCATAAAGCTCATTTAACTCCACTTTGTCTCCACTATTTATTTGTCAGCCAGAGAAATCCTATATACAATTTGCAACGGAGAAGTTGCCGTTGTAATTGTCTCCCCCATAAAACAAGTCAGTGTCGAGGGAGCTCTATTTCCCCCCTCCCCTCCCTTTAGCAGTAGTCCCCACCCTGTCCGGTCATACAATGTGATTTACCGCTACCCACACCCAAACTGACATACCGTCTGCCCTATTGAAACGCTATCTAACACTCACTAACAATCCATAATATTGCCGCCCCTCCGCCCACATTAGCGATTGTTAGCTCTTTCCCCCTCGCGACACACCTCTGTCTACATTCGCCTTCAAAAAGGAAAATTATACCAATAGCCTCTACTTGGCTCGCTTTAATCAGGTGGGTGGGATTGCAAAGTCGGCGGCAACCTTAAAATTGTTATTTCTGCGCTTTGTACATACATAAGTCGGTAAGGGGATAATTTGGAATTTCATCAGTGTCTGGATGTTTGAACGAGTTCAGTTAAAAAAAAAAAAGATCAACACTGTTGAGAAGAGAATTAAACACAGACACATTTAGAAATTAAAAAACAATACACATTTTATAAAATTTGTTTATTTGATTGTTGGTCCGCCTTAAGTTATGTGAAGTTTATTGTGAATTTAATACGACCCCGTACACGAGAGGGGGTAGCTCTTACATTCATTCTGTCCACCACTTCTACAGCCCAAACTACAAGTCGGACAAGCATGAGTCATACCTTACTGGAACCTTTATGATTTGAAGAGATGGTGGAAAATACGAGTTTTGGTCTGCGGTCACTTCCTGTTCGTTCGTTCGTTCGTCTGTCTCAAAGACTCATGCATTATTGAAACCCTTAGAACCTGTTGGGATAGGGGAAAATACGAGTTGCTATCTGCTGTCCTTCTTGTCCGTTTGTTACCAGCCCAAACTAAAAGGACAATATGAGCCCTGCCTTATTGGAGCCCTTATTGCTTATAGAGATACGGAAAAAAATACGAGGAAAAAATTTCTCTCAGGAAGTGGTCGAAAATTACAATATGAAATCAGTTTTTTGCGTTGTTTTTTACTTTTGGAAGAGATAACATATTGGTTCTTGCGATCACACAGCTTTCTGATTTTTTTTTAGTTTGAATTCATTTGTAAGTTGTTCGTTCAAGTGGAAATGAAATTGAGAAAAAT
>JAFIDM010009631.1:221063916-221160186 GCA_023159025.1 Thereuonema tuberculata
TAATTATATATTTATTATATTCAGTGGTTTAGTGTATTAAAAAAAACAGTCAATACACATTATGGTTCCTGGTATCCATTCTACAGAGTGCTGGGGGTGGGGAGTCTGGATACTTTAAAGTTTTAGTTTTAAAAACAATTATTTCCGCATATTCTGTGCGGAAAGAATTTCCAGATTCCCGAAGTTATATTTCTCACCTTCCCAATGCGCAATGTCGTTTTAATATCATTATTGTTAAAGTAATATTTCTTAACGTTTGTTAACGCTTCTGAAAATATAATAAAGTATAACATTTTATAAAAAAAGAAAAATATTTCCTCAATTTCATTTCCACTTTAACGAACAACTTACAAATTAATTCAAACTAAAAAATCAGAAAGCTGTGTGATCGTAAGAATCAATATGGTATCTCTTCCAAAACTAAAAAAACAACGCAAAAACTGATTTCATATCCTATCCAGAATAACATCTTTTTTTTTATTGATTTTCATTTTTATTTGTAAGATTTTTAATCCTATATTTTTGACGAAATCGAAAATTAATATACTCTGAATGAAAAAACAAAAATTTGGAATGAAGACCATGTATTTAATATGTATGAACTATGTATTTAATGGCTATTCAGAATGCTATTTTATTTTTATTTATTTTTTCAAGTCATAACAAAGATTTTAATTAAATAAAAGGAATGTGAGGCTTATCAAATCAGTCAGTCTGTGTGTGTATCTCCTCTCCCTCTAACAACTTCTAAACCGCTGGATAGGTCTTCTTGAAACTTGGTATGAATATTCGAGGACCAAAGATCTAACGCTTGCATTTGAAATCTTTTCCGTGTGAGTCCTTGTTGAGAAATTAGTACGAGAAGATGACGAAAATTCCCCTAAAAAAGCGTTGGAATCTAAACAATGAATTTCTATCCTACTTCTATTAATATTTTATTTTTTTAAACAATCAATATTAAAACCTTTTTTTGCTAATTGATTGCGCGGGGTTTGAACAATTAAAATTAATCCTATATAGACTAAGTAAATAAAGCGGATTTTATTCCCTTTTAGGCTTCCGGTTTGTCCGTCCGTCTGTGGACAAGTATCATTAAAATCTCATTAAATTATCATTAAGCACAACAATCGCAACAATTGCGCCTTCTGCATTCGCAACAATCACATCTATAATACAGCTCAGCAACAATCACCATAATCACAACAATTGCGCCTTTGGCAATTCACATTTATAATAATAAGGAAATTAAAGGAATAATGCAACAGAAATGACGTATCAGAAGCCGTTGCTAAGCATTGTGATTGGTTTACTAATCGCTATCCCTACCTTGTTTTATCTCAGAAAATAGAGAAATCTGTACTGTTTGTATTCAGTAGATAAGATATTACAATTTGACTTGTAAGAAAAAAAAAATTAAAGAAATCATATTTGAAGGAAAGTAGGCTTTAACTTCTATGGAATTTGTTGTCTACATGAGTGCTATTTCTCTGTGAAGTATTGGAAGACATATGCTGGTCACCATCTTGGGCCTCTCCAATTGTTACCCCTTTTGCCTGAGAGGTTCTCAGTGCCCAGATGGTAGTTGGCACTCATATGCAAAACAGCTGTCGTTCTGATGGCCTCCCAATCAGGTTCACCGACGCCAAAATTACCGGAAGAAAAAAGAGGCTTCAATAGGCCTACCCTTACCTACTTCCTATTCCAGATTTCTTTTATTTTTTTTGTAATTTCGATTCAAGGTACTTTGAGAAGCGGAAGACCTACAAAGGCTTTCTGAAGTTCCTGTTAAGAAGTACATTCTAATACAATTTCTTGTTAATCAATTCCAAAAATGTTTCATTATTTAACTACTTTCTTTCAAAATGTGATTTCTTAAAGTTTCTTTATTTTATTTATTTATTTATTTATTTATTTATTTATTTATTTATTTATTTATTTTTTTAAAGTCAACAAAAACGAAAATTCTACGTGTATTTTCAAATTCTAATTTCTGCTGAATATAAACAGTACAAACCTTGCATTTCTGAATTACTTAAGTTATCGAAATTGGATTAATTTTATTCATATCAAACCGCGCGCTAATTGGTTAGCTAAAATGAGTAATTACCATTGTTTAAGACAGTGAAATATTAACAGAAAAAGGGTAGAAATTGTTTAGATTTCTCTTTGGGAATTTTTGTCGCCTTCTCTAGTTAATTTATCGAGAAGGGAAAAGGTTTCAAATAAAGTTACATCGTCTAGTCCATAAATACGCATACCGAGTTTCAAGAAGATCCATCCAGAGATTCAGCTTATTAGGGAATCACATACAGACAGTGATCTGTTAAGCCTTGTTTTTTTAGGCTAAAAACGTTGCGAAAACATTTTCGAGTTGTTGTTTTTGTAATTATGAAAGTCGTAAGTTTCAAATTGCATTAACGACATTGAATAAATCATTTGATTATTACTGATCTGATATTTGGGATGAAGATTCTGTTGTCTTTTGTATTCGATTCATAGTGAGAACGGATAAATCCATTGATTCTAGTATTTGAGAACTTCGCTTCATTGTTTGATCATAGTAATATTCGTAAAGAGAATGGAGAAGTGATGAAGGAATGTCTCTTATTTATTGAGAACTGTGACCCAGATTTGGTGAGCACTGACTGACATTTTTTTCATGGTGCTCTATAATCACGATCTAATAATGTTAAAAGGAAGCTTTCTTTATTAAATTTTCTGTTTTCTTTATTAAGTTATTGAGAAAATTTTATTTAAAAAAAAAGTAAAAGACATTGTTTCCCAAATGTAGCCATCTGTTCAAGAAGATCGACGAAACACAGTCTTTATTCAATCCCATCATTTTTATTTAGTATTTAAGTTAGTATGTAACTATATATATATAGTTTTTCAATTCTGTATATGTATATCCCTCTGAGTAACGCAACAGTCAGAAAGCTGCCCTGCAAGTCTCACATGTACTACAGCACAGAGGTAGTAGTGTCGGATGATCCAAATGATGAATGAAACTATCCTGCAGAGTTTCTTCACACACACACATTTTCCGGCATCCCACCTTCTCAGCTGAGCCTAAAGAAAGAATCAATTGTGATATTCCTTCGCAATCTCAATCCAAAGAAAGGACTCTGTAATGGCACACGATTGGTCATTAAGGAGTGTCATCTCAATTTAATCACGGCAGAAGTTCTTTCGGAAAGCAACAGAGGTGATATCGTCACTATTCCCAGATCGATTTTCAACCGAGTGATGTCAATTTGCCATTCAAGTTGAAGCGTCGTCAGTTCTAGTAATGCCTGCATCAAATAAACAAATTCATTTTGTTCCTAACAATGCATTCATTTTTTTTTTCTATTCGTCATAAGAGTCAGTTTAGTTTTATAAGGCAATGTATAGAATCGGACAGCTTTTAGTAAACCCACTCAGCCGTTCTCCAAATAGCCAATCGCTTTGTTTCTGTATTGGCAAACTATACTGTCATTACTAAAATTATACCACAGTGTAGGCTCATCATCAGCTATCGAAGCAGGAAACAAAAAAACAATTTCATGCGCCGTTATATTGAGTTGGCGAAAAGGGAGGCGGGGGTGGACAATGAATAGATTTTTTTGTCTTTTGTCCTGATATTGCATATAAATTTTCAAGAAGATTTGTGCTTCCTAGTTCAGAGTTAGTAATGAGCAACACGCAGGCGCCCGTACATGATAATTTTATCCTTTTGAAAGTACTTCAAAAAAAAAAAAGAGGCCACTCGTCTTTTGGTTTTTAGTAGCTTGACCTGATGTAAGTTTTGGGGAATTTACATTCTTGGACCTTGGCAGACTCAAGAGGGCTGGAAGGAGGTATTAGTAGTCGTGAGGTTACCCTTCCAAAGAGCCTTATGACAGGGAGGACTCTGTAAAACCCTGTGCTCCCTCCTTCCCCGCTAGGTTCATCACCCTCTCCCAACCCACTGCCTCTGTCCGCCATTGGCATTCTTATCCCCGTGTCATCTGGGGTCGCCAGGGAAAAGAAGGGAAAAAAAAAAAAAGAACAGCGGGCAACCAATCGCACATGAACCGAATTCATTGCCCCGCGTGCAACACGACCTCTGGGCTACGGTATATATATATTGGAATCTGGTTTAAAACGCACGAGGAGGAAAAACAAAAAAAAAAAGCTGTTGCTGCCTTCGATTTGGCATTCATACACCGCACGGGATGTTGCACAGTTTTCCTTTATACCCTAAGAATGCTTTAGATTTGGTCGAACGCGTCGTCTTCTCCTCCCCCCAACTATTCATAGTGGAGCAGAAAGGGGTTAGAACCCAACGAAAAAAGCGTCGGAATGCAGTTTGAAGACTGATGTCCAGCATAAATACAGAACAAGGGAGTTCCTGAGTAAATGTAGAGCTTACTTTCGTCGGGAGGGTCAAATTACTTCTAATCGCTAGCATCGTTTTTCATCGGAAAAAGTTTTATTAAATGTAGTTCAAATTAACCTGAAGTTGTTTTTTCTTGACGACTGTTATTATTATTATTATTATTATTATTATTATTATTATTATTATTATTTATTGTTATCAATTAAGATTATAAATATCAAAAAAGACAAATCTTAGTGTCTTCAATCCATTTCATTAATATGAGTATTTGTATTCCAATTTTTGGTGGAAAGTTGAACCTACATCCATAGTTAACTTTATTAGGTAGTTCATATCTTGTTAATCAATGTAAGTCTAAAATTATAATTGTTGTGCTAACTTTTGAACACTTTTCCTTCAGGAAAAACCTATCGAAACGTTCACACTGGTAATTTTCATTTCTGGTCCGGTTTGCGTCAAAATCAGTATGGAGCTTCTGTATTCTGTTGAATACTCTAGCCGTCGAGTTATCAGCTCCTACGATAAGTAGTTTTCGAGTTTTGTTTGGATTTCCTGTAGTGTTGACCAGCACTAATCCGACATTATTGGCATTTAAACTCTGTTGGATTAGCTATTTTTGCATTACTGAAGGGAGGGGTTTGTAAGTAAACCTTTACTGAATCTCTTAAAGGAACGTTTCTATCTCAGTACAAATAGTACAATATACCTGTAGTACTGTAGAGTAAAAAAGAAAAATGAAGTAGATAGTACAAGTTGAAAAACTGTAGAATTCAATAAGTATAAAGACCCGCGCTAACATTTAGGTTGCTGCTCGTCGCGCCACAAAAACGTAGTGGCAAGCACGGTAAATTGGATTGGCGGAGATTCGAGGAAACTTGAAACGACGCTAACCAGATTTTGCCGGATTAGTGAAAATCAACCTTTACAATGATGAATCTTACGATACATAGACATTCCAATAAGTCCAATAAAAATGTAAGCACATCAATTCATGTTGTAATAAACAGAAAACCAGCCTGCTTTGTACAGTTTGCAATTATTAAACGCTCGCGTTGTTAAATTAACACTACTATTGATTTGCGCGCAGAAATAATTTATTCAAGCCATTGTAATTCATAGATCAGATACAGTGTCAAGCAAGATACATATTGAGTCCATTCAGTATGTCTAGGCCCCTTTTTTTTTTACCATTCGGGCGACTCTGAATAAGTGCTGAGGTTAAATCAAGAGTATTATATTCATTCTCCACGTAATTGATTCAGTATAGATAATCCTCATTTATCATTATTTTCCTGGCCCGATCAATGGTAATCTAAAACCGGAAATGGCTTGGACCGTAAGTCTTCCGAGGTTTGACTCATGGGGCTACGACTCCCAGTTTGGGCTGTGAAACACGTTACAGCACATACACTTAGACACGGGAATCCTAATAGCTCTTCCCTAAAGAGTCGCTAAAAAAAAAAAGCAACAAAGAAATTCTAATATATAATTCTGTGTTATAAGTTTTTTGATATATTTCACATTAATGATGCACTGCTGGTAATGAAACTCTCCTTTCTTCTTTAAGACCCATTAGTGGTTCGAGAACGTTCTGCAGGAGCTTATTTTTCCAAACGCTCCACGTGCGAGATATACGAACTCGCTTTGGTATTTACAGACAGTTCTTCTCAGAAATATTTTTTCCCCGAAAACAAAACAATCTCCACCTCACCCCTCCTATCAACGAGAAGCCGTTCTAAGCAGGCAAAATATATTGGTCGTTTGTGAATGAAGGCCTATTCGCGGTTTAACCAATTCGTCGAAAAAAAAAAGATGGGGAGAGTGAGAGAGATGGTCCGATTGGAATGTTGTTGGGTGTTAGGTGATGTATGAATGGACGGTGCAGACAAATCTCTTGTAGCGAGAAGGTCGGACTCGTTCTGAAAGAATGCAATTAAAAGCGATCTAATCTGGCGTCTCGATAAAGAGCGCATGCGCTCCGTTACGGCGAAGAAGTTAATTGCACAGATATTAAGTGTACGTGGATTTAAAAAAAAAAATGATAAGGGATCCCCAAACCGGAAACGGCCCACGTGGAATTCGGCGAGACGCTACTACGTGCCACAGGAATGCGGCACGAGTCACAAAAATAAAGTCGTAACTTTGCTGTAACAATTTAGATGCGCCCTAACATTTGCAAAACACTCTTCAGTTGTCTTCAAACACCCGAGGGGGAGGGGGGGGTTATATCTCTTAATTGGATTAAATTTGTTCCCGTTTGTTTCTCTCCTACTGTGAAGCAAAGCGGGCTAATGTTTCTCGCGGTAAGTTCACGACGAGTTTTGCAGAAAAAAAAAATAACAATTTTCTCCAATAAATTACACTATACCTCAAATCTCAAAGAAGAAATTAAGTTCAGTAATACGTTATTATCAACTCATTGATAGCCTAATTATTGTTGAAACTTTCAGAATTGTAGCTTTTGTGAATCAAAAGTCAAATAGACGGACTTTTAAAAGGTCAGTATTATGAGATATCGTAGTATCGATCATTCTAAGGTAAAACAGTTCGGAAGACGTATCCTATTCCGAACAGAGATAGCGCTGCTTAAATGTACAGTATATTAGTGCCCGCATAAAAGAACATCAAGATGCATTCAGACAAGCAAAACGTGTTGCTGTCATACGAGTTGCAAGGTGCATTAATGTAGACGGTGGTATATTTGAAGATGTATCACAAACTGTAACAAATTTGTCAATTGAACAGTAAATACGGATACATTAATATCTTTCTTTAACAATAATTTTGCAATACATTTTATTATCTTTATCTGGAAAACCGTTCGGAATAAGATATAAACGTTTTACACGTTCATACATTTTTTTCTTTTCAAGACCGATCCTAGGTCGTCTCAGAATATTGATCTTTCCTCTTGGGACACCCTGCTTGGGTATAAAAATAATGTTTACATTATATTTACTAATGGTTATGGGTATCATTATACTTCCACACTTAAAAATATAAAAAAGTAAGGTAATTACAGTTAATATCTGTTGTGTGTTATTGAAAAATTTCCATTTTTTTAAATCGCATAAAAAAAAAAAGAACTTTTATATATTCTGTTTTAATGAGATTTACTTGTTCATTTCTTTTCCTTAATTATGCATGCTAAGTTTCAAGAAGATCTATCGAGTGGTTCAGAAGTTATTAGAACGGGTATACTTAGAGATTGCTGATTTACCTCACTTAGACAAATTGACTAAAAAGATTTTTTTTTTTTTTTTAATAAATATTTTTCTAATATTGGGATCTCATAGTAAGGTAGCAATAGTTCCTCGACGTAACATTTTGTTAGCTGTTAACGTTAAAAAGTTTCTCACAAATCTCAAAAAAGAAACAAGAAGTTGAAAGAATTTAAAGCCTGTTTTCTGTCCTTAAAATGTTATTTCTTAAAATTGCTTTTCCTTTAATTTCTTTTTTTATTTATTTATTATTTGTTTTTGTTTTTTGAAGTCGTAAAACGGCAAAAACGAAAAGCCTATTGAAAATGCAATAACTACAATCATTTAAAGCCACATGCAAATTAATGGATTAGTTAAAAGGTTTGATATTTCTTGTTTGCAAACAATGAAATACTAATAGAATTACAATAGAAATTCATGACTTCGATTTCAGTGCTTTTCTATGTTTTCTTCTCGAGTTAGTTTCTCGACAAGGACCATTGAGAAAAGATTTCAAATATTAAAAGTTAGATTGTGTCTAGTCGGTAAATATGCGTACCAAGTTTCAAGAAGATACATCTAGCATCTCCAAAGTTATTAATGGGGGAAAACAAACACAATTACATAGACACTCACAGCAGACCCAGAGTCGTCATATCAGCTCCCTTGTGTGGACATAATGTGACGCCCCAAGAATTAAAAAAAAATTATTAAAAATCTTATAAATTATAATCAAAGGTATTTATGTAACATTTATTGTGGAAAAGAAAAGAGCATGCCCCCAGAAGGTCTCTGATCTGAAAAAAAAAATAAGAAAATAAGTTAACAAAGACGCTTTACGAAATTTGTTGAAAGCCGGAGAATTTTTGTTTAAATTTAACAAGGAAAGTGAATTTATTATAACAGTTGTTATCTCACTTATAATTTAAATAACTTATTCAAAGGTTCGATTTAATGTTATCTAATTGAATTTTAATGCATTTGTAGCTTTTTTGAGTAACTGCTTTCTTTTGAAAGTAGAAGAAATGACGCCATTTGTTTCAATTTAATATACGTAGAATTTTATTAGAAAGGGTCTAATAATGAGTTTGAACGAAAAAATTAAGAAATTTATTTGTCAAAACCTAAAAAAGGAGCTAGAAATTAAGAATGGAGTAAAAGCTGATGTAACCTATTTTTAATCTGCCATTACGTTTGTTATCGTACTATTCTAAATCATTGAGTCAGCGTGTTTGACCCTTGTAACATTTGAACCGATGGATGAGTCTTTTTGAAACTGAATTAATGTTAACTAGAGATTTTTATACTGTATTTGAAATGTTTCTCAAGTGGCTCCTTACTGAGAAAGCGCGAGAGTTGACAAAATAAACTATCTGACTGCGGTTTTGAAATTAATCGGCTTTTAGGCAAGTTAAGTAATGAGGATTTTTTTTTCCAGAAACCATATCTAATGTTTGTATTCCGTGGATATTATAAATTAAAAGTAAACGTAGGATTTTCATTTGTATCGTTTTGACGACTTTAAAAAAATAATGATAATATTAATGAAAAACATTTAAGGAATAACGTATTGAGGAAGTCAACTTTATATTCTGTAAGGAACTTCTTGTTGAATGTTATTCGTTGAAAAACAGCCTAGTATTTTTGACCGTAATGATTTCTTAACGGCAGAATGCTTTATGGAAATAGGTGGGGAGGGGGTTGATTTAGCACCGCCTTGTAAACGTAGGGGCTAATAAATCAAGTTGATTTTTTCGGAAACAGTAATGTAGATGTTAAGGCGGCGGTGGATGACCGAAGCGGGTCGTGCTTTGCAGGGCCGTGGTCACGAGAGAGGGAATGGGGTAGAAGGAGGGCAAGGTGACACACGGTGTGCTCCTTATTTGGAGGTAGGGGTGGGGGTTGATCCTCCCCTGCCAAGTGATTTGTGACTGTGAAGGTGAAGCATGAATTATGGTTCGGGTGGCATGATTGGTTTGTGAGCAGGAGGGCTCCCGCTGGCCATGGCTTCTCTGCACGTGCTTCACGTCAGCCCCCTCGTGCTCCGTCAGACTGATGGGTCCGGCCGTTCGCAGCAGCGCAGCGCCGCGACCTTCAGCAGCCAACAAAGAACGTGTGTGGGTGGAGGGTCGACGATAGTTGCGCGCCAAATAGTTCTGATTTTGCTTTTTTAAAAATACTTAATTAAATCCAAATAATTAAAAAAAAAAAAAAAAAAAGTTCTGAAAGAACATGAAGACTATTTCTTTAAATCTTGCCTTTATTTTTTTTTAAGTAACGAATATTTGCTAAATGCAAATAGTAGAGATTTTGTTATTATTATTTTCTGAAAAGTATTAATTAAATCCGCAAAAATTTACTTAAGTTGCCAGAATCCGAGTAATTTTAGTAATATACAGCTCGTGCAGACAATAAGAAAATTAATTAGCGGATTAAAAATCCATCCTGTGTTTTAAGATGTTGAAAAACAAAACAAAAAACTATTGGTTCCGTTCTAATCATGCTTTTCTATGGAATTTGGTTACCTTCTCGCTCTTTAATTTCTTGGTAAGGATTCACTTAAAAAAAATCCAGTATACAAGTTAGATCTCTCCTTGTCTTTTAATGGACATGCCATGTTTTAGGAAGATTCATTCATCGCTTCAGAAGCCGTTAGGGAGAAAAACTGAATTGATGAGCATAAGAAAAATCTCATTTTCATTAAAATGTTTTGCAAAATGTTTTGTTCTTTGTAAAGTCTTTTAATTTTATCCAGGTTTTTAAGCGACTATTTTATGACATTATTTTCGAAATGTAGCATTGCGTTGTGTAAATTCATTTTTACTTTTATTTATTTATTTATTTATTTATTTATTTATTTATTTATTTATTTATTTAGTTTTTAAGTTGTAAGAGAATATCCCTTTATTTTAGGGTTTAAAGATGATATTTTGTCATCTTTAACTAAAAACCAAGTTTATATTAACTGAATTAGATAATAGCAATAATAACTCGACTTATTGTACATCTATTCAGACTAACATGCGATGTGATATACAGAAAAAAATGTTGCCCCTTTTTTTTCTAACTTGAGACCATAACTGGTTGTGGTGCGTTCCATTAGCGTAGCGAGGAGTTTTGACTAGAGGTGTGGGATATTCAAATAATCCATTTGGGATTCGTCTTGAGGACAAAATGGTTGAAAAATTCTGGATTTCCTCCTCGTTTCGGATGCAGTGGATGGAAAATTACAACAGACATCAACATCCCTCCTCATTCGACACCCCCCCAATGATGAGTTATTATGTAGGCGTTACAACAACCAAACTCTTAAATATTTATTTAATATATTAGGAATATGAAAGATATCTGTCGAGTAATGAGGACTGAGCGTGCTTTTAATGGAGGAGGGGGAAACCGCACTAATCGTTTCCATATTTTAAATTAAGCGACAAATTAATTTAATAAAAGTTCGAAAGAACTTAAAAATCTACTTTCCTTAAAATGTTATTTATTAAAATTTCTTTTAGTTTTTTGTAAGTCGTAAAAACGCCAAAAAAATGAAAAGCCTATATTTATATTCAAATCGTAATATCTATGGAATACAAACAATATATTTCCATTCCCTGAAAACAAAAATTAATAAAATAATCATTATTTAAGTTAAATTGTCTAAATCACTTTAATTTTAGCTATATCAAATCACACGCAATGATTAACTGAAAGGATAATATTTATTAATATTAACTGATATTATTAGTCTATTGTTTAAGCCAATAAAGTATTAACAGAAATAGGATAGAAATTCATTGTTTAGATTCCAATGTTTTTCTATGAGAATTTTTGTCCCCTTCAGGCGCTAATTTCTCAGCAAAAACCAATTTGGAAAAAATTTTAACTAGTTAGATCGTGCCTAATCCTCGAATAAGCATACTAAGTTTCAAGAAGATTCATGCAACGGTTCAAAAGTTTTAGGGAGGACGCACGAGATTGACGAATTTAATAAGCCTAACTTTCCTAGAAAATTAAGTTAAAAATATATTTATTTATTGTATAACTTATATCATTCTCCCGATTTCTTGATATGTTGTAAGATATGTAGTAAGGGAACGACAAGAGTGCGCTCAGTTTAACACCATTTTTTTTTTTCCTCGTAAACCCCCAAAGTGATCATTTCATTTTCTTTTCTCGTCTTTCATTATCTTGATTGGAGTAAATGATTCTCTCTCTCTCTCTTTTCCTCTTCTATCATCATCCTTCCTTCCTTCCTTCGTTTCAGTCGACAGGAAATTGCGTTTGTCCCGGTGATGGGGGCTTAATAACAGAGCAACAATGTCTCTTCCTAATTAGGCAAATTAATTGAGCCACTGGTGGTGGTTCGTCTTCTCAATTAGTAATTGGTCTACGTCTTGGAGATTCTCCAAACCTCAGCTCCTCCTCCTCCTCCATCGTCAACCAAACCTAGATTTACCAAACCTAACGAACCGAACGAAAACGCTGGCAGCTTCCAATCACTTTGTCTCCATCACCTCTAAAAGTCCCCTCCCTCTTTTTTTTCTTTTCCATGAATTTCTGACAGAGTTAACTAACGTGCAACCCTCCAGTTCTGCATTAAATGAGTTTCTTTAGATTTGAACAGAATCTTGAAATAGTCAGTCTTACTGATCCCTTGTTGTCTTCGGATAGTTGTAGTTATTTTGAAAAAGTTATTAAGTTGAATATATCCTACGAATATGTTTTGTCCTTCAAAGCTTCTATATATTATAGAATATTTAAATCTGTTTTATGCATAACTTGGAAATTTCGTTTTTCTACAGCTTTACCGAATTTAAAATTAACTATCATTTTACATCATACTGTAAAAAAATTCTGGAAAAAAAATGACAGTTACTTCTATGTTAGATAAAATTCTTGAAAAAAAAAAATGCCAATTGTTTCTAAATAAGATTAAACAATTGAAAACAAATGTAAGTTATTTCTAAGTTAGAAAAGCACTTGGCGGGGGGGGGGGGGGGATGACATTTAATCCTATAGTTTAGATCGTGAAAGATTATCAAAGGGACAGAGGGTAATTACTAAAGGATTAACCACTCTTTTTAAGTGTCTCAGATATTATTATTGGAAAGCCAAATATTAACTTTGTAAATTGCTTACTTAGAACGAGCTTCATCTCACCATTTCTGCAAATCTTTCCCAACTAAAAATTACTTTCAGTTCTTTTTATTAATTGAAGAGACGCTTTGAATCTGGATTTTAGGATTTGTTTGGGGATATTTAGAAAAAAAGTCTTTAAACTATTTTGATGTACTAAATTGGTTTAGAATTCAACATGAAAGCTAATGAATTCTATCCATAGTTCTTTCTGCTGTAAATAACAGTACGTAATTGTGACATCTTACATACGTTACTTCGTAATCAAAATATCAAAAATAATAATAAGATTCAAATTAAAAATATAAAGCCAGGTATTTATTAAAATAAATACTGTAAATCTATTAAGCAAACATGATATTCGCTGTTGATTATTAGAAATATGAAAAGCTCTGTAAACTAACAATTATAATTTTGATAATGTATTAAAAATATTAAAGCTTAGCATTATTTTGTTACATTTCTCAAAGGTGTAAATAATAAATATATAAAAACATTAAATGATAGCACACGCGTATGGGAGATAATAATGAAAAGACATAGACAACTGAAATGTAAAATGTAAAAAAAGATTAGCAACTAAATGTTATTCCGCTTTCGGCAGACGAGTTACTTCAATGACGTCATATATCCTTCTCCCATCTAACTAATTTAAACTTCTTTATGTAATTAAAAAAACAAACAAACAAACAAACAAACAAGCAAAAACAAAAAACATTCCATTCATTAATTGATGAAAGTTAACAAAAGCAGTACCTTAGCTAGAGGATTGGGGGCCCCGGGGCAACAAGTGATTATGATGTCGTAAAAAAAAAAATCCCACTTCTTTCGGGAGCCCCCTTTGCTCGGGGGCCCTGGGGCACTGCCCCGGTTGCCCCGGTGGTAGCTACGGCCCTGAACAAAAGGTTCAGGATATTGTAATGCCACGGATAACATATTACAAGCTTTGAATTGGAACTTTATTTTGTGGCATTATATACATTAGTGAATTCCTACACTTTATTCGTAAAACAAATGTAATTCTGTTGATAATTGTAAGAAATTTGAAGCATCTTTCACGTCGGACCATGTATATCACATGGAAAGGTTTCTTTTAACTCCTAACAAAAAAGTATTTGAGCTTCACGATAAGACTCTCTTCCGTTTCCCAATCGTTGCTTCGCAATTAAAAAGAAAGAGTTCATTGACTATATAGAGGACACAATCACTGACATCTTCTAAGAAACCAGGGGGCGAGGTCCTTCCTCAATTAATTCGCTTGAACTCAGGATTTGAGTAAAATTATCGTGGGAGAAGAAGTGATGATGGTTGTTTCTGAAGATTGATAAACCTCAAATATTGGTGAGGAATTTTGATTGAAATCATTTTAAAATAAAACGAAACAATATCAGTGGTATCACTTAAAAGACTTGAGTGCGGTCGTAAATTAAACACTAAAAATGTCCCTTGTTATTTAAATTGTCAACAATAAGAATCTAATTAAAGATCCCTGATAATTCTACTGGATTTCAGTTTACTTTAAAAAATGAAACAAAAAAAAAAGTAGTTCGAAGAGAACTTAAAGCCTATTTTCTTTATTATTTTTTTTTTTTCCTTTTATTAAAATTCGTGAAGGGGGTCTACATTTATATTCAAATTATAATATTTGCTGAAAACCAACAGTAAAAATTTTGTTGTAGATTTAATTATTACATTTTGTTCCCATTTTCAGTTGTCGAAATCCGATTAACTTTAATCCGATCAACAATGACGTATTAATAGAAATAGGATAGAAATTTGTTGTTTAGATTCATATGCTTTTCTATGGGAATTTCTGTTGCGCTGATTTCTCGATAAGTAACCACTTAGAATTAAGATTGAAATATAAAAGTTCGATTGTCTTGTCCTTGGTGTATGCATACCAATTTTCAAGCAGATGCATTCAACGGTTCAGCAATTGAGGGTCTCGATGGAAAAGAGTTACAAAAGTAAAATTTTACAGAAAAGCAAGTTACAGAAAAAATAATTTCCTGAGGAAATTTGGAATCTATTTGTAATTATTTACACTAGTAATGAAAGTTACTACTGCTATCAAATCTTGGCTGAAAAAGTTAGGATATTAGATATTTATTAATACATGTTAAATTGATTAAATCCTAAACAAAATGTGAACTTTAATTATGAACACCTTGTATATATATATATATATTTCGTTCCTTTTTAATTAAGTAATAGAATTTTGATAGGAAAATTCAGAATAGTTAAGTTATTGGAAGGATATGTGGCATCTGTTGGAGTGATTCGTCTTTAGAACGCGGAATAACAGTTAGTTGCAAGTCTTTCTTTCATTATTATTAGTTTAGTTCTGAAATTCCAATTACAGTACTTAGTTATATCTTTTCGTTATTTTCTCCTTCATGCGTGCATTTGGTTTGTATGTTAAATTATTTTTTAGATTCTTGGTAAATATAACAAATAATGTTAAGTGCTAATATTTTTAATATGTTATCATAATTGTAATTTATTACCTTACTGATTTTCACCTTTCTAATAATTAGTAACTAACATAATGAATATAATTGATGTACATTATTTCTTTTATATAATCAACAACAATTAGCTTTGTATTCTTAATTTGAATCTTTCCTGTATATGGAAAAATCATTTTACATAATTATTGGTATCTGGAACTAGCTGCTAAATTGTGTGTTGGCCTAATTTTTTTAAATTGATTGTTAATAATAATAATAATATTATTATTATACTTTCCATTGCCAATTACTCCCTACACTGGGTGAAAGTTATTCACTTTATTCCATTTACTAGTACTCTTTATAATTATGTGTAATTAACGGTAGTTAACCACAATTATCAATCATTTAATTGAACCGTAGCATATGTTTGTTTATGTATAATTTATACATAAGCATACGTTGTAGTAAACTAAATAATTGTCATTAGAAAGATTTACAATTACTTGGTAATTATTCAATTTCTTATGGCAAAAGTTTTAACCCCAAATTAGAAGTTAGGCGTTACCCATTCGTTCATCAACTCTTTAAATTCTTAAGATTCATTTTTAATGAAGATCTGTAATGAATATAGAAAAATTACATTCCTACGCATATACATAAAACAGATAGGAAAAAAAGTCGATTTTTTTTTAATGTGTAAATAGCTTATTTATAGATTAATATAGAATTTTCTACGTATCGTTCCAGTTTTAATGTGTATTTGTGTATTGATTTCTCTAATCCCGATTTTTTGTTGTGAAATTGTAAGAAAACACGGAGATGTTTTCGATACCTTCCAAAAACCGTGTTTTTAATCCGCTACATGGTGTGCTTGGATTGCCTAAAAAGAAATTAAAAAATCGGGTCATATTTGAGAGCAGCTTTCAGATAATGAATTGTGGATTTGAATTATATACATATGTTTGTTTATATGTTTGTTTGTTTGTTTGTTTTAATCCACGTTTAGTGCTTCTTTTCGAGATCTGATACATTTTAGGCTTTGAAAGATGTCTTGTATTCCCGGTTTGTCTGTCTGTGGACACATATCCCACAATGCTTCGCAACGGCTTCTGTTAGGTCATTTGTAGGTGGCCTGTTAGCTCATTTGGATAGAGCGTCGTGCTAATAACGCGAAGGTCATGGGTTCGATCCCCTCATCAACTTAAGTTGTTTTTGTTTTTTTAAATCATTATTAGGAATTCAGTGTATTAACAAGGTTTGAGTTAAGAATGACGATTATTCCATATAAATAAGGGTGGGTAAGACAGCATGGGGTCGCAAACAGACTTGCGCGAGCATTTTTAGACCACCCCGGTGCAGTCTATTAGTAAAGGTGACTCAGAAGCCGTTGCGAAGCACTGTGATTGGTTTACTAATCACTATCCCTATCTTGTTACTTGCTATATATGTCCCTTTTAACATAAGCGAGTTAAAATTAGAGATAGATAGTTTGGATGTTTGTCCAAACACTTCTAAATTACATGCAAAAAAAATAGATACATAATAGGAAAATTTAAATGAGCGTGATACATATACAACAAGAAAAATAAGCATAAAAACGCACACATTTAAGGATAGATAAATAACCTTAGTACAACAGTAATGTACTGTTTTTATAGCACAAGTACTGTTTGTATATTGTAGTACATCTAGTGTGACATGATCGCACATAAGAGACAAAGTAAACAGCCTGTAAGCTTGGGTTGGAGATGAAACGAATCCTATCTTGATAGTAACCTATCATTAAGTGTGATATATTTCCGCAGTAAAGAAAAACTAAACAAAATAAACAGTACATACACATATCAGCAACATATACTATAGCTATAAAGTTTTAGTAATTAGATATTCAATACCATTATTTACACCTCTGGTAGCGCAGTTGGTTTATTGTGATAGTGATGTAGCCTCGTGACTGGCGCTTGCTTATGACTGACTTCTAAGAGCGTCGTCGGATACAAGTCGAAAGTGCTGGTGAAGGCACTCTGGGTCTTCGTCGTAAGTGTGGATGGTCATAAGTCGAAACCTATCTTTAATTTATTTTCATAATTAAGACGTAGTTTTCAGTTCCCTTCTACTCCGCTAGATGATCATCTTAATTCGAATGAAGAGTGGGTTAAAATATTCATTGTATGTATAAGTTTAATTTTGTAGCAATCCTAAATTTGAAATGTATCACAGAATAACAGATAGATAAGCTTTCCAAAATGTACATTAGATAATTCATGTAATTTAGAAAACATTTCGAAAAATAAGTAGGATTGTACGTATACCCTTTTTATCCTAAAGCAGTTTTCTATGTGTTGTTGGAGTCCAGAGTGTATTCAGTGAAACAGTTAGCGATTTCAAATCCGCTTCTTAATCATCCTTCTGAATCTTAATTTTTCATTTCCGCTTCGAGAAGCTGCTGAAGATTAAAAATACAAGTGACACGAATTCACAAGCCCTGTCCGGCTTCTAGAAAAATACCTTTGAAATTTGTTCCTTCCTCGCGCAAGCATTTAAATTGGTCTCTGCCCGTCTGTGGTTGGTCGCTTTGATGTTTGTGTGAAGGGGGTTCTTGTGTCCATTAGATCGACCGTTCCTTAATTAGCGGCTCTGCATTCGGGGTCTTGGCGTTCCTTGCTTCCTTCCTTCCTTGATTACTTTCAGTTCTTTTTTAAGTTTTGGCGCTCAAAATGGCCCTTATCTTTCATCTAAAATGATTCAGTAATTTTACGACTTTCTTTTTTTTTTTTTCTCCTGCTGGTATGTTAATATTCTTATCTCTTCATCCACGGCTTTATTTATTATTAATCTTTAAAGCGTAGTCAGTGATATTATCTTGACTTTATGTAAGAGCAGCAGGAGAATTAAAGAGCCATAACAATTATATATAAGACTACTTCCATCACTTTTTTTTAATCATTTATGCTACGGTTGTTATTACCGGAGGAAATGGGTTTTCATACTTTTTCAGCGTAATCATTCAAATAGTATTTTCATTGTCATTTGTAAGTGAATGCGAGCAATTAATATATATTTACCACTAGATAATCGTGATGGTCTGACGAACTGGCTAAATATGCTAAGCACGATAGAGCTGTGAAATTTTAAATCCCAAAAATCTAAAAATCTATTACTTTTGCTTCTCATATAACAGTTACACATACCTTCATTTTGATATATTTATATAGGATACGGTGAAAGCCCGTAGTTTGGTAAAAGTTAGGGTTACGAAGAGAACGTAGGTTTTTTAGGAAACAGTGTTAGTAAAAAGTCCGAAAATCAGCTGTTGCTTTGACTATTCAGTGTTGGTCAGTGCATTACGTTTTTTAGTAATATTTCTTAAAAATAAACTATGCGCAACATGAGAATAGTCTCAACTTACGCGGGGGTTATGTTCCGAAGACCGCGTTGTAAGTCGATTTGATCGTAAGTCGTATTCAGTAGAACAAATAGAATGCCAGAAATCATATGTAGGCTACAGTACTTATTTCTAAGATGCACATATGTTCAAAAAGCTTTTAAAGTTAATTATGTGGAAAACGGTAGGCAATATCGAAATGCTTACTACATAACCATGTTCTGTATCTAGTACAGTACATTTATTCAATAAGATTAACGTGTGTGAATCAGGTTTGATAAGTTCTTACAGCCAACACACAGTCTAAAAAAGTGATTAAAAATAAAAACATATATACAATAAAAAGTCAGACTAGTTTCGCCACGTCGCTGCGTGGCAACTTCAGTGAATGTTATTGGATGGACCTCCAGCTTCTTTAATAGGCGAATATCCCATCAACAGCCAATGGTACAGTACATTTAATGTGACAGGAATTTACACAAGAGTAACCAAAGCAATGAAACAGTCCTACCTTGGTAACCAACTATCGTACAGTGATATATTTCCGCAGTGAAGAAAACTGTAGACTAAACAGCAGCATATAACAATAAGCAGCACATATCAATAGCTGTTTAATATAGCTGAAAAATATTACAAATTTGATATTCAATATCTTCATTCATACATCTAGCAGTACAGTCGGATTGTTGTGGTAGTTGAGCGAGCTGTGTCTGGCTTATGCTTACGACTACAACCGCTATCGGAAGCCAATCCAAAGTACTTGTAAAGATAATATGGGACCTTCGTCGTGAGTGCGAATTGTTGTATGTCCGATGATCATAAGTCTGTACGTATCTGTAGCTGCTGTTGTTTTTTCCAACGCCTAGATTGGACATCGTAAATCCTAGTTCTACCAAACTTAGGCTACATAAATAGGTTTGCCCAAGGTTTCGATTTCCATATTTTGTTAGTGTTATTATTTTGCTTAATTTTTAGTTTTGAGGGATCACTTGTTCCATCTTGAATACAATCTTAAAAACCATTCAATAAATTGAGTGCTTATGAAGATTGTGGTTTAATCAGCTAAGGTTGGCGGGAATCTGGCTGAAAGGATTTTGGGCCAGACGCAGTATACAAGAACTATAATATTACTTGAAAATGTGGAAGAGTTCGAGTAATGTTAATTACTTGTATGTGTAAGTCATAGACTAACTACAGGCTTATTTCACATTAAACTAGTCGAGAATGTAAATAGTAGAGGATGTTTTAGATTCCTTCGCTGCGATCCGATTTATACCAAACTCAATATGATCTTCTTTTAATAAACCGACCATTAAGATTTTGCTTTGTTGTTGTTTTTTTTTTTTTCGTCTTAGGATAAATAGTTTAGAGTTACAGTGATCACAGACTTTAGATATGTAGAATTTGATGTATAGGATATTTTTACAGATTATGTTATGCTTACCCATAAAAAAATGTAGAGTGTACTTTAATTCAAAGATTGCATATCCTAATAAAAGATACGGTAATAACACTTACATTGAATAACTTATGGGTCCTGTCCGAAAAACATTACATCTATGTTAGGACACTTTTCCGAACTTCGAAACTAGATACTTCAACTTTAATTTCTTGATACATAAATTAATTCTGTCGCTATGTACTTGGAGACTCTTTTTCTAATTTCTTTTTTTTACTTTGGTTTGTTACAAAAGCCTTTCTGTTGAAGCGTTTTCGTCTTGTACCCACCTGAGAAGCGAGCTTTTATATTGATCCGTTGACAATCGCCAGCATTTCCGCTTACGTGAAAGCAGCCCCAGAGCAGCCGTGAATGAGAATTAACGCATTCATGTGTTCCATATGCATTTTTGGGCCCGAGCGGGGGTGGAGGCTGCTTTTCGAGGGAGCAGCCTTTGAAAAGGAAAAGCTTCGCTATCAATCGAGAAACAGAAGCCATTCAGAGAAGCAAAGAAAAAATGGAGAAGGATGTCAGTAACGATGGCGTCGAGATATAAGAAAAATTGAAAATGGAAGAGTAAAGGTTACGGCACAGTAATGGGTGAATTATTTGTTACATTATGAGTCAATAACGGATTTATATTGTTAATTAACATTTAATTCTCGATGATTAACCGTGATTTATATAAACTTTAATTATAAATTACAAGAGGCAGAGTCTTTCCCCGCCCTTCTCATATGTAACAACAGACTAGCCCCAAAAATATAGTTTTAGTAAAGACTGAGAATAAAGAATACATCTTAAGAATATCTTCAGTAGTAAGACCAAGTTTTAGTCTTCTTTCCTAGGAAAGTGAGACGCTCCATATCACTAAGTCTGTGTCACTCACTAATAACTTTTGAATCTCTGTATAGATCTTCTTGAAACTTGATATGTATATTTTAAGACTAGGGACGATTTTTATATTTGAAATCTTTTCCAAGTGGGTTTTGCAGAGAAATTAGGACGACAAGGTGACAAAAATTCCCATAGTATTGCAAATAAACAATAGACTATTACTGTTAATATTTCATTGTCTTAAACAGTCAATATTAAATCTTAGCTAACCAATTGCGCGTGGTTTGATGTGATTAAAATTAATTCGATTTAGTGTTTAAGTAAATAATTAGGATTCAACCCATTTTCATCAAATGCATTTGGGATACTGTTTGTTTCGCAGATATTATAATAGGAATAGAAAATAATGTAGGCTTTTTGGTTTTGATCGTTTTCAGACTTTTTCTTTTTTTTTTTAAATATTAAATAAATTTTAATTAATAACATTTTAAGGGAAGTAGCTTTAAGTTCTTTCAAACTTATTGTTTTAATACTAAAAATTAACGATTGCCTTTTTTGAAGGTTAATGGCAGTGATTCTCAAAGGGTATACCGCGGGAAAATAAAGGAAATAGATATTAAATATTTTCAACAACTTTATTAATACAAGAGAAACAAGTAAATTGTAAGTACTACAAACTGGGGGGATTAAAATTAATGAATCAATAATTACATCATTTTTATAATTCAATAAAAAATATGGGCTGTTGATCATGTGCAACTTTGGCTTGTGTTTTTTCTAGGATTCTAGTAAGGTAATGGAAAAGTTTGGAATGCTGTGCGATATTAAGAACAACGTGTAGTGTGCCATGAATCAAAAGAGACTGAGAAACACTGCTGTACTACCTGTAGACTGAGAAACACTGCTGTACTACCTGTAGATGAATTCTCGTATATTCTTGATTTCATTTGTATTATTTAAAGATACCGATTTTGCTTTTTCGTTAGTCTTTTGATTTCTTAATAAGTAAGGCTTGTACAGTCAGTGTTTGTGCACTCGCTTGTATGAGAATTCTTGGGACTCCTTTTGAACTGATGGATTGATCTTCTTGAAACTTGGCAGTGATATTTATGGAGAAGGGAAGATCTAACTTTTACAGTTGAAAATATTTCCATGTAAATATTTGACGTGAAATCAGCTCGTCAAGATGAAAAAACAAAATTTTGCCTGAAACACATTAGAGGCCAAACATTGACATCTAATTGATCCTTTGATGAATTATTTTGCTCAAGCTTTGATGTGATTAAAATTTAATTTAGGCAAGCGAGTAATGCTTTTTAATGTTAAAACATTTTCATATAATGGAAAATTTGTTGTTTGTATTCATCAAAAGTAAAGTTAAAAAAAAAAAAAAAAACTGGCTTTTACGATTTCAAAAAGCAGAAAAAATATGAAAAACTCAACGTTTAAGGAGAAAGTAGCCTTCAAGTTCTTGCAGTTTGTTGGGGGGGGGGGGGTTCTGTCCCTCTTTTTATTACATAAAATTCAGTTACAAATAAATTCATTTGTAACTGAACATACAGATTAAAAGCTAAAGTATCCCACTATGATGTAGGCCTTTGGGATCGTAGAATTTCTTGACCATCGGGATTCAGCCTAACGTCCGCCCTCGAGAAAGAAGCCGGGTACCCGTTCTTCAGAGGACTAGGTTAATTAATACCAATTATTCGTATTCACATAAGTTAATAATTCAAGTAGCAATTTAAATCATTCAGTAGAAAAATATTTATATTCAGAAGAATTTAAACAGATGTTTCCGAAAGAGCCTATTTTCATTAAATCTTGCAGGCTGATTTTGTTTTTTGTTTCTTTTTCTTTTTTTAAAAATCATAAAAATATTTTTAAATCGCCTTACTTTTTTTTAATTATAATTAAGTATTATTTGTAATATTTTTCCAATTTCTGAAAATAAAAAAATAAAAAAATCGTTTTCTTATGAATCCGATTAATTATAATTATTTTAAAAAGCTCTCACAAATATTAAGAGGATTTAAAGATAGATTAATATTCATTGTTTAAAAAATATCCATAGAAATCCAGTGTTTCGGTTCAAATGCTTTTCTATGGGAATTTGTCATTTCTTCAAGCGCTAATTTCTCAACAACGACCATCGCGGGCAAAGCTTCAAAAATATACCTTAGATCGTTTCTTCCCTTTAAATAGGCATATCAAATTTGAAGAAGATCCATCCAGCGGTTCAGATGTTATTAGGAGGGCAGGAACATACCCACACACAGACTGAATGAATTCTACTGAATACACTAAATATAAATAACGGCTTTGTTTTGTATTATTTTAATATTAAAAGGGAAAATAAAACACAAGATTCTAAGGAAAATAGGCGTCCAGTTCTTCAATGTTTAATTTGTAAGAACTATAAGACGAATGCTGTAATTACAGTATGTCTTTAAGAACACAATGAATTTGAAGGAAGACATGTCGGTCCTGAATGTGTCAATGGTTGAAGTCTCGTCGTTTTTTTTTGGAGGGAATTGTTTTGAGGGACTCTGGGCTACAGCTTACCCTCAACAGCTGGGAAAGAGTCTTAAGCAGATAAACACGAGTAAAAATGGAAAGCGTTTCCTGTGTGCAGTTTATATTTGTCGACAGCCGCGGAGGAGGGGTTGATGGTTGAGCCTTCCAGCACCCCACGATCCAAGCAGCTTTGTGTAATGCCACCAACACAGTAACATTTTTTTTTATTTTTTTTTTATGAACGATTCTCGAAGACATTTTCTTTGTTTTCTTCTTTTATTTCTCTAGGATTAACGATAAAACTTAAAATTCATGAATTTAACCATATTTATTATTTCTTTATCTAAAGTGTTTTTGTCTTGAATACTAACAAACTTTCGTCAAATAATAATACAAATTTACCTAAACTATATTTTTTTTTGGTGTATTTATTTATTTTTTTATTTCCTTAAATTATTTGGTTATCGTAATACTTTGTTGACAAAAACAAGACGGGATAATATTGAAAAATATATAATTCACATAAATGATATAAATTGATATAGCTGATTTAAATAAATAATTGGGTCTACTCTCAGCTGTCCATCGCATTGTTGAGATTGAGCATTTTTTTGTGGGGGGGGGGGCTAAAATAATGGTGCTGATATTTAAGTTGGACAACAAATTACTATCGTACCAAAATATTGAAAAAGCTAGTTCTGTCGTTTTGGGAGATGAGGGAGTGGTGGAGGCGAAATAAATGTGCCTCTGTTTTTATGGTCCTTATTTTGGACCATAAATAAGGAAAGTACCAAATGTCAAGGAAATCCATCCAGCCGTTTTAGCGTGATGAGCATATACTTGGACAAACAAGAGAAGGAAGATCTTTCAAATGGAATAATAAGTCTTCCCATGCATCGTCATTGATAATTTCGAGTTTAAATTTTCTTCCTTTTTTTCGCACATATGAACACTTGTATTTAACTGGCGTCCATCTAAATTGAATATGAGATTTTAAGATGAATTGACGAATAAATAATAGAAAACAAATTAAAGCGCTTTTTCAATTTAAAGCAAAACATCCTTTGTAGCGCTTCAAGATAAAAAAAAAAATTATCAAATCAATTAAAATTTCAGAAAGTACAATATTTCTTTTTGTTTTCGTAGTCGTACATTAATGAATACTAAAAGTAAACGCTTTACATTTGACTCCGAAACATCATTCACGGCGTTTGAGAATTGCGCCTTTCCGTTGTTACAGCGAATGGGAAGGAAAACCTTGGACGTTGTTTAATTGTGCGTTTTTTTTTAGTTTTTGACTGAGCGTGAAAAGTCTTATAATTTCACATCAATATTTCCCTTTTCTGTTTATCTGCCTGTACGTCATTAAAACGACTGGACGGATTTCCATAAAAGTTCATACGTAGCTTATTTATGATCCACTGAAAATATAGGACCATTTGTTTTAGCCTGCATCCCTCCTATCCTACAAAACTTACCCCCGAAATCTCTCGCTGAAACGACTAGACTCATTTCTTTAAAATTCGATGCTTATTTGTGGTTCAACTTAAAATATGTACACGATTATTTTTGGTCTCAACATCCCCCTTCCCAACGAGATTGATAGCTGAGCGTACACCTTGTAATATTTATGGACTGCCGGGGCTGGGTGATCACAAGTGATCTCGAATACTACTAAAGAAAGCTAATCATTTCCCTCGAAAAACAATAGGAGCCTTGATTTCCCGATTTTACAAACTACAATCCATTCGTATATTTTTGAATGAAAAAATGTCATGTTTCTGCTGAGACTGAGATCAGGAATTCTGTGAGTCAGAGCTTTTTACATTTAATTAGATGGGAAGAAGACGTTAATGTGCCTGGGAAATATGCCCCGACAAACCATTTTAAGAACATTTTTAACGCCTGGGACTTCCGGTTGTAAAAAGTAAACATTGCCGTGGATAGAGAATTTTTATAGTATTAAAAATAGATACGTGGTTGTGCCCTTCTCTGTTGCCCCACACTACCCCTATGATCAATTACAGCCTGTAAAGTCTCCATTGAAAATTTTGAAATTTTCAAGCTCTTGTAGTCGAAATAATTTCTCAGTGTCACATAACGAAAAATGTGTACTGCTTATTATTATTAAGTTGTTTTTTTTAAATATTCGTCACAATACATGAAATTCGCAAATTCATCAACGATACTGATCAAATAGTAATCAAAATCGAAGCATCTGCAAACAACAGGCAGTGTCTTTGTCACTGTTGTCGGAACATTTTCACAGTAAGCCGTAACGAAAATGCTCTGTCAATCGTTATAATGCAACTAAATTGTAATGTAGGTGAGATAGTGAGTTAGTAGTTTGTATTCCCTGCATTTTAAGCGCGATGCACTCTAGGTGACTGCCTCATTTGCCTAGCGTATAGCGCCCTAATCTGTCTATAACATGTCACGGCTCTTTAATTCATAATTCAGTAATAAATATTATTAAATATTCGAAGTCTCACTATTCCACTTGAACATTTTTTTTTGTCCTCGTGTTTGTCTATTTTTCTGTCTTTCTGTTTGCACATTCATCGTGCTAAAACAGTTGGACGGATTTCCATCCAATTTAGTACATAGCTAATTTATGGTTCAACCCCTCCCTTTCCCTCGAAATAAACACTCATCGCTGCCTGCTCAGTCATACTACGTGAGGGAAAGCTGAGCGTGTATACCTAGTTACACTTAACCACAAAAATATATCATCCACAGTCCTTAACATGCAGATGGTCAACGAATAAAGATTTTGTTGAATTCGTAACTGGGGCTGAAGGGAAGACAAAGAATAAACAAACAATTTGCCCTTAGTTTTATTGGAAATCTAATATCAACGAAAATGTTTTGGTTTCCATAGGGGGAAGGGTGGGGATTATTTCCTTTCGCTGCCCCAGGTCCATAAAACTCGGTGCTGATAATAGGTATTGATGCCTTTGCAAGTGGAAGCCGTAAATCTGCGTCTGTGGAACGCGCGTGTGGATCCCACTGCCGGAGGAGGGGGGTTTTGGGTGGGTATTGGAGGGTCACACCCCACCTTTTAACCGTCTTCTCGTTTTCCCAATCGTTATCACCTTTTCTAAGCGAGTGACTGTTTAAGAAAGGCCATGACAGACTTATTCTCTTCTTGAAGTATTTGTGGCTGGTTTGGGAGACCACAGTCGGAGTCGCCTCTAGAGAATTATACGAAGATCTCGTGAAACCCAAAAACTGATTATGGAACGACAATAAAAATGTTAGTTAATAAATACCACGATTTTTTTCCCCGAAGTTTTTATTCACCTTATATCCCCGAAGACTGCAGTATAGGTGAGAGCCGAACAGGGTCGTAACAGCACGATCACAGTAGGCTCAGAATTGACTTATAACTTGAAAGTAATGCTTTTGAAACTAAGATCCCTAATGATTTTGTCGTTAAACCGTAGTAATCATAGTAACTACAAAAAAAAAAAAAAAAAATAAATAAAAATAATAATAATAAACAAACAAACATATTCTTAGAAGCTAAAACTCTTAAGGGTAAAGGAGTGTTGCTTAAATATATCTCCCTATTCATTGTGTAGAAATCGGGCCCTTGTTTGAGGATTACTAGCCACCAGTAATAGAATCATGATAAATAAAAATATAAGTATATAAACAGACTTACGAGAAAGTTAGGTTATTCACTGTCTTTTTATCAAATATCCGTTTTTAGAAATTAGCACGCCAACTAGATCTTGATTAACATACGAGTAAACAAGGTGTAGTAAATAATATCATTATTTAATGTAAAGAGCTTTGCCGATTTCACTATTACTATTAATCGGAAAAACAAACAAACCAAAAAAAAATGCATTTGACTTCAGTAGGGTGAGAGAGAGGGGGTAGGAGGATTTGGTCAGAGATAGGGGGAAAGAAGAAAATGACGGGGAGTGACAGCTCAAGGGAGAAGGGATAATGCTCGTTGCTGTCATTCGACGTTCAAAAGATAATAATCTGAACCTGTCTTTAATGAAAATGAACTGATCGACGAGTCTGTGACCGCAGGCGTCAACCACTCCTACAGAAACAGATCAGTTGGAGACGCGCAACAGTTTTTAGGCGGGAATTTCTTTGGACTATAAAATAACAAAAATTGTTAGGGCATTAAATCTAGTGAAAGAGAATCAAATTTCTAGTATAATTCTTGCAAGTGTCGGAATGATAATTGCAGTGCATTAAACGAAATTCGAATGTGTATGTATATCTTTAATTTGTTTAGTTAATGTATTAATTTAATTTCTTAAACTTTAAAATATTTTTGTAAATTATTTCTAACGGATAAAAATAAAAAACAAAACCATGTCTATGTAATTTCTCAAACTACAAATGTATAAACTATCGTGAGCATAAATTCAGGGAGTGCTAGGTGAGTTGCTCCACCCAAAAAATCAGAAAGTCAGCGACATTATATTTTACATTTATTCCTGTGAAAGAATCGCTTGATTCCTAATGATTAAATTCAATGTCAAGTGTTTCATGAAGTTTCAGAACGTAAAATTTTTTGTCATATCAGCATTATATGTAGGTCACAATTACGGACAGCTTTGAGCTGTCTTAAACAAATGTAACAGATGGCACAACAGGTCAAATTCTTAGCCTTCCGTTAGTTTTAGACTGTGGCAAAGTGTGCGCTGAGACAAGGGCACTCAGAAGTGTTAGGCTGTTGTCTGCAGCAATCCAACTCACAATTCTCACTTATTGTACAGGGTGATTCAAAATCCCCTATACAAACTTTAAAGATCAGGAATAAAAAAACAAACCGTATTCAAGCCACAGCTGCTTTTGCACCATTAAAACCCAACCAACCAAACCGTATTCATAGTGGAACATATATCCGCAAACGCCACCCGAATGTGCTAGAGTGCGCTGTTTGGCAGCAGATTAGTCAGACAGTGTGAGCCATCGTCATTGAGACGTTGACTTTGTACGAGTTGGATATATTGCTTCTGACGCTGCCCTCATCGCATGAGTCGCTGTGGCACCTGGATTTGTCCGCGAAAGGCTTCGCATTTTTTCACACGTTCTACAATCCATGCATCGACGTTGTGAGGCGTGTATTACTGTTAATTTTGAGCACCTACTGTGAACCAATAAGTATACACCTTACTGTCATACATAGGGCTAATATCTACCTTACTTGTCACTTTTTATTTCTGAACCTTACTATACCTTCTAGCACATTCGTGTGGCGTTTGCGGACATACATTCCACTATGAATACGGTTTGTTTTTGTATTCCTGACCTATCTTTAAAGTTTGTACAGGGAATTTTTAATCGCCATGTAAAGCTGTATAGACCAGGTAAATCTTTTCCGACTAGTATGACATTTAAAATTCGGCTTATTGCTTTCAATTGTCTTGTATGTCACATCTTATTTGCTTTTATTTTTGTAAATTAGCATTTCGTCATGAAACCCGTATGGTCTCTCAGTTATATTTTAACTGAGATGTTATTAGTTGGTAACATCATGTAAGTGCATTGAGTTGTTTTTTTTTTATTGAAAAACTTTATTGAATTTTTTTATTATTATTTAATATTAATTTTATCATGCCGACGTCCCACCCAAATCGTTTTCCATGTCTTAGGTTCGCCATCCCTCGAGAAATGGAAATTAGAGTAAATAAGAAAGCTTTAAAATCGGCCATTTTTATGAAAAATTCTTTACCCCCCCCCCCCCCTTTGAGTGGTTTCGAGGCAGAAATTACTTTTGTTTAATTTCATTGTTCTTTTAATGAAATTCGAAAAGCCTTGTCAAATTCAACAAAAATACCAAGCTTCCAACTGAAAACATGCAAATTGGAGTAAATTCGATGTTTAGTATATGGTTTTAATCTTTTCAAATTGCTACTAACGTTTACGATACGTATTGTAAAAGCACAGGAATGCAAGATACACATAATGAACAAAACCTGAAATGAACATAATCTTGGAACTGAGCTCGTTCGTTGCCTGTATTTTAATTTTATGGGAAGAAAATAAAAACAGTACTAATGTAGAAAATTTATAAAAAAAATAAGGCGTAGATTCAGTTCTAAGTAAATATCTATTGTTTTTAATGATGAATTATGTCAAGATATTTATTAAAAGATAATCAATGAATTAATGAAAACAGAACAAAAAAATGTATATTTGATTCATTGGACTTTTGAGAGATAACACCTGGTGATTCACGCTATGTTTTATATCTAAATATTTAAGATATCAAAACACTTCAGATAATGATAATAAATTTTCTCTTTATTTAATTTTTTTAATACTCTTTATCGTTTGTAATTGATTTGTTTTCATAGTAACTGAATCACCTTTTTGTTTGAAGAAAAAAGGTGTAAATTAAGTTTTGCATAGAATTTTTTTTTTTATTAATTATTTATTTATTTTTCTTTGTTGTGACTTAGTCAGATAGCATTGTTTGAATACTATTTAAAAATAATCGGAATAGCGATGATGCTAAAAGAATTTAAAGTTTACTTCACCTCAAATATTTTCATTATTATTCTTTTTTGTGTGTGTTGTTTATTTAAGTGTTTTTAAAGTCGTGAAAAGAGGGGAAGAAATAAATAAATAAAAAAAATATAAAAGCTCGTAATAACACATTTAATTCTAATATTGTATTTAAAAAGTGGCTATCTTTTTTCCGTAGAATTAAAGTTTCAGTACTAACAGAAGTTGTTTAAATGCAATTAATTTTAATCATATCAAAACACCAGTAGGAGTTTATTACTAAAAGGATTAGCCTTCGATAAAAAATCAATGTTCGGGGATATGCTGTCATCGTCCTTGGACAAGAAGCCACTCGCATATATTTTCAAATAAATAAAAAAAAATTAGACCGTCTCTAACTCGTACTTAACGCGTTTCAAGAAGATTCATCCAACGGTTCAAAGGTTAGACTGATTGATTTTATAAGTCTTCCGTTGGCTAAAAAAAATGAAGAGAATCATTTCATATTCGTTTCAGATATTTTCTTAAACAAAAACAAAAAAGAAAAAGTTATCAGTTAATTATTGCTTTTCTTTTTAGCCTATTTTTTCCTAATAGAATAGCCAGTCTATGCATCTCTCCCCTCTTTGAACTGCTTGATGATCCGAAACAGTGGATTTCTGTCGATGTAGATCTAAAACAAAGAATATTAATCCTTTTAGATAATCCATGTATTTGCGTGTGATAGGATTAAAATATATGGAAGTTATTGATTTAGACAAAATAATGAAGATTTAATCATATTTTTTTTTCTCCCAAACGGTAAATATGCATTGTTTGTATTCAGGATATATTATAATGGGAAAATAAACGTAGGCTCGTTATTATTTATTAACTTTAAAAAGAAAAATCAAAAGAAACTTTTAAGAAATAACATTTTAAGGAAATTAGGTTTTAAGTTCTTTCGAAAATCTTTTTTTTTTTTGTTGTTGTTGTTGTTGTTGAAAAAGAGATTTAAATCAATATTCAGTTTTGTTCTGTTCAGCTTTGAATTTGCATATACGGAAGGCGTTGTCAATGGTTCACGAGAACTGCTGCTTCAGGTGACATGAATCACCGTCCGCAGGGTAAAAAAAAAAAAAAAGTGGGGGGGATTCAGGGAAAGATCGCGACGTTTTTAGTGGAATGCTTTCCCGAGAAATTGGTCATGCATCTTGGCAGTGCCGAGAACGATTTCTTCCAAGTTAGGCCATCGTTATATTAGAGTTCACGTTATTTCGACTGCTTCTGGGGAATTTCGAAATGTTTGGTGACAAAATGGCGGAAGGGCTTTGCGTTCCCACCATCATCAACTAAGTATTTCAGTGTGAAATGGATGACACATGGAAAGGTCATTTCCTGAATCAGAAGCTGTAGGATATACTTAATTCAATGATAAAACACAGGTATTCGTAAGCCTGGAAATAAGAGATTCAGTTTTCCACTTTAGAACAAATTGGTTGTTTCCGCTAATATTCAAGGCTACTGAAACTAGTTTTTACTAGTTCACGGAAATTAGATGAGGAGGAAAACGATAAGTTCCTAAACAAACTTGAAATATATTTTCTTCAGAGTATTAAATCACCGTACGTTTCTTTCTTTTTTTTTTTTTTAACAAAATAATTCAAATTGAAATGAAATTCCATTTTTATGATATTTATCCTGATTTTTATAATTCATCAGTACTCGTATTTGTTATCAATAAATACCAGAGAATGCAGAAGCATTTGAAATCATTGAGTAAACAAAATAATACCAGAGATTGCAGTAGCACTTGAAATCATTCAGTAAAAAAATTCATCAGTTCTAGTAGCGGTTGAAATAATCTAGTTTCAAAATATTGAAATGCTTTAGAAATTAAATGTATTGAAATGAAAGTGAACAAAGCCTAGACGTCTAACCAGAAAAAAAGAATGATCGACATGAACAGATAAGTTCCGTGATTTTCTGACGAACTCTATGCTATTGACAACAGCAAAATTTGATTTAATATTTATTAAGCTTGGAAAAAATATGCTGCGACAATAAGGAAGTGGCAGAGGATCTACAACTGTCGGTCTAACTGGATAAAGGTTAGCATTTCAATATTTTGAAACTAGATATTAGTGTCATTTCATTTCAGGTCTCTGCAGTTAGACACTTCTCCAATTAATTCAAGCTTTATTTCACTTGAAATCATTTAGTAAAAAAATACCAGACACTACATTGAAATCATTTAGTAATACACACCTGAAGACTACAATAACATATTAAAATAGTCTAGATGCTTTTGTTGCCTACTGGAAGTAATAGACTGCATCCTCGTGGTGTAGTCAGGGCAACGCTACATTTATCGGACACAGTCTGCACTTCGTTACTTGATTAGGCCGCAACCTTGAGAAAACGATTAATAATATTTGGAAAGTTTACCTAAGTATCTTGTAAATATCTCTTTCAGATAAATGTACGGCTTTGCCTGTAAATTATATACATAAACTTTTTTAGTGTCTCAATTTTATTCTGCTCTTTCTCTGCTTTAACTTGTGTCGTGAAATAAGAACTGAATCATCTCTGGGTTCCATCCGACAAAGTTCACGATAGGCAGTACAGAAAAGACTCTGCTGTCTTCACTGACTCAGTTTCACAGCCGTAGAAGTTAATAATTACGAAATAAATCGCGAATCAATACAATCGTTCTACACACACAAAAAAAAATTGTGTGCAAGTTTTTAATTTTTTTTTTATTATAAGCATAGTTATATGTTAACAATACTTTTCAGATTTTTTTACGAAGGTCAGAATTATTCGATTTTGTTGTTATAGGGGAAGATGTTACTGTGTTACCTAAAGAAAAATTGTGACCATCACATGACAAAATAAATAAATATCGGTTAATAAATATCAACTACATATTGTTAATTTCACATTAAGAATGAAGCCGACTTACTAGAAATAGTATCCTTTCGCCTTTTAATGTTTCATTGTGTTGTAAATGTTCTGTCAAGCTATTAGTAGAAAACAAAATAGAAATTAATTGGAAAGTGCAGATATAAATACCGTAAATTTAGTACAATAAATCTATCATTAGTTTCAAAAATTAAGAAGTTATTATATAACAATATTTTATTTTTTAATTTGAAAGGTAAATAACCATCACGTAATTTTTTGCCACTTACTCCTTTTATCTTGCAGACAGTGAATTTAAACTTTTGCTGATTCGTGTTAAGTTTACTGAAAGCCGAGACGTGCTACCTTAAATAAAGCCTTATACCATTAACTCGTGCAATTGGCCCGTTATCTGGCCGTCGTACGTCCAGGCCCTAACTGCATAATTAACGCTCATTTTTGTTGAGCGCCAGCCATAAATGACACCAACGCCAACAGCCCACAGGTCCTGCGTCGTTGTCATGCAGAACACACTGATGGTAAACTGGCCTGTAAATTGTCTCCCAAGTCACAGGAAACCTCCCGGACTCTTTTTATAGGTTCAAAAGTTTTGCTTGTAACTGGTCTAAAGGGATTCCCATAGTAGGGCGTATGAATCAGTGTAGTTTAATGGGGGAAGTAAATTATCCTTGTAGTCATAATTACCGGACAGGGGGATTACCATATTATTATTTTTGTCATTTTTAAAAGAAAAAGGATTGGATTTTTCTTTTTGTTTAATTTCATTTTGATATTAATGGAGTTTTTATTTGCAAATAAATGACAAAGCGTTGACATTTAAATGTTGAAAGCCTTTGTTGATGAACGAGACTTAGGGCTACATAAATCAATGTATGAAAGATTATAAGAAAAAAATGTTAATATTCTCGCCACTGCAGGGTTTTTGGAATTTTTGTGTTGAACTTTTGACCATTAACTTTTTTTTTTTTTTAATAGTGAGAAGAATGGATTTGAATATGTTATAAAATAGGAAACATATTATATTTCATCCAATTGAAATTGTGTTGTATCTGATTTTTTTTAATAAAAAAAAATCGTTTAATAATAATAATAAAAATGTGTTTTGACATGAGAAAGGAAGGGAGAGCAGAGACTTGTAAAATTAGAATCTACCTTTTGCCACTTTGTGTACGAGGACTGTGATTGGTTAATCAATAATCACACGGTTTTGTAATGATTGGGTAATTTGAATCAAATTTCAAAATAACGATTAAATTAACGGTAGAAACCAAGCAAAATGTAACGGCTAAAACTAGATTTTGAAAAGGAAACATATAGTTGATTAATAAGAAATAATAATAAAAAAAAATGTAATAACAATAATAATAATTCAGTACAATATCTTTAATCAAAGAATTCTGCATACAATAATTATGGCAAAGTTTATTGATAGAAGTAATATTGTGTATTTACTAGTCATTCCTCGAGAAAAGACTTGTAAAAACTTGCAGGAGTTTTGCAATGTATAATGCCGCAAAACAAAGTAGTCCTAATTCAAAGCTTATAATGGGTCTGTTATCAGTGGATTTGTAGCTTTTTCTAAATGTTTTGTTAGCATTTTTATCAGCCAACGAATGCCGAGCTATTCTTCTTGTTTAATTACATTAAAGGAATTTAGAATTTGCTTCCTCCAATCACAGGATATCAGAAATTGTAGATATCACAAGTTGGATGAATATGTGACGTCACATAAGTTACTCACAAGCAGCATGATCCAGGGGGCTTTGAGTAATTCGCCAGCAGAATGACAATGGAATAATGTTTTGTATTAACCGAAACCAAACTATTGTCTTCGCCAAAAAAGAAGAGATTCCAGATTTGGTCATTTTTAATAAATGGATCATATTGGGTGTTTATTGTGACATCTGGTGGCGATTTTTTATACTGTGAATTTGATACCTCAAAAAGAGAGTAAGCAATGTTCAAACTTTCATTACAAATTTAACCAATCCAAAAATCCTTATTATTATAAACAATTTTTAATTCTGTCTTATCCCATAAATTTTCCAAAAGTGGAAAAAGTTTTCCCGTCTAATGTGGCTTCCTAACTAATCTGTTTTACGGTGGATGTTGATACATTGGTCGCAACAACAGTCTTCTCTATCAATTAAACATGTCCTCACTATTACTCTTGAAGTAATGGAAAATATTCCAAATTACACCCCTTGCTTGAGAGTCTTTCCTTTCTTGCTGATCGTAACTTGTTACCGCACGGACGCCATTTTGAATTTACTGTGACGTAATGAATTCTCAGAAAGAAAAAAATTTCATCAGAAAATTCCTAATATTTAATCCATTCTTTTTTGGCGAAGACAGTAATCATGTGATCAGTTAAAACAACTGTTAATTTAGAAATTGAAAAATAATAATAGTAATTAATTAGAATGAATAGTAGTTCAGACATCTCAGATACAGTAAAACTCCGATTATCCGTGGGGTTAGATTAACTGTGGCCCTCTTCAGAACATACCGATTTCTTTTTTGTAATTGTCTGTTTCAACGAACAAAAAAATCACTAAGACTAAACTTTCTAACACTGAATAAGTTTAGAAATGTTCAGTTTTGAATTTTACACTACAATTTAACTTATGTTTGTTTTTATGTATTTAAACCCAAATATCTAGCGATTACCACGGATAATTGTCGTTTTACTATGTACCGGTAAGCTTTTAAGCTATTTATTTAAATACAAATAAAGGTTTCGCATAAAACTTTTATTTTACCAGTAAAAATGATTCCTGATATTTAGAATAAAAAAAAAAAAAAAAAAAAAATCGTTGAGAGATGAACTTTGTATTGCTTTCACAAAGAATTGTAAAGATAACTCCTGGCACTTACATTTCACTTAAGTTTCAATAAAAAAAAAAAGTGTAACTCACGATTATTTATTTTGACACTTCGACGTGTTTGGAATTCCCTTTTTCAAAAGAAACATTTTTTTTTTTTTTTTGTAAGTGTATGTTTTGAAATATCTCGAGATTTGTCTGCACCAGCAGCTGGCGTCTGTTTTGACATAAGTGAAATATCCGAGCGATTATCAAATAGTAAAAGGCCCATTCACTTCGACGTTTTGATGAGTTTGTACAGGAAAGTAGCTATTTTTCAATTTTAAGCTCGTTTCCTTTTTTCGTAAGGGAATTCCGAACGAAAATGAACGCATTATTAAGCCATCGGTATATTTCGAAAGATTCCGGTTTTGTTTTTGTTTTTTTCCTTGAAATTTTTTTAAAATTATTTATTGTTATTCTGTGACTTCCTGTCGCCATTTCAACTATTCTTGAGTAAGTCTTCCGAGTTTTTTTGACGTACCTACCTTGTGAAATATATTATTGTAGTTCTGTGCTTGTTCAAAATTTCATTGTTCTTTGCGGAGAAGCAAAAAACAAAAAAGGAGCTTCTGAAAGATCTTAAACCTTGCTTAAACCCTCCCCCCTGCCTCGAAAATGTTTTGTTGGCAATTAGTGCTAACTTCGCCCTCGCCCGAAAAAAAAAAAAAAAAATCCTGGGTAGAATATACATTATTATGACATTGCTAGTTTGACATTTACCATTAATATATTGTTTTTATTAATATTGAGGTTTTTTGTTGTTGTTGTTTTTTTTGCGGAGATTAATAATTAAATTATTTTCTCTCTATCTATTTTAGTACTCTGGTATTCGAATTGGTCCCGTGGTAAAGAAAGATGTAATGAAGGCCTCCATTATGTTGGAACATGATAGTCAGTAAGTATAACTTAATATTGTAATGCAGAGCATCTCAACCCATTTTGCTTCATAGCGCAACTTATGTATTTGGTAAAATCCCCTCGACACTGAATGATGTTGTTAACATGATATGGTCCACAAACTTTTTTGTTTCTTTACGATAATATTATAGAATCCTTTGAAAAATCTCAGCTTGATTTGCACAAGAATACCATCCTAATTTAAATATTGAAAAACATTTACAACGATCTGATTCCGAATTATTATCTTCATTCATAGAACGACAGAATGTAACTTAAATTTCAGTTTACCTAGATTATTTGATGTCAAGAATTTAGCCTAGATTACAGCATTTTGGCGTAAGTTAAATGTTCATTACAGATGGTCTCTGAAGCTTCTTCAGACAGGTTGAGAAGCGCTGTTATAGGATTAGTTTAAAAATATAATCATTTTGATATGTACAAATATTACGTATTTACGCACATACAAGCATTTTAATATTATAAATATATAGTTGAATCTCTGCATATTATTTTAACATGTAATAAATATTAAGAAATTAAATCCTTGAAAAATTCCAAGATGCAGTAATCATATTAATTAAACTTTTTTCTTTTTATTAACCACAATATAAGCGAAACGGCAATTTTATTATACTCGTAAACTATTTTCCGTGCGTCATTTGCTTACTATATTCACGAGGAATGTTAAAATTAAAAGCCACCAATTACGGTCTGTGACATTAATTACGTGTGTAAATTACTTAGTTGGTTGTTGTTTTAATTTTGTATTCCTTGTGAATAAAATTATGATAATTAGTTTCAAGTATAATAGCATGTCATTTCATTTTATGATATGGTTTTAGAACTTGTTACGAAGACTAATTTTCATGCTAACGTTTTCGTAATTTTGTTCATAATAATGTTATAATTAAGAAAATGATAACTTCATTTCATACATCAAGATCATTAATTGAAATTTTATTGCATTTGTTAATGAATAAATTTTAACATGCAAAAAGATATATGTTTCTAAAATGTAAAGCATAATTTCTCGAAGTACTTAAAATTAAATGTTATACTGTACAGTAATTAATACATTAGACGGGATTAATAGTTTATTGATTGACGATGAAATTTACTTCTGGCGGTGGTCGGGAATTTTTCCACGGTTATTTCTCCTTCAGAATGACCTAGGGTTCAACCAGCCCTCTGTCAAAAGGATACCTGGTTTCTTACTCAGGGGTTAAACGCGAGCGAGCATCGGTGTCACCATCCGACCTCAACTATTCCCGTTGATCGAGAATCGTTGGGACCTTCATGGCCTGTTGGCTTTATGGTTTTTAAATGAAATTTATGAAGCAAGCATTTGGACCCAAATGTGGGACAAATGTTAATATCACTAATGAAATTTAAATTATGTTTAAGTTAAATTACGGCAATAATAATGAATATTACATTTTATAGAAAATATCATTTTCAGAAGTAATTTCTATAAAAAGAAAAATGAGTATGTTCATTGACTCACTTCAGACAAAATGATCGTGAAAAATGTCTTAAACAATTAATGTTTAATTAAATAATGCAATTGTAAGTTCAGTTTCAAAAGATGGAAAACAAAATAAAGCAAAACAAAAAAACCTGTTTATAATTAACAAATATAATTAAAAAAAAAAAAAACTAAAAATAAACTGAGACTTTCTTTTGTATTATTTTCACGACTTAACAAAAACAAAACAAAGTTTCCAATATTGTGCACGAAACCATCGCCACCCCTACATGTTTCATTTTCTATAAATTTTAATAATTTTAAAAAATATAAAATATAACTAAGAATAAAATAAAGACATCAAAATAAAAGAAAAAGAAAAAGCGAAGAAAGGGAGGGTCTTCGTGTGCCGTGAAAAGCATCGTCTTGGCCAGAATTCGAACCTTGGTTATTGCGGCCACAATATAATGAACTATATCACCACCGCTATAACACGAGCTGAATAAACCCACTCAGAATGCTTGTAAAATATTGAGAATACTCTTTAAGTATTATCACGAGACCGGAACTCATATTTTTTCCGAGGTCATGAGGCTTTTTACAAGGCTTTTACAAAGCTTTTTACAAGGCATGAGGCTTCCAAAAATGTAGTACTCTATCCGACTTGTAGATTTGGCTGTAGAGGTGATGACAGACGGACAGGATGAACATATTATACTCTTTTAGACTTTACTCTTTTGTACGGAGTCGCTAAACGAAACGAAAGATTTAAAGAAAGTACACTTCAAGTTTCTTCAGCAACTTCCTGTGTAGAATTACAAAACACACATTTTATACAGACAATAAAACATTTATCTCAATTTCCTGTTCTTAATTAATGCTTTCGATGATTTAGCTTTTAAAAAGAAATACCTGCTTGAATCGCCTCCAATTGAGAATCACTGACAGTGACAATAAACTAAATAACGTTCGGGAAAAAAACCTAACCTTCTTTATTTCTTTTTCCATTTCCTTTGTTAATTCTTTAAGTTTCAGTGTTTTGCCTTCGGAATTCGCTTCCAAATTCTAACTCGACCGATGCTTTGTGGTTTTCCTGGCAGTCGACCAAATTCCAGAGACTTTAGTGAGAGATTACACAACTGTTTTTACCTCAAAAAATTCATTCAGTAATTGTTAGACTAGGTAATCTGGAGTAAGTTTTGAAAAAGGGTTACTTTAATTATTTCGTTTTATATAATTAATTTTCTATTCTTTTAAGGTATAGTTAAAATTTATAAATTAATTGCCTCAAACTTTCAACAAAAAACAGAATTTTCTTCAGGGAAGAAAAAAAAAAAGAAAAGAATGTGAGTATTTGGAAATGAGGAAATTCAAAGAGCCTACTCTCGCTGAAGATTTAAGCATTAAGATCACTTTAAAGTTTCATTTAAAGAAAGCAAAGTCATTTATAAAAATTTAATGTAAGCCTTCCCCTAATAAAATCTTGGCTACGTGTCTGATCCGTAGTTCCTTGTACTGATTGTTTTGACTTGTAGCTTAACTTACCTACTGATCTATTTTTTGACAAAATCATTCTTACTGATTTTGTCTTCCTAGAACGTCTATGGAAGTTTCAGCTTTATAGGACAAATAGTTTTTGAAGTATCTTAGTCTCGTGAACTGGGTGACGAATGTTCCTTGTTGATTTTCTTTTTCATTTTAATTGTTGTTTAATTCTGTTGTTTTATATAACAATATTATTCATAGACCTTCTTTTTATGCGTCCTTAAATCGATATAAATATTATATTATTATTTCTATACGTACAGGCCTATATGAAAGGAACAGTCTAAGCCTTTTTTCTCCAGAACCACATGAGATACAGGAGCATTTTGATTTTTGTTAAAAGTATTTTTAATAAAAAAAATTCACAAAAAATTGAGGCTTCCAGGATCCCTGTTATTGCGTCCTCCTACAACTAAAAAGTGTTAAATTCACCTTTGAGTACTGAGATTCGGTTGTCATGTGGGTTTCGTGATGGTGGACAATCCGCGCTGGACAGGTTTTCTCGAAGTTCTCCCGTTTCCACTGCATTTCTCTCATATTTCTTTCTCTCAGTCTGTCGTTATTACTGTGGGTTAGTACAATAGACTTCGGGTCGCTGTGCTTGGTTGCCCTGCCACCCACATTCACCACTAGGAGAACTGTATGTGACCTAGTTGTCCAATAGGAATCGATGTATCATTCATTCATAGTTCTCTGCCAAGGGCAGGTCCTTCACTGCAAACCCAGCATTCTCCAATCTTTCCTATTTTCTGCCTTCCTCTTCGTCTCCACATAAGATCCATTTACCATAATGTTGTCGATCATCTTAAATCTTCTTCTGCCTCGAACTTTTTTACCGTTCACCATTCCTTCCAGTGCATCCTTCATTAGGGAGTTTCTTCTCAGCCAGTGACCCAACCAGTTTCTTTTTCTCTTCCTGATCAGTTTCAGTATTATTCTTTCTTCACCCACTCTTTCTAGCACAGCTTCATTTCTTATTTTGTCTGTCCATTTCACATGCTCCATTCTTCTCCATATCCACATTTCAAATGCTTCTAGTCGTTTCTCTTCACTGCGTCGTAATGTCCATGTTTCTGCCCCATACAATGCCACACTCCACACAAAGCACTTCACTAGTCTCTTCCTTAGTTCTTTTTCCGCAGAAGATGCTCCTTTTCCTATTAAAAGCCTCCTTTGCTATTGCTATCCTCCTCTTGACTTCTTGGCAGCAGCTCATATCACCACTTATAGTACACCCTAAGTATTTAAAGTTGTTCACTTGTTCCAATGTCTCATTCCTAATACTTATGTTTATCTTCTTTGTCTTTCTTCCGATAACCATAGTCTTTGTCTTGTTTACATTTATCTTCATTCCATATTTTTCACACCTGTCATTCAGCTGCAGTAGCATATCCCTTAGTATCATCTCCTCTTCTGCTAACAATGCCATATCATCAGCAAATCTTATGCACTTTATTCTTCTTCCTCCTACTATAACCCCTCCCATGTTCTGAAAACAATTCTTCACTAACTCCTCCAAGTAGATGTTGAACAGCGTAGGTGATAGAGGGCATCCTTGTCGCACCCCTCTCCCTATTCCACTTCCCTCTGACAATTTTTCTCCTATTCTGACTCTGACTCGTTGTTTCATATAAAGATTAGTTATTAGCCTTCTCTCTTTCCAATCCACACCAATTTTCTTCAAGATTTCCATAAGTTTATTCCAATCCACTCTTGTCAAAAGCCTTTTCCAGGTCCACAAATACTGCATATACGTGTTTATTTTTTTCTAGATATCTTTCGCCGATTGTTCGCAGCAGTCCAATTGCATCTCTCGTACCTTTTCCTTTCCTAAAACCAAATTGCTCTTCTTCCAACTCTCCTTCCACCTTAGAATATAAACGTCTGTTCAGTATTCGCAGAAGAATCTTCGCTGAGTGCGATATAAGGCTGATAGTCCTGAACTCATTGCACTTCTTTGCATTATTTTTCTTCGGTATTGGCAGCAATACTGTTTCCATGAAATCATCAGGCCATTCATCTTTCTCATGTACCTCAGCAATAAGCGATTTTTGTAATCTTTAATGCGCGCAAAACCTTAGCCTCATCTTTTTTATCATTTTCATAATTTTTATTTTTTATTTTTATTATTTAGGTTTGCAGTGATTTTGGCCTTCGACGTGAAGATCGAGCGCGATGCCCAGGAGTTGGCGGACATCGTCGGCGTCAAGATCTTTTCGGCCGACATCATTTATCATTTGTTCGACAAGTTCATGTCGTACAGGGACGAACTGCGACAAAAGAAGCGCAATGAGTTCAAGCACATCGCAGTTTTCCCGTGCAAAATTCGCATTCTCCCTCAGTTTGTGTTTAACACGAGAGACCCCATCGTCGTTGGAGTGAGTGTGGAATCTGGCTGTATCCGAGAGGGAACCCCACTCTGCGTTCCTTCCAAAGAGGTAAGTTCTTATAGAAAATAAATATAAACCTACAAGATAAAACGCAGATCAATATAACACTAGTTGCTCTGTACAACCAATGATAAACATACCGTATCTTGCGGCAGACCCAATTTGACAGTACAGCAACACTTACCAGCTATTGTTCTCTCAGCAAAAGTAGTCCGTGTAAGCCCAAACTAAAATAATAACTAAGGTAAATTTATCTCAAGTAACATTACCGTAGATAGTAGTAGTTTTAAATTTACATGGAATTTGAAAAATAAAGTAGACCTCAATTTTGTGCGAATCTCGTCAAGTGGCCGCATAATTCGAATTCGCGTTAGTCGAAGTTGCATATATAAAATATGATAATTTCATTTTAGTTCAATGAAAATAAACAGATAAAATTTTTTTTAAACATTTTCTTTGTGTATATTAACGTAATATAAAAAAGAGGATTAGAAAAATGTATTTCTTATTCGATTATTCCAAACAAAATCGAAACTATATGTCTGTTTGTTTGTTTAAAATATTGTAGCAGCTTCGAAATTTAACAATTCCTAAGTATGGTATGTAGATAGCAGCACACCCACACACTATGAGATAAATATAAATAATAGATAAATGCAGACTGACGTAACGATCTGTAACCATGAACTTTTTACAAAGTAAAAAAGTTATTTTTGTTTTTGTTTGTTTGTTTGTTTTTTTTTACTTTGCAATGATAAAAAAAATACCAACTACATTTATAGACCTAGAAATTTATTGTTGGACTGCAGTAATGTAAAACAGGTATTTTAATTCATCCATTGGGCAATGGAGGATCATTTTCTTCAAAGAGTTTATAGTGAATTGCCTGTTATGGTGCATCCTTCTGGCTTCTGATACAGAGTTACGTTTCCTGTATGTACAGTGTCACATGCTTTTCTAATATGTGGGCGATTTTATAACAGTGCGGTTTTATTCTCCGTTGCCGAATCACACTTTTTGGAAACGAGTTAAATCGGGAGTTAAATTTATTTAAACGAATTAAATTTATCTAAATTTATGGCCACAGAAGACACTTACTTTCGTAGTGGAATAAGAATATCCCAAAGTTTTGCCGAATTAAATGTTTGATCTCAAATGTTTGTCAGGATTACGTTAATCGCGAATAATGAAATTTCGTGAATAGCCATGTCACTCACTCTTTTTTTACTTTACTTTTTACTTTTGTTTTTCCTTTATTGTTTTTAATCTATTTTCTTAGGAAAGCGAGGCTTATGAGATCACTCTTGTCTGTGTTTGTTTTCCTCCCCTTAATAACTTTTGAACCTGCATCTTCTTGAAAGTTGGTGTATGGGAATTTAAACAATGGGTTATTTCAATCAAATAATAAATCCCAATCACCTTTTTAGCTAATCCATTAAATCGCGAGTGACTTAATACAATTAAAATCAATTCGATTCAGGCAACTTAAGTAAAGCGGTTTTATTTGCTTTTTATTCAGAAAAAGAAAAATTTGTGCTTCAGTATTCAGCAGATATACTTTGAAAATAAATGCAAGCTTTTCGTTTTTGTCGTTTTCACGACTTAAAAAATAAAATAAAATAAAGAAATCTTAAATAACATTTTAAATAAAGTAGGTTTTTTAAGTTCTTTTGAATTTCTTCTTATTAATAGGATGTAGCTTGCGAAGGGTTCTGTTTGTCTAAAATCTTGAAAATTCCTCCTCAGTTTTCATGCCGAGTTCGAATGATGAAGACAATAAAGCTTTCGAATATTTTCAAAGATTTATTTTTTGATATCACCATTAATATTTTAACCAATTTATTATCTAATTTTCACTCAGAGAAACTGTTTCGCAACAAGAATCCAATCTTTAACTCTTACACAATCTCCTTCCCCCGCTTTTTTTTTGTCTTAAAAATACTTGTTTAAATTAATTTTCTTGTGTGTTTTATCCTCGACTGACTTAGCCTTGACTTGATAGCGTTGCTTTGTTTTTAAGGAAATCCTTTCTTATCAGGGAAATTTAAGCCTCTGCCATTCATAGATGTTCGTAATCCGTACGAGGCCTTACGTAATCTGTTCGTAAATTACCCGTTCTTGAGAGAACGCGCTCGTTGTCCATTGGCAGCTCATTGTGGGAGTGGTCGTTGGAGAGAAACGATTCACTCTGAGTTTACAGATAAAATTTAAGTCGTAAAAAACTGACTAGGCTTAAGTTTCATTTTTTATTTCTTCGTTGCTTTTCTTTTTTTCCGGATTTGTTAATTTTCGTCTAAGCATGTTCGTTTATATCGAAAAGATAAGTAGTGACCTCTCCAACTGATCAGGAAGTTAGGGTTGTTGCCGAGCGGAAGTAAAAGTCTTCCGTTGGGCTGTGTTTTGGGGTTCGAATCCAGTTAAGGATGGATTTATTTCTCTCCCTTACTCCAACCGCTACATTTGATCATTTCCAGAATGAAGTTGCATCGTTTCTATGTAAGGGTTTCCGATATAAAAAGTTCCCCGGAAATGGCTTATTGCACTGGTACCAGACTCCTACTTTTCGATTTAGAGGTATCGTACGTGGTCCACAACAAACTACTTCCTAAACCACGGATCTCCAAGCTTTTTGGCTGTTGACTCCTTCAAAGAATCCTTGACCTTCTCGATTCTTTTAATTAATAAAACTCATATAGTCGTCGTTAAACGATGTGGAACAAACTGTTTTAGTGCCCAAGAAACCTAGACTCGTCTCGGCACAAGATATTATGCCGAGTTGACAAACAGTTTTTAATGAACCGCGCCATGGCGTAAGAGCGTTGATATGCTTCTGCATTAACAATTTTTAGTCGATTCCCAATCGACCCTTGAGTGATTTTCGACCACCTGAAATGCCTCATTGAGGCTTGGCAGTTTGATTCTAGGGATCCCTGTTCTAAGTTGTGTGTTATGAATGTTAGGAGCAAAAATTCTACTTCGTAATCCAAAAGAGCTAGTAGCATTAAAATCGTGACCGTGCCTCCATTTAACTATACCGTAAATTAGTTTTACCCACTATGCACGGTATAATACAAAGATTTGAGTGCTTCCGTTTTTTATTTTAAAAATTAATAACAAATTTCGTCATTGTGCTAAGGACTAAAGCGCAGCTTAACAGAACATTTAGTGCAAAATGTTTGGATCGAGCCGAAAACTTATTTTTTTTAGCCTACTTTCCTAGAAATGAGAGGCTCATCAAGTCAGTGTGTGAAGATGCGTCTAATTACTTTTGAACTGCTGGATAGATCTTCTTGACACTTGGTGTGCATATTTTGAAGCACTACAGACGATCTAACTTTTCTATTTGAAACCTTTTCCCAATGAGTCCTCAAGAACACGAGAAGGTTAGAACTTGAAGTAATGGATTTCTATCGATGTCTTAAACAAAGGATATTAAAGCCTTTTAGCTAAACCTTTAATTTGCGAATAGTTTGATATGATTAAAATTAAAGCTATTTATACTAAAGTAATTTTTTTTATTAGAAACCATTTGTTCTATTTATATTCAGAAAATAATACAATTTAAATATAGATGTAGACTTCGGGGTTTGTTTTTTTAGTCATAAAATAAAAAGAAAAATAATAAAGAAATTTTAAGGAATAACATTTTAAAAAAGTAGTCACGAAAATTCTTCAGGAATTTCTTGTTTTTTCTTAACGTGCGAACAAAAGTATTCTTTAATTTGTGTCTTAATTGTTGAGATAGTAAGGAATGGACTGTATTCCGTGTTATCCGATAAGACTTTATTATCACAGCAAGTGAATCTTAGTTGGTTTAAGGTTCCACATTCTCCTTCCTTTTGTACTGAGGGTCCTTCCCTTAATGGTACCTACATCCTAAATGGTTGCAATTGAAAAAATAAACAGAGCTCATGTAAACGGGGTTTATTATGCCATTAAGTCCTTGTCTGTAGTTTTAAGTTACAATCTATGGGCTGCAAATGCGAAGGTCCTTTAGTGCAACACGAAAAGAGCAAGGGGAAAAAAAAAGAGCACAGGTCTCTCTCCTAAGAAATATTAGTAATAGATCTTGTGCATTCAGTACCTTAGTAAATTATTGATAGGGAAGAGATGTTTGGGATTAATATGAAATGATGTAATCACATAGAAATTGAAATTATTTGAAAAGCAGAATTTCTTTTGATATCACGAACTTTGCAGTGACTAATTTGAAATAGAACCCTAAATAACATGCAGGCCTGCGTATCCGTGTTAAGGTTCCACATTCTCCTTCCTTTAATGGATCCTAAATTGGTAGCTCCATCTACCAAGAATCGTCCATCACACACTTTTCTTTCGTACATATATTTAACTAAGTTTCTTCTTAACAAATAGACAGAATTAAATTAAAGTTAGAGAATGGACTAAACACCATTTTATAGCAATGTTTCTTCAAGTAGGGGTGAAAAATTCCATTCTACAGATAATGAAATGTCTTCTTTTATATAAATAAAATAAATTATAAAAAACGTAGCATTTTATTCGTAACTCTAAAAAGAAATATATTTATTTAATAAATAACAGTATTTCTAATTAGATTTATTTCTGTATGTCGGCTGACATTACAGACACAGGTAGATAAATTAAGACTGCAAAATTAACTTAAGTTTTAAATAACTTCAAAATGTACTATAAGTATTATTTATCTTGTCAAATAACTCATAGAAGGTAAAATTAAGTTTTTGAAGACATACATAAATTTACAAATATCAAGCAAATCAGATATTTAAACATTAAATTTATTTTACAAATAAATCATTAAGTATAAATATTAACTATAAGCCTTCATAACCCTAAAGATCCAAGGAGATTTCCTGACTTTTCTGACCAACGGGACTAAGTTGAGATCGAGTGGTTAGAAAAGAAATCCTCTACCCATTCCACAGAGTGCTGAGGACCCACCTGGGGAAGAATTCAGCGTAAATGAATCCCTGACCGCCGCACCGTATTGACCCCGGCTTCCGCAGCCGGTAGTCAAGTGTAGTACAACTTGGCTAACGGGCCCACACTTCTAAAATATTTAAAATGCATACAAATCGATATAGTTTGCAATAACACTGTTTACATGAAAAAATATTTATTTTATAGAAACAGCAAATATTTTATATGATAAAGTAGTTTGCATATAATCAAATGTACTGGTACGTAAAGAAAAAAAAATAATACTTGTGACAAAATTATTATTATTATATATTTATTATAACAAAATGACTAATTACATAAACAATACAAATCTCAACTTCATATTTTGAAAATCTAAAAATGCTTAAATTTGACAAATTTAGGATGATATGAAGTAAGCTGAAATCAAAAGAAGCAAAATTGTATTTTACAAATCTTGTTGGGTACAATACTAATAATTACCCATCAGACTAGTCCTTAAACAAATCACGCTGCAAATTTTCTATATCCCCATAGTAGATAAACAAAATAATTAATGCTTTTAGACAGTGTCAAAAGCAAAGCGGCCCTTATAATATGCACAATTTTATAAATAAAAGTAGAGTGAACCTAATTAGCGTTTACAATGAACCTAATGGACGATTATAGCAAACCGGAAGTTGGGGGGTCAAAAGTGGTCGCTTCCGATAAAGAGGAAAACGACGATAGACATCCCCCCAATATCGACCCTTCTGAACACATTGGTGGCGGTCACGTTTTTGCCAGACAAACGGTTGCTGAGATAAAAGAAATACGTATTGAAGCACCGACTTTTGACATCCGGTCAGGGAGTGGTCCTAGAGGTCTGATTTTTTGGACGTGATCACCTACTTTTTGATGCTGAATACAATGGTGAAGGTTTCATTCTAATATCTCTAACCGTTTGGCCATCCAGCAACCATAAAAGCAAGAGCGGTCCCCTATGTTTTACAGGCAAGCTGTAACCTCGGGGCCGCTAAAAAGGTTATGAACAAAAAAGGAGTTTAAAAGATAGTTTTGTCGAAATGACATCAGAAACTATAGAGATTGTGTAGGTTGTTACAAGTAAGATCTCCATTTATTTTTTAGTGTATATCCAACATAAAGATCTAGTAATAGTTAAAACTAGCCGATAAATTTTCGTCCGTCTGCAGTCAAAACGAGTAAAAAAAAACAGTTGTCCCTGAAGCCTGAAACTTTTGTAGATTATCTGGCTGATTATAAGGAAGATTCTTACTGATTTTCGTAAAGATCGGACCAGTGGGTAGCGAGCTTTGGACCAAAAACCTCCAACATAGATGAATACGGATAATTGTTTTGAATAAATATTTTTTTATGGATCTTTATGCGTTATTTGAAAGTTGGGATGTCAATTATACTGTATCTTTTAACGATTAGACAAATAAATGCTAATGAATCATTCATACTATTTTTCGTTTTAACTCACTCCTTATCTAAAGACACTATTTAAGGTTTTATTGCCCAATGGGATTCCTTCCAGTCATTATATTTCGCAAATTATATTTTTCGTTTGTTTTTCCAAGGGAGAAAAAATACGAGAATAGAATGACCCTCCCTACATTTCAGTGTGTTTCATTTGTGAGTGAATCCATTGTGTTTGGTATCTCCATGTCTTCAAATGGAACAGACAATATCTTTATCAAAGTAAAATAATAAAACAAGTCATATTTTATAAATGAATGATTGATGGTTATTAATGAGGTTTCATGATTTATTTGTTAATACACTTAGTTTCAAAGAAAAAGTGAAAGAACTTAAAACCTACTTTCCTTAATTTTTTTTATTATTTATTTATTTATTTACTTATTATTAAGTTATGAAAATCAGAAATAATAAAAAGTCTTTGTTTAATTTTAATTGTATTAAATCCCCATCGAAATATATTAAAAACCGAAACACTGGATTTCTGTGAGTAGATAATAACAGGCCTTTCAATCCTTTTAATATCTGCGCGAGCTTTAGCAACTAAAATTAATCGGATTTAAATAATTTAAATACAAAATGAAATTTTTTTTTTTTTTTTTTTTTCAAAAAATGGAAAATTTCTACTGATTGAGCAGATATTGTAATTTAAAAATAAATGAAGATTTGTCATTTATACCTAATATAATGAATTAAAAAAAAATGAAATGAAAGGGAAGGAAGGAAAAAAGCAAGACGGAAGGAAATAGCCTTCAAGTTCTTTATGGAACTTAAATTTATACTTATGTTTATATTAGCACTTGCATTTCCTATAGTTACATAGTATTAAACTATTGGAAGATGAGTTAGAATTTTTTTTTGGGGGGGGGGGAACGCAAAATGACTTGTGTTGATATAACTTAGTGGGAGAGGTTGTAACTTTAATATCCTATTAAATCTTAGTCTTAGAGAAGAGGCACGCCCTTATGTTTGGAGTTTTGGATAATTAAAGACCTGTCAACTTATCAGCAAATTACCAATAAATGTAAAGAGATAAGAAGGCTTATATAACAAATACAAAAAAGGGATAAGGAATACAACTAGGGAAAAAAAAAAAAGAAACTGATTTAAATTCTCATAAAAAAATACAAAAACCTGTTACAAAAAATGATAATAAACGGGCATATAAAGAAAAAAAAAACAAAAGGCGATAGCTAGTAATTGCATCGTATAGTTTTTTAAATGTTTAAGTTTTACATAGTAGCTCCCTGAACCTTTTGCAACATGCGTTGGTAAAAATCCTAAAGCTATGAAAACCGATACTGGAAATCTTACGATAAATCTCAGTGTAAAGCTAGGCGAACACGGAGCGATTTTATGGCAATATGATTGGGAAAAGTTGGCCCAATTTGATTGCGGACAACTTCATCAAGCGCGAACACGTAGTTTCTCCTGAACCAATATTGCTTTGAATATCGGTGGTTACGGCGCTTCGTGTGTCACTAGGGAGCCCTAGTAATTACACACTAAGTGCGAACGCCTTATAAACACACCACACGAGCAGAGCATAAATGCACTGGGAACAATATTCCCAGCAATTGTACGACATCGGTTTTATTTATACAATTTATTTGCGAATAAAATGGGAGCTATCCAGTGTAAGCGTACCTGCGGTTAAGCCTAAACGTGTTACGAACCGACAGAATCGATCGAGTATTAAACGCCTTACCGCGGTAGAAATCCATTAAGATTCTTTCATTATCAATTGACAAAATATTGTTGTTTGAATTATCTTTTTTGGGCCGCCCATGTTGCAGATTTTAAGCCTTCTCTCTCACAAAACATGGTCGGCGGGAGCGAGTGATTTTCCGATGTTCAAAGTCCCGCCTCCTTCGACGTCAGCATTGTCACGTGATGTCATTCGTTCATTTGATTCGCTTTCGTACCACCAATATTTTGAGCCAACTAATATTGGGCCAATATTGTTCCTTTGGTACCGACAATAAAATTGGGCCAATATTGTTCAGGTTGGGGCAATCAAATTGGGGCAAACGGTTGCCAGCAATCAAATTGGGCCTGATTGTCCCAAATATCGCCTCGTGTTCGGCCAGTATAACACAATACTGTGTTTTCTACTTATTGTCAGTTAGTCTGTAACTTATATGTGCGTGTCCTTCCTAACTAACTTGCTGGATGGATCTCTTGAAACGTGGTATGCCTATTCTAGGACGATCTCATTTTTATATTTGAAATGTTTTCCAAGTGGGTCCTTGTCGAGAAATTAGCCCCCGAAGGCAACAAAAATTCCTATAGAAAAGCATTGGATAATGGATTTTTCTTATTTCTGTTAATATTCCATTGTATTAAACAATGAATTTAAATCCTTATTCCATAGTACAAGGTTTGATACGATTAAAATTAATCCGATAGAGGCAATTTAAAGTAGGTATTTTTTTGTTTTGTTTGTTTGCTTGTTTGTATCAGCAGATGTTAGAATTTGAGTAGAAATGTTTTCGTTTTTTGTCGTTTTCAATGTAAGAAATAACGTTTTGTGGAAAATAGGCTGAAACTTCGAACTTGTTATTTCTTATTATTTCTCTTCGTGGAGTAATTTGATCTTTTAAATTCACGTATTTGGGACGTTCGTCCTTGTTCCTTTCCGCTTTTTCGTTTCTTCCCATTTGCGTGAGTTCTTCGTTACCTTTTCAAAAATTCCAATTAGCGAAAATTAATGAATGGGTTAGTGGAGGAAAAGATGTAAGCATTGATTAAACCTGCACCATCTTCATTTTTTTTTCTCCACCCTCCTTATTTTTTAATCACTCCTCAGGCTAAAAAGAGGGGACTTGCTTAAATTTTCCGGAAATGCAGTCAAGAGAAAGAGACGGTTTCCTCTTTTTGTTGTGAGTCAGAAATTACGATAAGCGTCGTAAATTGTTATTTAGAGAAGAAAAAAAAACAAAACAAAAGACAGTCGCCGTCCTGATTACTTTAAGCGTCCACGGCAAGGTCATGCTTATCTGTCCGTCAAAACTTATTAGCTGTTTCACCGTCTAACAATGCAATGTAGATCAGTGATATTCAATCTGCGATGGGGTGGGAGGTGGAATACATGAAAAGTTGATAAAATATTTGAATTTTGTTTTGCTAAAACAACTGTTACTTATCCGGGCGCTACAATTCGGATTTACCTTTGTTCATTTAACAACTCTTATTTCATAGGAAATAAGTTTTTGTGAAATGAAAGCTTTTTGTTTAAATAAAATGGTAAACTTTGCATGTATTAAACTTTAATATATTGGATGTAAATTGTGTAATTTATTTTAGATGCTTGCCCTAAGAATTTTATTTTGTGTGTAGATAAATTGAATGCTCTGATTGTGCACCAATAACCAAGGGAATACATAGTTAAAGATATCCGAGTGTATACAAACAAACAAACAAAAAAGGTTGAATACACTGATAAAGACCGATAATTGTAAGAAAATCTAACGCTAATTGAGAACGAAAGGTTTCCCATAGTTGCTTTGTTGTCCCATAGGATTGCTCCGCACTTACGTCACCTTTGGTTTTCGAGCGATGTCGTAAATTGAAGCACTGTCTTATTTTTCACTTATCAATCTATACGCTGCAATCATCATATACATCACAACGCATTTATAACTAAAATAAACACTTTACAGTAAAATTATTAAGATTAAATCTGTACCCACCACAGGCCATGCAAGCCCTCAGAGGTTTTAGCCTGCCGGCGATTCTCGACCAAAGGGATTAATTGAGGTGGGATGGTCAGTCTCACACCCGCCCGCCTTTATTCCCCGATAAGAAACCTGGTACTCATTTGACAGAGGGCTGGATGAACTCTAGGGTCCGTCTGGAGAAGAAATAACCAGGGGAAAATCCCCGACCAGCGCCGGGAATTGAACCCGTCCTCCTCTAATCCGCAGTCCTATATATATGTTCCTTCCAGAAAGTGGAAATTTGTTTGCATTCAGTAGATACAGTAGAGCCCCGATTATCCGCGGAATTGGGTGGCAAGGGCTTCGCGGATAACGAAAATCGCGGATAACCCGAATAAAAATGATGAGTAAACACAAAAAAAATATTTCACCATTAAAAGCTACGTTTTTGTACAAAAAACATAATATGTAAAACTTAAACATATGTAAATATGTATAGTAAAGAAGAAACCTTTGCTCTACGTTTGCATCCACAAATTCCGAGAAGGCCTATAGGATCACGATGCACAATAAACCTGTCAGTAATTTTCGACCTTCGCACTGTAGGGTCTATTGTATTTTCCCTGTTGTTGGCTTGGATTAAAATTGGTTTTTTTGAGGTTCGTAATTGAAAAAATTTTTCGCGGCACCCGCGGATAATCGGGGCTGTACTGTATTAGAATTGGAATATAAATGTAGGTTTTTTTTCGTTTCAAACTTAAAAAGAAAAGATACAAATAAATAAGAAATAGCATTTAAGGAAAGTAGGCTTTATGTTATTTTGAACTTCTTGTTTTGTTCTTGATGATTCTACATATATTCTCACATAAAAAAAAAAAAAATTCTATCTTCCAAATTAAAAAGTCATAGATCCGCTTTCAACTCTACAGCGGAAACATGCATTTACAAATGCTATTGACCGTCTTGTATAAACTATCACAGTTCGTGGTTTTTAACGTCCGGCGACATATCATGGAGTTTAATGATCACTCACATATTAGAGTTTAGGGGCTTTGAAATTAACAATTTAAAATTTACAGATAAATAACTAGACAACAATTCAAACATGAAAAATAGCCTCGATTAGATTATTTTACATTATTTAGAATTTGACATTTATATTTTATTAATTACACAGGTTCTCCGCACTTGATTCAAATAATGTCGAATTAAATTGTTATAAATTAAAAAAAAATGTATATATGTAATAATGATAATTGTCAAAACCAAGGACGTACGATCAGTGTAATGTGATATTATTGTGTTGTGTTGTTGGATTTTTTTATTATTAATGAAAGGGTGAAAGTCAGTTTACGAGAGGAAATGGAAAACGAAATAGTTCAGATCTAATTATCGTCACAGACGTTTATCCACAGTGGCAATTAGATCGTGTGTTCTGTTGGAAAGCCAATTTGCATTCATATAAGACGTTGGTGTCATAGTCTTACCCTTTGGCGGGATGGACTGCCTACTAAAGTTAAAAGAAACTAGTACGTAAACGTAAAGAACACAATGTATGGAAAAAATATTTTTATTTTTAGTTGGGAATTCCAGTCGTATAATGGTGTAGCGTGAGTGTTTAAGTTAATGTATCGAACATACAGGCGTATATGGAGTCGAGGGAGATAAGACACTCGGCGTTTCGTAACCAAGTGAACTAATTTGAATTCGAATGGTAGCCCACTCCCGGGAATGAGACCGTCACCCATTCTTCAGGGGCTGGTGGAGTGAACCAGGCTTATCCCAACCCGCGCCTACAGTAAATACGATCGAGACAATTTAAGCAAGTAAAGCCCATTGCACATGGATCCGAAAATCGGTCGGTCAGATCCATGTGTAAATGGGCTTAAGGGGAGTGTTTGAGACCGAAATTATCATATTGAAATGAAAAAAAGGTAAGGTGAATGAGGGTATTTTGAATATGTAAATTTTGGACTGAATCACGCTATATGTAAATTGTGTTCCAAAACACCCTCAGTCACCTTACCTTTTTATCATTTCAATATGATAATTTTGGTCTCTAACGCTCCCCTTAAGCCCATTGCACATGGATCCGAGCGACCGATTTTCGGATCCATGTGCAATGGGCTTAATGCTATTTTTTGTTTTACCTTTTTTTCCAGAAAATGAAAGATTTCAGTAATTTGTATTCATCCAATGTTATAATTTTAAAATACTCGGTAATGTCGTAGGCTTATTTAAAAAAAAAATTAAGTATTTTCAAGGGATAATATTTAACGGAAATTGCCGGTAGCTTTAAGTTTTTTTCTTGTTTTTATTATTATTATTATTATTGAGAGCACAAGCGAAAACTATCATCAAGGCCACTTCAAGAAATGAAGTGTACCTCAGGATATTTATCTTGATTACAATAGAACCGACAACAAGAACCAGCTACAACCTCCGTTTAGCGTCGCAGCCTTCGATTCGACTTCAGTCACTCTTTGTAAATAGTGTTTTTTAAAGTGTCTGTGTTGATTTTCGTTTTTCATGAATCTCAACTAAGAGGGGCAAATATCCTGGCGGTGAGAAGTGGAAACTCATGTCCGATCCATATCGTTGCTGAGACGATGTTTTTTCAATTCCTCGCTGGGTTTGCCTCCCTTCGATTCACGACCTAGCCCTAGCGAATAAAGAACGTTCATTCAGAGTCCATTATTTATTTCCATTCCGTCTCTCCGTCCATCAACTTCTCTCTCGAGATAGAAAAAGCGCCGTTTGGCATCGTAAATCGTGCAGCTATTTTAGCCGAAGTTCATGAATTAAATTGTTGCTATATTTAAATCTAACTCAATGTGTTTGGGGCGAAGTCTGCCGCTTCGTCGTCGTCGGTTTGGAAGCTCACTGAATGCCGCTTTCCCCAGCCTTTCGCAAGCGTTTTTGCAGTCATTTTCACTGTTAGAAAGTAGGGCATTGACCTATCCATTTTGAGCTTGCAAATAGGCATATTACGATTTCACTTTTCAAAATGTTGGTTCAGTATTTGTATAAATTAAGCACATTACAGTTGCCCCCAAAGTAAGTTTGCCATGTAAGGTTAAAGCCATTACTCTTAATTATGCCATGAAGTCCACGGCACAAAGTCATTCAGATTTAAAATAAGTTTTAACGTGTGCCTAAAATAACATGCTTAGATTAAATGAAAATCACCCAATACACAAAATTTCGTTTAAAAAAATATATTAAAATCTAAAAATACATACAAAAGGTTTCGGAGACCTCCCTTGTCAATTGGAGGTTACAAATAAAGGGAACGTGTCTATTTATAATTGGAGTGAGAGTAATGGAAGAAACTTCAATCAGGAAGCCGGAGTTTAAAAACCAAACTTTTTTAAGCGAAATTTTGTGTATTGGTGAATTTTAGTCTTTCAAATGTAAATAAAAAAAATCAATGAATAAGTAAAATTAATTAAACTTTATATTTAAATTTACAAATAATTTATGGGCACGCCCAAGTTGTAAGGAATTACAATAATAAATAATATCGAGTTATTTTTGTATTCATTCACTAAATACTGTACTTACAATAATTCAGTTTTTCTAGAGTAGATGTCGCTGACATAATTGGTATGATGAATCCATTAGAAATTGCAACATACCTTTTAATATTCTTTAATGGCCTAATTATTTTTAAGCAATGTTTCTGATCTGTAGTATAGCCGTAAAGAAAAAAATAAAAAAGTTTTGATTGAATTGTTATACTTGGATGTAGAGTATAATTGGTAATTTTAATGTTGTCGTTTTTTTGGTTTTCTGTTTTTTTGCACTAACGACATCTTTTGGATTTCTGTCTTATTTTCTTTTCTTAATTTCGTTTTAAAATTTCGAATTGATGCCCTTGCCAATCAAAGGCAGAAAGAATTGGTACAATTTGACGTTAGTAGGCGGAAGGATGCATATTTGTCCTTTCAAAAGCTATATTAAAACAGAAAGCACTTAGTTGCTAGACAAATTAGTCCTTAGATTTTACAACAAAGTACTGTTTATTCTTAAGCCAACAGAAGATTTGTTTGTTTGTTTCACTATAAATTCATCTTTATGGAGAGATATTTCGCGGTTATTTTTAGCTCCCTTGAGTAATTCACGAAATAAATAAATAGTAATAAAAAATATACAGAAAATTCTCCATCAATTACGAGTTCAGTCTTTTGCAACTATTATTCAGTTACTTCCTTCCCAGTTAGGTCAGCTTAACTGAAAGTTTGTTCTTTACGTAAAGATCTCCTTTTCATACATGAGTTTTCAAGCGCCATTCTGTTGCTACTATTTAGGAGACTTCTGGAAGATTTTTTTTTTTTTTTTTTAATCTGCGTTTTGAAATAATGGCGGACGCTTAAAAAAAATGTTAAAGTATTTTCATTTACATTTTCACCGTCGGAGAAAATTTAAGCTTTTCAGCATACAATAAATAAAATATAACATAAAATCTTGCAAAAAAATTTTTTTTGACGTCTGTGGAATTTATGTTAACAAAGAAAAAGTGAAATACGTCTCTACTTAAAAAGATTTAAAAACTTTAGAACATTAAAAAAAGGCGAGACATGTTTTAATCTCTTGCAGAGGCTTTTATCAGACTAAGCCTCAGCCTTATAAAAGCCTCTGTAAGAGAGATTGAAACATGTCACGCCTTTTTTTAATGTTCTAAAGTTTTAACTGTTTTTGTAGAGGTGTGCTTCACTTTTTATTTGTTAACATAAAATGTTGTTCAGAGCAGACCGGAAATTATATTTTTTAAATCTGTCTTCCAGAAATAAAGAAAGAAAGATAGACAAACAAGGATTCTTGAAAGAACTTGAGGCCTAGTTTCCTTACAATGCTCCATTGAATTCTGTGAACTTTACAAAAGCCACTCAACTGTTCACTTATGAGCCATGACTGTTAAAAGCTTATGTCTTCTATCATAAAATGTACAATTTTAATCTCGCTTTCATTTTAAATTGATCAAGTTTAGCCAACACCCATCCTTGGCTGTTCCTTGGCTGTTGCCGCCCGTCCTTCAAGGATGTCTTCTCGTGCATCAACCATCAATGCTCTGCAACTGAGAAGATGATCGGCATTGCCCTCTCCCTGCATGCAAAGCGAGCAGAGGGAGGAATCAGAGATGCCGATTTTATATAGGTGGCTCTGAAGATAATCGTGGCCAGTGACCATTCTGAAAGTGGCTACTGCGACGTCTCGAGGCAGGTTGTTGGAGATGGATTTTGAAATGGCAAACGTTTCCCATCTTTTACCAAAGCGGCTGCTTTCCAAGAGTCCTCCACAGCTTTCTTGATAATAATAGAGATATGATTTCAAACGGAAGAATAAGGAAGAGGGAGCATTGGTTGGAGCATGGAGCATCCCTCTTTGGCAAGTTTGTCAGCCTGTTCATTGCCATTAATGTCACGGTGGCCAGATATCCATTGCAGATGGATATCAGTAAGAGCTTGCAAACGGAGAAGTCGATGCTGACATTGAGCAACAAGATCATTTTCTTGTGGGTCCGGGGAGGCAATTGCTTGTATCCCAGCCATTGAATCCGAAAGGAAGACCACGCTTTTAGTAACACCCAGTTGGAGGAGTGCGATTGCTGCTTTACTAATGGCCGCTACTTCTCCGTCAAAGTTAGTCCTAAACTTCCCCACAGGGAAGGCGCCTTTGATAAGCATAGAGAAAAATCCAGCTCCGCTGCAATCGTCGAAAGCGGATTCATCAGTGTAAATGTGGATCCATGTTAGTAAAGGAAAATTAGTGGCGATTGTTTCAAGTGCTGCTGTTTTCAGCAGAATCGCCGGGACGTCGTCGGCCTTGCGAACGTCAATGCCAAAGAGCGAAGTCGAGAAAGGAATTTCAAATGTATCGAAGCAAAGTTCGGGTCTCCTGAACGGGGTCGGTTACCTGCGTCAAAATTATATTTCTCAAGAAGCAGTTGAGCCTTTGCAAATGGAGTGTGCTGCGTCTTTAATCTTGTTTTAGCTGGTTGGTAATACCTCCAAAAAGTCTCTTGCGTTCTATGACAACTCTCAAAAAAGTTGAGTATAGCTTTATCTCATCGGAATTCAAGAGGTTCTATCTGGGTATAGCTTTCAAGTGCAGGAATAGGTGTCGACAGGGCAGCTCCACATATGATCCGTAGGGTGTTTTTTTAAACGGTATTTAACTTCTTTTTAATAGCTTCGCTCGCCCGTACTGAAGACTTCCCAGCCATATTCCAATAGTGGCCTGATGTAAGTTTTATAAGTGGTAGCAAGAACATCTTGAGTGGCACCCCATTTGGTGTCAGTGAGTCTTTTGAGAATACGTGTCCTCTTAGTAGCCTTAGATGCGATGAGTCTAGTTGCATCCCTAAAAACTTGGTTTTCGGTACAATGGCAATTACAGAACCGTCAAATTTAACAGTCAAATTTCAATTGCATAATTTTTTGTGGAGAGTGTAAAGAGTTGTGCAGTCGTCTTTTCCTTGTTCACAATCATGTCATTGTCAGCCCACCATAATTTGAGGCGCTCAAGGGCAAGATTGAGGGCTTGCTCAAGGGAAGAGATTTTGCTGCTAGTAGCCCAGAGAGTGACATCATCTGCGTAGCAGAGGACTTCAATCTCCAGGACAATTTTTAAGTTAGCAATAATATCATTGATCATAATACTAAATAGCGAGCAGCTCAAGACTGCTCCTTGAGGCAGTCCCCTCTTCTGTTTAAATTGATCAAAAGGAATACATAATATAGCAAAGGAGAGAGGTACCCTTTTATCAATTAGTATTTTTATCTCGTTTCGAGAAGGCTCATCCTATGGTTCAGAAGTTTTTGGGAGACATAAAAGATATTCATATTTTATTTCCTTGGAGAGTGGTCAAATCGTAATCATCCTAAAAATTATGTTAAAGTACCTCATTACAGGCCTATGCAGGCCCTTGGAATTGTGGGATATACGGCACTGGGCATTCCTGACTAACGGGACTTGAGTTGAAGTTGGGTAGTCAGTCCGGTCTTGAACCCACTGGATGCCCATTCTGCCGAGGACTGGGTCGACCCTAGGGCCCGTCTGGAGGAGAATTTCAAGTGGAAAAGTGTTTTCATTGTGATAAATGTATGTGGAGATATGTATATAACCTATAATCTGTGTGATATTTTTATTATTATTTGTTAGGACGTCTCAAATTAGGTTTAAAAAAAAGTAGATATTAATAGTAAATGAAACTGAAAAATAATAAATGTTTGGCTTTTTAATGACTGTTCTAATTATCTTTAATTTACGTGACTAACAGCAAATAAATAATTCATGTTTGACGTTCATTGTAATAACTATATAGCATAGCAATAATATGAATGGCTACAAATTGACATTTGCTGTGAATAGTAATTGATTTATAATTACGTTAAATAGATGACAACAAATCGTATCTTTTGAAGTTGATAGGCGTTGTACAGGGATCGATTCAGAATTAAAACATAACCTAGAAGTTCTCGCCGATTTCAGTGAATTTGTTAAGTCTACTTTCCCTAGAAAAGTGAGCTCCTCCGATCGGTCAGTCTATGTGTATGTATCCGTGTGTCTCTCCAATAACTTTTAAAGCGCTCGATGGATCTTGAAGCTTCGCATGCGTATTCGAGTACTAAAGATGATTATTAACTTTTATATGTGAAATCCTTTCCAAATGGGTCTTTGTCGAGAAATTAGCGCAAGAAGACAATAAAAATAGCATTGCAATCTAAATAATGGATTTTTATCCTAATTCTCTTAATATCTCACTGTCTTAAAGTAAATGTTAATCCTTTGGTTAGTCCATTATTTACTTTTTTTATTTGGGATTTTTCCCGTGTGGATCCTTGTCGCGAAGGTGATAAAAGTTACCATAGTATTGGAATCGAAATATACTGGATTTCTATCAATATCGTATCCTACTTTTAATCCTCTTAATAGCTGCGCGCTTTTATATAATTAAAAGTAAATAGATTCAAACAACTTAAGTAAACATGCGGATTTATTTACTTATTTTTTTTTTCCAGAAAACTGAAAAATTTCTAGTGCTTGTATTGAACAAATGTTAAGTTATAATTTAAAAACTGACAGAGAGACTTATCAGTTGTATTATTTTGCATTTCAAAAACAATTAAATAAATTAGAGAAAGTAGGCTTCAAGTTCTTTAAGTAATTTGTTTAATGTTTGGTTGCAAAACACGAGGTTGAAAAAAAAAACCATGCTGGCAACCAAACTTTGATTGCTTTCACTGAAGAAAAATGTTTGCCGTACAAGGAAATGACCATAACTCTTACATTCATAAATTCAAATTAGTAACTAGAAGAAAATCATTTAATAGGTGAAATTGATAATTTAGCAACGCCCAAAGTTATATAAGAAATTACAATAGTAAACGAAATCGCATTTTTTTACATTCATACACGAACGGCTTATATAACATTTCAGTTTATCAACAATAGATGTCGCTGAGATACCTGAAATGATCAATCCATTGCCGAAACTGATCTGAACTGAAAACAGATAAGCAATTTTCTGCATGTAATTTAACGATTTGTCCTTGATTTAAACATTTATTGTTGTAACATTATTTTCGAGGAAGTACACGAAGATGTGGCAAACCACCTAGTGAGAGGTAGTAAGAGTTTTAGGCTCGCTAAGACGTGCTTACTCCTATCTAAAATCCTTAATTAGTAAGTAATTAAATTAATGTGAATAACCCTGTAATATAAACCGAAACAGTCGGTTTTGTATTCAAAACGACACAAATTTCAAGTTTTGTTGAATGATGATAAAATGCAATTAAGCGAACACTTTAAAAAGAATAAATAGCTCATGAAACTTTAGTGAAGCTGGGTTTTGCTTGTGTTTATGGTTGATTTCACAATTTCATCTTGAGGTGACCACTTAGCATTTTTACATAATGGCAATTGTAGAAAGAATAGAACATTCATTTATATGTCATAACTCGAAAAAAAAAATATGGATATATATATTTTACATCATCTTAAAGAAAGAAAGGATTTTAAAATTCCCCTAATAACTTTTGAACTGATGAAAGGATCCAGTTGAAGTTTGTGAGTGATTGTGACTAAAATTCCCCGCGGAATAGCATTATTAACTGAGAGAAAAGAATCACAACCGGACAACAAATATGCCTTCGCACATTGAGCCAACCTCAACGGGAATTCTGAACAGCTGTTCATCCTTATTAGGAATCATTAGCAGAATTACCTTTGATGTTTGGCTCAGTTGCGCGAAAGCTTTACCTAGAAAACATTCCCGGGATCGAGAATGCTTCTAGGTAAAGCTTTAGCGCAACTGAGCCAAACATCAAGGGTAATTCTGCTGTTGATTCCTAATAAGGATGAGATAGCTGTTCAGAATTCCCGTTGATGTTGTGAAGGCATATTTATTGTCCAGTTGTTATATTTTTCTCTCAATTTATGAATTGTTACGAACGTTAAATTTACTTTTCAATAATAACATTATTGTTGACTGTTTAGTTTAATTAATTCAATTTCATCGTTTTGATATGAATTAGATTTGTGAATTTAAGTATGTGCTATATTTTAATTACCTAAAAATGTAAAGAAGTTATTTGTGTTCGGCAGTTATTGCAATTTACAAATACGAGAAGCCTTTTCTTTTATATTGGTTTCACTACTTCATCAAAAAAAGAAAAATATTAAAAAAAATAGGCTACAAGTTCTTCGAAGAACTTCCTGTTATTGGTATATGTTATTTTTTTTAAAAACTTTTTAATGAATTGTGTGTTATATTGTTTAAATTACATAGTAGTTATATATTTATGTATATTTACGTAATGTTGGAATATTTAATAGCTTTTAATCTTCTGTGAGGGGCTGTGTTAAAATTGCGCGTGAACCTTTTTATTTTTGTTATTGATGTTGTTGTTGAGGAATCGAAGGACGACGCCACTTTTTCCTTAGGGAGCACGGGGGTGTTAAGGGTCTGCGTGTCTCTCGACAGACTGAAACCGAGCGAAAACTGGAGCAAAAGTTGAGACCAAATCGATATTTTGCGTCGGCGTTTCTCTTTTACTAGACACACCCACCCACTCCCCCATTCCCGCCCATTCAGAAATCGGGCATCCGCAGCAGCCATTCCCTCTTTCATTCATTCTGTCCGTTCATTCATGAGCCACATTGATCCGTTCATTCACGCCAGTTGGGTGAGGCTTCCACACACACACGCAACTGCGTTCCTCCTCCTCCATGCTGTACTTTTGTACTATGGCGTCGCATAAACAGACGCCAAAATGAAGCCTTTAAAAAAAGAAAAAAATTACACTTGAATTCTCAATGAAATTATTGATTTGACGAACACGCTTGTTTAGAGTGACGCTCATAGATTACCCACAATCCAACGAGAATAATAGAGGACAAAAATTCATCAACTCAGACATCTTATAACTTTTTATTTCTTCATTTTAGATTTAATAAATACTTAATTTACAAAATAATTTTTAAAATTAAACGAAAACTGTTACCAAATAGATTAATTGAACATTTTTTGGAAAACTATGCATAACTTTCACAAAAGCTTTGTATTCTATAATAGTTTGTTTTGGGGTTTTTTTCCTTTTTTTTCCTTCTAGAAAAGAGAGGCTAATTAGATCATTCAACTGTTTGTATGTGTTCAATAACTTTTGAACCGATTGATGGATCTTTTTGAAACTTGGCAAGCATAATTAAGGACAGGAGACAATCTAACTTCTAATTATTATTTATTTTATTTATTTTTTTTCCTTTCTATATGAGTCTGTTGAAATATCAGCACGTGAAGGTGATATAAATCTCCATAGAAAAGTAATAGAGCCGAAGCAGTTATATCTAACAAAGGATTATTAATCTCTATACTAATTCACTGATTCCGCGCGCTTTAATATGATTAAACTTAAACGGATTTAAGCACTTAGGTAAATAACGCGGAATTATTTAAAAAAAAATGAAATTTTCTATTAATTGTATTAGATCGTATAGAAACACAGACTTAGTAAAGAGTGTTAATATAAAAATAAAGAAAGGTTTTTTATTTTCTTGTGGTTTTCATGACTTAAGAATAAAAGTAAATAAATAAATAAAGTAAGCTTCAGGTTCTTTCAAGAACTTCCAGTTCAGAAGATGGATGATTTATTTTCAAATTCTGATATCTATTAAATATAAACAATACAAATTTTCCATTTTGTGAAAAAATAAATAAGTTTCGCATTACTTATTTATCTACTTGATTGATTTTATTTCAAATAATTTCAAATCAAACCACCTGCAAATTAATGGATTAATATCCATTGTTTATGATGTCGATAGAAATCTACTGTTTTGGATCTAATACTTTTCTAGGGAAACTTTTGTGTTTTTCTCACGCTAATTTCTCGACGAGGACCCACTTGGAAAATGATTTGAAATAGAAAAGCTTAAAGATCCGTCCAGAGGTTTGAAAGTTATTAAAAGGGACTTAGACCCACTGATAAGCTAAAAATAAAAATACTGAATTAATGGAAAAGAATAGTAGCTTAGCTGAATGTCATTCTTTATCTGATATTCCTCCCTTATTTGTGGCTTCAGAAGTTCGGGAGGATCTTCAATCGTAATAGCATTGAAGCTGTGCTGAGAAGTTTCTTTCCTTTATGTCGCAACAGTATTTTTATAAAAGTAAGGACCCTTATAAAAGAGAAGCCCCCCCCCCCCTCGGAAAACGTTTTAAATTATTCGGTCACCATCACAAACTCCATTACCAGGATTAATTACATAATAATTACAATGCAAAAACTGAGTGTTTAATGTTTGGTTTGGAATACTTACTGTAGTAACTATTTTTAGAGCTCACTATACAGTATATATATATTAAAAATTGGCACGCCTATTTTAATTTTCTCACTTCTAGGGTTTGTTCTCGATCATTTATACTTTTCTTCCCAAAATAGGCTTATAAATACATCTGATGATCCCCTTTAATATTTGAACCAGTCAGTGGAGCTGCTTGAAACTTGGCGTGCTTATTTGCTGACAAAAAAAAATCTATGCTTCAAATACAAATTTGAAAAAAAAAAAAGTTTCTTCCGGATCGGGATTCTCATAAAGGAAATTTATGAATTCCGAGACTTTGTTTTCACGACTTGAAAAGAGAAAAAAAAAAAAAAAAAAAAAAACAATAAAGTTTACTTAAATAAATAAATAAAATAAACTTTAAGTTGTGTTAGGAACTTCTGCATAATTTTGAACTTTTGTTTTATATATTTAGTATATATTTTTTTAAACTTAGAATTCGCCATTATACCATAATAACGTAAATAATAACTTATATTCCATTTTACAATGAATAGTACTTTTAAATGGAGCCAATTCAGGGTCTATTATGTCTTCAGAAAAATCCTCTGTTAATCTATTGGAGAACGAAGGGGTCTCTTTGCCTCCCCCCACGCTCTATTTGTTTCGATTTAGTGTTTTCAATGGGTCGTCTGCTTCCTGCTTCGATGTGGGTGCGTTGGTTGGCGCCTTGTCTTTTGAATCGACGCCGTCTGTGGGTGGGAGGGACTCAACTGGTTCGTCGTCGCTGCCGCACCCTCTTGACAATCGTAGGAAAATCGTTTTCTCGGAGATTGTCACGGGGCCAGTGGAGCGAATCCATTAAAAGAGTTATGAAAGAAGAGCCACCGCCCCCAACTTTCCTACCCCTCAGAAGAGTGTATGGACTCAACACAGGAAACTTCCTCTATGGGAGCCCCGTATACACTGCGGACAGAAATTCTCCTGTTTTCCATAATGTTATGCGACGTTTTAGAATCCACTGCAACATTGAAACAAGACTGAGTTCGCGTGCCTAAAACGTTATTTTAAAGAAAGAAAGAAAAAGTGCATTCTGAGAATTTATTCATTCAGATATGTTGACGGTTTTTGATCCTAGCTTCGTACTGCTGGTCTCATTTTTACCAAAACCAATAGGACATCCTTATACCTCCTAGACCATTTCTGCTTCCTAGGACAAATAGTTTTTAAGATATCTTGCTCACAGGCGGTCGGACAGGTTTAGCTCCTAGCTCTTTATCTAACTCTGTACCAAAATAAATTGAGAATCTTCCTCGTTGCAACCTGTAGAGATCTTGAATATTTCAGCTTTCAGTTTCATTAGGTTTTGAATTATCGTGATCACATACAGTCTGATTTCGACTTGAAATTGCATTTTAAAACTTTTTTTGTTGAATCGTTCGTTTTCTCCAACAAACTGTGGCTTCAACGCATGGGTCTAATTTACATAAAGTTAAGAGGAATCTAAACCTCCTACCCTAAAAGAAAAGTAGTTTTCTTTTAGGATTGATCACAGACGGACGGACGGACAAACAAACATTAGATCTGTACTTTAAGAATAAAAAAAAAATTAAGTAAATACATACGTTGAAAATCTTTTGCCTAAAGCTAATTCCTTTGTTTAGGGTGTCTTTGATTTAAAGGTTCTTTATCCAATCAGTCGATTAGTGTAATAACAGTATCAAAGTTCGTATGTATTTATTTATTTTTAATTAGATTTAAACGGCTTTAATCTCGATAAAGTAAAATAACAGTAAAGTAACTTAGAAAAAAAATAAAAGAAAGAAAGAAAAATTGTTTGGATAATGTATCCTGATAGCGTATCCGGAACCAAATGTGTATTTATACTTGCATTTGTCGAATTAGTGCAGCACCGTTAGAATGACATTTGGCAAAGGTCGATTTGCTAATACTGTTCTGGTCGTCAACAAAACATTTTTGGATAATGTGTATCTGTGAACACTGAAAGCAAATTAAATCACATGTAACGTGTGTGCCACATACAAATTTTAGTTTTTAATGTGGGTCCTATTTTTTGCTAGGTGTCTAATGATCTGCCATAAGACGATTCACTTCAGTAAAATGTAATATATATGAAATGAAATTAAAAGTTTAATTTTGCCAGTATCTACAAATATTCTTTTTTTTTCCCCTTTGTTTTCGCCGTACCGCACTCAAAAACCCTCAGAAAAGATACTCTCTCGGTATACCTCTAATGTATGTTTGTTTACAGATTTAAATGTAATGCTTGTAAAATAATTTTCTATAAAATACAATCATATTATTTTATTTAGAAATAGAATTTCATATTTAGTTTTGATTTTTCTTTCTTTTCAAAATTAAAAGTTGTTTTTATAATTTCTTTTGTCATTATTATTATTATGCTCTGCATTATTCGTTTGATTGTTTTTTTAAAATAAGTAAATTGTTTAAAAAAAAAAACAAATAAAATAATATAAAAAAAGCACTAACCAAAATTGTTGAAATCGAACATCCCGTCTCCCCCTTTGTTATTAATTTTATCTTAAGGGTTATTAAAAGACGATCTAAGGCTTGGTTGCCGGGATGGGAGTGATTAGATGGTGCCCGTGCTACAATTAAACGGGGGTCCCCAGCAATTTCAGATCGAACGCATTCCAATGGCTGTCAGCAGGGCAATGATGGATGGCAAAAGGGCGGCCTCTACCGCTTTCGTGGGAGAGACGAAGAGTTCACATATCGGAATATGATACGGGGGGGGGGGGCTTCAATATACCTCGGTATCTATGGAATTCCAAACAGTAGAATTAAATTATCAAGTACGGTACATGATTTACACAGTAGGTGAGTGGTTCTCAAATTTATCCAGCTGATCTGCAGTTTCGATATCAGTCTCACACACACACACAAAAGAAGATACCCATTTTTAGATTTAAATACTCACAAAATATGTATAACTAATGCTTCTCAGGAGTCTACATTTCTGTTCTTCCCAGAATTCGGTATAATCTCTTATATTATTATTCAGCAGTTATGTATTACTTTTTTATTATTACAGTACTATTGTTTATTCATGTTACTCTGAAGACATTTAGAAAATTCATTTCGCACGAAAATCTATACCACAAAATTTGGGTCAAGCAAATAATAAACATCGCAAGTAATGGTTTCTTTAGTTATGGCTTTACTATAAAAATAGGCTAAAAATATTATTAATAAAACACTTTTATTAATGTAGTAGCTACGACATTAATAAAAATGTTTTATTAATAATATTTTAGCCTATTTTTACAAGGTAAGCGAGGATCATGAAATCACTGTCGATATACATGTATATTATCTATCCTAAGAACTTTCGAACCGTGTGTGGATCCTCATGAAACGTTTTTATATTTAAGGACTGAGAATATGTAACTTTCGAATTTGAAATCATAGAAAGAAGGCAGGCTTGTAAGATACATACATACAATAACCTGCCTGCGTTTATGTATGAATGTACGTTTGTAATAATTAATTTTTAGCTCTTGATTTGGAAAGAGACAAATTATATAATAATAATATAAACATAACTTATTATAGCAACTCTTTTTTTTTTTTTTTTAATTATAGCGATATTTTTGTTATTGTTTTTTTTTTCTTTGACTCATACCAATCTTCCCTGTGATTTTCAACCCCACCCCCACCCTTTCCTCTCCGGGGTTGCTGCGCCCCTTTTTCTTTCTCGGCCGCACCTGTCATTCCAGATGGCAACAGCGGACGCACGGCGGCCATATTGTTCACCACAGGTGGTACAGTACAATCGACTGGATTCAATCAGCCATCCAACAAAGTTGAAACGTTTTCAGAAGTCAATCGTACAGCCGGAAATCGACCGGACACCCAACGGAGTGTTTCCGCTCCTACGGAGGCGTTTTCCCTCCATCCCACCGAATAAAAAAAAAAAAATGAAACCCCAAAAACAATAAACAGTTACGTTTGTTGAGTAGACATAAACGTTTACGATTGATAAGACAAGATTTATTATAAGATTAAACTTTTTTTTTAATGCATCTGGAAAAGATAATCTCGGTTGATAGATAAAAAAAATAAAATAAAAAGGCAAACAAACCAAAATGGTGTTCTATCAGTTCTTATTGTTTTTATAATGAAAAAAAAAAAAACAAGAAAAAGGCAATTCTGGAAAATTACAGGACAGTGACTTTATAGTTAAAATTTTCATGAATACATGGTTTTCTCTTTTTTTTTTTTTTAATTTAGAGAAAAAAATATGTATATATTTATGAACAAACTGTTAAATTGAGATTAACACAAAATATTAATTTTCATATCTAAAAAAAAAGGAATCTGAAGAAATTGCTTTATTACAGTGGTTCGCAACTTTTTCAGTTGTACTTAAATTATTAGTTTTTCTAAAATAGAAAACTTTAGATAAATACCAATGAGCTTTTTAATTATTCACCTTAATCATATCTCAGCAAACACTTGCTCAAAATTACAATGGAAAATCCTCTCCCTCACCAAAAAAGAAAACGTCAGGCAGATTATTATTCGATAGAACTCAAAACCTACTTTTCTTTAAAACATAATTTCTTGACATTTTTTTTTAAACACATGAAAACGGCAAAAAAAACTAAAAGCCCACATTTATATCCAGTTCATAATATCAACTGAAAAGAAACGGTATAAATTTCGATTTTCAGAAAGAAAAAGAAAATAAATAAAAAAATAAACGCATTGTTTACTTGCAGATTTTAAGTTACCAGAATCGGATTAGTTTTAATCATATCAAAGGATTAATATCATACAATGAAATGTTAACATTGTTTAGATTCTAATGCTTTCCTGGTGGGAATGTTTGTCGCCTTCTCATGCTAATTTCTCATCAAGGGCCCACTTAGAAATGATTTCAAATATAAAAATAAAAATTATCCCTAGTCCTTAAATATGCATACTATGTTCGAAGAAGATCCATCCAGCAGTTCGAAAGTTGTTGGGTGGGGGATACATAAACGGAAAAATACACAGACAGGATACTGGGAAAGTAGACTCAAAAACTATTAATTGCAAGAACAATTGAACTTTTTAAAGCTGTAGTTTCAATGTAAATTCATACTTCATCATTCAAAAAAAAAAGTACTGTAGGTTCTTTACTTTTTACCCGATCTCTAAGATGTTTCGCTGTATTCGATAATACTCTAACTACCTACCAAGTTTCATTCAAATCTTTCGAGTGAAGAGTCGTTCTTTCATGATAAGATGGATAAGAGGACTTTAGAAGTCTTACGCGAAATGCAATTTAAAAAAATGGTTTTCCTTATTTCCGAATTCCCATATAATGTAGACGGAGATGAGTGGCAGAATAATAACTTCCTCTCATTTCATCCATTGTTTGTTGTTGTCTCAGTGTTAATTTGGTTTAATTATATTTTTAAATGCAGAGTACTTGTGAGAATTAGACGGGGGTGGATTACCACAGGGGCAGTATAGGGATTAATAATCTCGCAGTAGAATATATGTAAGTTCATTCAGAAAAAAAATGATAAAATTATCTGTTATGTGGGGAGTGTGGTGGCAGGGAAGCCGAGCACCGCGACCGTTGGTCTATTGTGCTATCCCACGGAAATAAGGACAGACGGAGAGAAAGACTGCGAAGTGCAGGGAAAACGGGAGAACCCCGAGAAAATCTGCCCTGCTGTTTATATATTGTGCTACACATAATGATAACTTTAGGCAACATTTATTATTTAATTTATTTGTTCTTTATTCAATGATTCTTTTTTTTTTTCTTACAGTGATATTTTATACACTGTCATATAATATCCATGTTATGTAAAGTTAACTTAATACAGATATTAGTTTATATATTTACTAGCAAATCTTGGATTATTTTAATTTCTTAGGTGTCAATGGCAATATCCAATTTAACCTGTGAATTCATACAATGTTCTTTGAAGTTATGTATATACTCAGCTTAGGAGAACTATCTTACTGCTGTGCCATATTGTATTAAATATTATTATTATTATTATTATTAGTTGCAACAAAAGAAACCTAATCAAAAAAAATCTTCGTAATTATTAAAATAATTAACTGAAAGTTATAATTGTTTTGTGTTCAAATCTGTTTAGTTGGGATTTTAAGTTTAAGTTAATATGACAGTAATTTGGCACTTCTGGAATTTAAAATACCCTACAAAATGAATACCCTACAAATTAGTCATGAATGTTTCCAGTAACAAGGAGTTCTTAATAGAACTTAGAGCATAGTTTCCGTGAAGGCTGTGCTCTGCTTTAATCCCGTGATGAGAATAACTTTTACGTCTTCTAGGGAGGTGAAATTTTAACACAATTCAGCGGCAGGTTCCGTACAGGTAGGATTATTTTTCAGGCATGCAGTACAGCTCGTAGTTACTTTTTCTCGTGCGTTTTATCCCTGTACATATCAGGGGATCTTGATTATCGTACCCATACGCAGAACTCTTTAGAAGCAAACCCTCTAGATGAAATGTGGAACTCCAACTCGATAGTCGAAAATTCAAAAACCTGACTGAGAAAAATGTTCGGTTAAAATTCATTAAACCAACCAAAAAAAAAGTTCGTCTGCCAGTCAACATCAGTTCACACAACTGCATTTTTTTTCCTTTGCCCCTGATAGTGATTTATACTATAAATCTGTTACTGAAACTTGTATAAGCTTCCAAAATCCTTCTCCAAGTATTATATTTGTCTGGGAATAGGATCACCATGCTCTGTTTATAGACCAAAAAATGCTTTTAAGAATTTATCAGAAAACAATAATGAAAAATTTAAATCGTAATTATTTAACCATCACCGCCACCTCGATATTTTTTTTTTTTTTTTTTTTACCATTCTATTGGTAATGAATTAACAACAAAATCTATTTCCAAAATCTGAGTTGATATAGCAACTGTATTTACACACCCGAAGATAAAGTCTTCAATCTAGATCACCGACTGATAAATAAATGGAAGTGATTAAGATTTATCATCATTTCTTTTATCTCTTTCATTGTTTTTGTTTTGATTTGAACTTGTTATTGTTTTTGCTGATTTTTTTTTTTTTTTCCCCCTTCATCTTTTATCAATTTCTCTAATGACATAGGGAGATAAAAGTCAAATACTATATTTTACTATAAAAAAAACTAGTAAATTAGTTAATAGATGTATGTTCATTTTATATTGGATTTCGCGTTTACGACGTGATTGGTTTCTGAATGACAGTCGTAAAACGAGTCATCGTAAATCGAACGAACTTTTTTTTTTTTTTAAAACGATCACGCTCCATAAATCGATCTCTAATTAATTTTGAATTAATTAGAGCTACTTGGTCGCATACCATCTAACTTTTCTCTTTGAAATCTTAAGTGAGTCGCTTTAGAGGAATTAGCGTGAGAAGGCGATAAAAATTCCCGTAACTTTGCAAAACAAATATATAATTAGTATTTCCGAAAAAAAATTATATATACATATATATTTTATGGAAATAAAAAATTAAGATAATTCTGAAAGAATGCTTTTTTGTTTGTGATTTTTAGAATTTAAGAGGTAATAACTTTAAAAAAAAAAATAGTTTAACAACCACTCAGTTTCTAAATTTATGAGAATATTAATATAAATATATTAAAATTTGAGACAATGTTCATTTCTGACATCTCAAGAATATAAATATAATATAGATGTAGTTAGATATTAACTAGGGGTGTATGTAGGTTTTTATTTCGGTGGTGGTGGGGGGGGGGGGGTCCAAGTTAGGAAATCGACCAGCAACAACCAAAAAAAAAAGTTCGGTTAGGGAGTCTTCTCGGGTCCCCGCGCCCTTTCCTGAATATTTTATGGTATTAGCGTAAGTTTTATTGACCTTATTCTTATCATTGAATTATAATAATAATTACGTAAGATTTTTAAACACAAAGAAAAAAATAATCTTAATCTTTTTATCACTTATCTTGTTATGTCATCTGTAATAAATCAATTAACTTATTTAAATACAAAAAATAATAAAGAATAATAAATGATAAAAAAAAGTCAAACAAAAAGCAAGAAGCTACAGTGAAAGAACTCAAAGCCTGCTTTCTTTAATATGTAGCAGATTTAAAATAATTTTTAGATTAAAGTAATTGAAATCCTCTTTGTGCCCTAAAGGCCTTTAAGAGAAATTAGAAGTATAGACTCCAGTCTATATGACCAAATGAGATATAGTGGAACAAGAACCGTCGTGTTACAATCTCGAAAATAGCCAATACTCAAGTGAGAAGGCTTATAAACTCTAGAATCCATCCTCTGCCAAAGATCCGAACCTTTATCTTCCAGACAAGCGACATCTTGATCTGCTTGTCCTCAACTGGTTAAATAGATCTCAAAATTGGAAAATTCCCTGAAAATATGATTTTTATTTTGGGGGGGGGGGATCAGTATGTAGATCATCTTTTAACTTGAAATTTATTACTTCTGACAAGTAACTACATATTTTCCCTTTATTTAACGTGTATATATACATATACTCTTTTTTATACATACGTATACTATGTATATTAATGGTAAACACTACACTTAAGAGTTTCGTTTAATCAATTGCAATTTTGAAATAGTAAAGAATATAAGAAAATTAACTTAATACTACGAAACTACTTAAAGCTGGATGTGTAAATTGTAAGAATCTAATCCATAGACGATGCTCCTCGTATTTATGTAAGAATAATTTATCCCTGCTTCGTCAGCGATATCTAATATTTGAAATAATTCGGAAATATGTACTAAAACGCAATATTAATGGATTTTGTTCTTTTTAATTTGAAGCAAATGTAGATTCAAAATACATTCAGATTGTATAAGTTCTATACACACACACACATTAAATGTTATCTTCCGCAATTGATCTTCCATATATATATATATAGACGGATATCTCTGCAATCCGTTGTCGTATAATTCGCAGTTATGATGGCAGCGTATCACGATTTAAGCGACTTTAACGAGACATGATAGTACGTGCCAGAGAGATTTCCGAAATCAATACGAAATTTGGTTTTTCACATAATTTCAAGGGTGTACCGTACCGCGATTGCACAAAATCAGCGAAGACATCCTGCATATGAAACCGCTGAGACAACGATCATGGACAGCGTTGTCTGTACCATCTGACATGTAAGCGACTTTGCAGCAGAGAACAGAACAATTCAATGCTTTTCTTCTTCTGAACCGTATAAGAGTTTACGACTAACTCGGGTCTTATTGCTGACCGACAAACTGAGCTGTGCGCTTCATCTGGACTTTGAACATCGCCATTGAAAGCAAGACGAGTCGCGGTTCCAACTGGTTCGGGCAAAAGGATGATAACTCGGGTAGTCACTGAGGTAATGGATCCCGCATGCCAACAAGGGACAGTCCAGGCGGCGGTGGTTGCGTTAAGCTATGCACTGTTTTCAGCTGGCAAGCGTTAGGACCAGATACAGTGAAATCATTGACCTGCGGACGCTACGTAACCATTCTTGCGGATTATTGGTATCCGTTCATTTAATGCATTGACTTGAAAAAACCGGGTTCTCTCAACAGGACAATGCGTCACCAAATTATGGCTGGAGGAGTTTGTCATTAGGAGTTCGTCGGATTTGAACCCAATAGAAGAAATGTCGGATGTGTTGCCATCATTGACTGGCTTCTACCATCGGCGAATGTTTGGGAATTGTGAACCACTATTGAGGAGGCAGGATAAAATACTATCTACACAGTATTTCAAAGGGACCCGTCATTGCTGCGATAATCCGATCAAAATAAGGACCTACGCTTGTCTAGAAGTTATCTTAGTTTTTTTGGTGGCTCAATGTAAACACTCAAAAGTAGAGCTATTTTCCCAGAATACAATTAAAATTCTTACCTGAATTTCTGATACTATCTAGAGACCCAGAGTAGTGTAAAAAGGATCTAAGCAAATAATTCTTAATTAATTACAGTATTTATCGAAATGACTTATTTCTTGCATAATGATGATTTTACATTGTATAATTACGGTATATTTTTAAAGAGGCAATTTTAGAAAGTCCTATATCGTTTAAACTTTAGTCGGGGGCTTTTTTTTTTATTTTTATTTTTTATATTTTTTTTCTTATAGGGATAAGATCAGGATTAAACAAATAAAAATTTTTAGTTAGTCAAAAACAAAAAGTATACGCTCAGCTATCCCCTCACTTAGTGAGAACTGATGAATAGTGGAGACCAAAATAATCGCGTTCATATTTTTAAGCTTCGTATCAGATTTTATGGAAATCCGTCAAGCCGTTTTAAAGTGATGTTCTGCAATCAGACGAATGAATAAGCAAAGAAAAATATTCCAAGTGAAATAATAAGACTTCGCATGCTCAGTTAATAAATAAAGTTTCACACCTTTAGAAAACAAAACGGGAAACAAGTTTCAGCTTTCAGGTCTCTTGGTTTTAGAATTAACACACGTTATCTTTATTATTATTTGAATAAAAGGTAGAACTGTATTTTATGGAACGTAGGGAGAAAGTTCTTGAAGTCACTTAAGCATTGCGGAATGGAGATGCTAGAACATTCGACCAAACCTAATATCTTCCGAGAATTATATTTTCAGGATTGGTGTTAAAAAGAATTTTTTCTTTTTCGTAGCAATTTTTGAAATTTTGGATCTTCTTGAAACTTGGTATGCATATAACTTGGTAATTGTCATTGCTAAGGAGGCAAAACTTCACGCATACCCTCCCCCCCCAAAAAAAAATGGAATATAAACAGTGAATTTCTATCCTAACTCAATTGATATTTTCATTGGCTTACACAAGAAATATTAATCCTTTATTTAATCTATTAATTAATGGGTGGTTTTCGATATGATTAAAGTTAATCCGGCTTCTACAACTTAAGTAATGCTAATTTAATTTTTTTCTTTCACAAAACGAAAATGTTGTACTTGTTTATATTTAGCGGATGTAATAACTTAAAAATAACTATAAGCTTTTCGTTTTTGTCATTTCAGAAAATGAAAGAAAGAAACAAAGAAATTTTAAGCAATAAAACGGAAAGTAGACTATAAGTTCTTCAGCCTTCTTGTTTTGAAATGAATCGATTTTTTTTTTTTAATTTGTTGATTTCCGTAGTTTACAATTGTATAACGAGAGGAGGGGGTGAATAGGTAGGTGGGGGGTTTTGTTTTCACCTCCGTCCTTTGTTGGGTGATAGGGATGTTATTAATGGCTGTTTATCTCCCCTTTGGATGACGGGTCTAATGAGGATATCCTTTTGAATGTGGCTTCCTTTTTGATGGTATCTAATATCCAGGTCCTCTCGGGGAAGTCGTCCATCCAGTCTGTGAGTACCAAATACAGGCAACACTCGCTGCTTTTTAGGCTTCAAATTAGCCCTGGGCCTTTTTTTATTTATTTATTTATATGCAGAGCTAAAATGCAATCCATTTGCAATCGATAACCCTTTCCCCCAACTCTCAATCTATTAAAACTGAAATTTATTTCAATGTATTTCAGTCTCTGTAGATCGTTTTGGGTAAGAAAGTGAAACCTTATTGTGAATCTACTTTCTTAGGCTCATGTGTTTACCCGATCCCACTGATACTTTTTGAAAATTGGTATCCGTATTTAAGGACCAGAGACAATCTAACTGTTTTATCAATCTTGTCCAAATGGGTCCTTGTTGAGAAATTAGCACGAGAAGGGGACAAAAATTCCCATAGAAGAAAAACATTAGACTACACAAGGGATCTATAAATTTGAATGTGATTAAAACTAACAAGTTTAAAACAATTTAAGTAAATAATACGTATTTAATTTTCTTTCTGTTTTTTATTTCAGAAAATGAAAGATTTATATTGTTTGTATTCAGGAGATATTGGAATTTGGAAACAAACTTAGTTTTCTCGTATGTCTTTTTAGTGACTTTAAAAAAACTAATAATAACTAAGAACAACGTTGAATGGAAAAAAGTTTTTAATTTCTTTCAGGAACTTCTTGTTTGTTACTAAAAATCCAGTTAAAAGCTGTTGCACTTCAATTCACAAATGTATTGCAAAAATTATGATTCTTAGTAATTTCGATTGAATATTTATACAATTTATTACTACGTATACAGAAAGTGGCTTATCTTTTTTTTTTTTTTTTTTTTAGGGGGGGGGGGGGAGTTTCAAAGGGGAATCTGAATAAAGAAGGAAAAAAGAAAGAAAGAGCAAAGAAATGGTGGAATGTGGTTTTTTATTTTTTGGTTGGATGGTTTGACAATCTCAATAACAATCTTAAACCTTTTTCCTAATCCATTAATTTGCGCGTTGCTTGATATGATTAAAAATTCATCCACTTTTGGCAACATAAGTTTAAGGCGAATTTCTTATTTTTCTTTTCCTCAGAAATGGTAAACTTGTTCTGTTTGTTTCAGTAGCTATTGTAATTTGAAAGTAAATATAACTTTGTTTTCACGACTTGAAAAATAACAAATTTGTAAGAAATAGCACTAGAAAGAAATTAGACATTAGAGGTCAAACGCACTGGCGACAGAAATGTGTTCCCTTTTATTGAACCTATTGTTCGGCTGTTACCCTCTTAAAGCCTACGGCAATGTAATAATCACCTTTCCATTGTCTAAGGGAAGGCTTTCCATTGTCTAAGGGAAGGGGTCAAACCTCAAGGGGGATTAAAAGAGGGAAGAGGTAATAAAAGGGGACACAAAATGTGTCCAGTGCGTTTGAGGCCTTAACTTTTTTTTAATTATATTTTCTTTTTGTTACTCATAACATTGAGTCAGATTAAATGCCATTACTTTAACAACTTATTTATTCGCCTTCTGTCGAGTGTAAAAAAACAAAAACAAAAATAAGAAATGATATTTTTTTATTTATTCATTTTTTTTTTTTTTTACTTCCTATCAGTTTCCTAATTTTCAGGGAAAACTTTTTCTCCCTAAAATACAGAAACTGCTGCTCACGTTACTAGTGTCATCTTTCTGATCATCTCTATTGATAAATTCTCCTTGACATCCGTCCTGAAATTTATCCTTATACATCCTCCCCATCCTCCTTTAAAAAAAAAAATCCCTCCAACTACAACATTTTAACTCTCAATAGAACTTTTTATCCCCTTTTTTAAACAACCAGGTCTTTGTTTGTTCCCCAGATTACTGTAGCTCATTCGGCTTAACCTATTTTGCCAAGGCTCAGTAAATCAGTGTCTGAATGCTTACTTCTAAAACGGTGAATGGATCTTCTTGGAAATTGACATGTATATTTACAGCTAAAAAATTTTAACTTTTTTTTTATTATATATATATATATATGTAGGCTACACTTGATAATTTTCCCCTGATAATTGATAATTGTTGCATCTGAAACAATGGAATGTCGCACGCGCGTTGCCAGACAACAGGAGTATTGTGGCATGGTTAACTCAACAGCGCAAATTTCCGACTATTACAAATGGATTTCAAACATTGTATTGCAGAAATTGTTTAGATATCAGATAATTCTTTAGAATATGAACTTTATTTTTAGTCTTAGTTTAAGTTTTAGTTTTCAGTTTACTTGATGCAATTTGTTTTTGTTTTGTTTTTTTGAATAAATAAAATGTTCTTTTCCGTTACATTTTCAAGGCTTCTGGAACGAAGCGACGGGTAACCGTCTAGTTAAAATTAAATTAATATATTGTGACTTCACTTGACGTACTTCAGTTTACACGAATTAGAAATGGTGCATTGGGAAGCGGGAAAAAAATGTTTAGAACAAATTACTACTAAGTTATTATAATTTTTTGAAAATGTTTTCACTTTAGAACGAATTCCTCATCTAAAATCATGATTTTTAAGGTGGAGGCTTGTTCATTATTCGAGTTGTCTACAACTTATTGTATTTTAAATAATAATATAGTGAGAAATCTGAAATTTTATTTTAAAAATGTGTAAGTATTGTAATTTCAATTTTCAAAAAGAATTTTGATTTATAATTGATAGTTTAATAGTAATAATAATTCCAGATTTGTGATAAAAAAAATTATCAGGCTTTGTAGAAAAATCTACCAATAAATTTTTTATTAATTATTAAAATATCATAAAGAAACTAATTAAAAGTTTTCTAAAATTTGTTTTATTTATTTTTCCTAACTTTTTTTTTTAATTATAATAACAATTATAAAAATCAGGAATAAATAAGTCATCTTATTATCTTTTATCAACTTTGGAAATTATTATTATTAATAAAATTATCAATTAAAAATTAAAAGTCATTTTTAATATTAAAACTACAAGTCAATGTTTAACTTCTATTTTACAAAGTTTCAAATTTCTAACTACAATAATATTTACAGTATGATAAAAAGTTATTAACTAGAAAATCAGTGTAGTCTTGGGACGTTTGTTTCGAGCTGCGTAAACACTCATCATTTGGGTAGCCCTTCGGCCTTCGGACACAAAGAATGAAAACAGTATTTTTCTTAAATGGTTAATAGGACAGGGTTTAAATAGTTTCATAGTATTTCCTTCTTTTTTTTTAAGCTTAGTTTTTTGTTTTTTTTTTATGTCATTTTTATTTTCACATGTTATAAGCCAGACTGAACCATTATCAAAGGGATTAATGTAGCTGGTGAGAGATAATCACTTCGAATACAGTTTTTACACGGCATATATGTCCCAAAGAATATCGTGTACAAAAAGACATACAGTATGTACATAGATAAATATTAAATAGGTTTCTTTGAGGATATCCAACCACATTTTATTTAAAAAACATAAATACTATATTTCCTAGAAAATTTTCAAAAAAAAGTGTATTACTTTATTTTTGTCAGCCGTGTTTTTTCAAAATCGTGTAAAAACAACTCTACAATAAAAAAAAAAAATGTCAAATTTTCATCATAATTATATTTTTTAAAATTTTGTATTAAGTTCCATTTATATTATTTTTTTATAATTCTATTTTTTTTTTTTTTTTTTTTTTTTTTTTCAGTTCTTAGAAATCGGAATTGTAACCACAATAGAAGTCAATCATAAGCCCATAGAAGCTGCTCGAAAAGGCCAAGAAGTTTGCATTAAAATCGAACCTTTACCCGGCGATTCACCAAAACTGTACGGGCGCCATTTTGACCACACTGATATTCTCGTCAGTAAGGTAAGCAAATAACAGAGTATTTCTATAAGTGTAAGTAAAAGAGGAAAGGTCTCTTTCAATTCCGTGGGATCAGTCGGTCTAAGAAAAAAAAGTTTGTATTCCTAAAATAGGCTTTACCAAAATACAGAGGTTTTTTTTGGTGATACGTAAAACCTCGATAATCCGGCCTGATCCTTAGTAATTTTTTTTATAACTAAATTCGTTTCCCTATTTTGTTTCCCTATCCGCGCGTATTCATTATGAGTGAAAAAAGAAAGAAAAACTTTGTCTCTATGGAACAGAAGCTTAATGCGTTAAGGAGATTGGATGCAGGGGAATCTGCAAAACAAGTATCACTAGAGCTTGGTGTCAGAAAAAGCTCATTTGTATTGTTTTTCATAAACATTTGAGTGCAAAATTATGAAAATGGGGTTAAATTAATTAAACCTGGCATTATGTCTTCACAAATATTGAGCTATTGTTATTTTAAGAACACACTCGGTAGTCCGGCTTTTCTGAAATCCGGTCTACAGGGCGCCACATTAGGCCGGATTTGAGAGGGTTTACTGTATATTACGTCCAATGGTTTTCAGTAGCTACTATTTTCGCTTTTTTTCTTTTTAATAGCCGGATGGCACTTATTTTCCGAATACGCCTCATAGTAAAAATGTGTTAGAAAAGATAGTTGGGCTTTAAGAGGTTTATAAATAAAAATAAAGAAAGAAAACAGAGAAACTGGATATGAAATGGTGTGGTTGTCGTCTCGCCGAAATGACCTCATATTTATTTTTTAAGACTTTTAAAATAAACAGGTGGAGAAAATCCTAATTCTGTATGTCATTTCTCCTTCGTTTTTATTTGTAATGGACAGTTTATATTTGACTACACTGGTTTATTAAAAATAACAGAATTGGCTAGTAACCCATCTTTTGCGATAATGCCCGCGATTCGCAAATTCACTACGAACGCACCGTTCCGTTGCTAACGTTACAAATGCCCGTCGGGCTTTAGTTATTTTCATTTAGAATGATTTATTTAAGAAAATACGAACATTTTAAGATTTTGCTTATATAAACAAATTATAAATACATGTAGACTTCTCTTGTTGCATTGTTTTTATGGTTTCAATAAACATAAGGGGGAAAAAAGCATTGTTTCTCAAGAAGTTCGAAGAAGTCTACTTTCCTTAGAATGGGATTTCTCAGTTTTTTATTATTAATAATAATACGGGAATTTTTGCCGTCTTTTCGTACTATTTTCTCGCCAAAGATCCACTTGGAAAAGATGTAAAATAGAAAAGTCAGATCTTCTGTTTATTCCTTAAATAAGCCTTAATTTGTAGAAACCAAAATTATTCAAGCGGTTCAAAATTATTAGTCACTGATTTCAATAAGCCTCACTTTTTCTATTGGAAATTAAGCGAAAAAAAAAAAGGCATTGATTTGATAAATAAAGCCAAAACTGTAATTAGAATTTTATAAAATCAAAGATATTGGAAATGGTGCATCTCTACATTCTGCAAAACAACTATTTGTAAAATTTATTTTTTTTTTTTTTTTTTTTTTTTAAATTATAAAAAAAATGTTTTTTTAAATTTTTTTTTTTTTTTTTTTTTTTTTTTTTAAATGATAAATAAAATGTGGCTTTAAATTGTTTATATGTCCTTGGAAATTGTTTTCGATTTGACCAGATTTGTGGCATTATTCTAGTAATGAGGTTCTCTTTTACGACTACTAACTTAGAATTGCTTGGGTCGTAACAACAAGGCCTTTTTCTTTCGATAATTATCCATGAGTAATCTAGAACATTTCATCGAGTTGTTTTTAAGAAAAATGATATCCTTCGTAATTGGCGCAGGTAATGGTGGAAGAGGTCATCCAGGATGTGTTAGGAAATCGCGAAAAATCCATTAAAATCACGAAATTACAAAGGAAATTGCGAGGAGAAGAGAAAAAGACCAGTTTCCGCCGCCGGGAGACATTACCTGAACAGGTGAAATGGTTTTGTACCATATGCCACAGGAAGCCAGTGTGCAATGAAGTAAAAAAAACATCTGGAAAGAAAATGACGGAATTGGAAAACGTTGATTTCTAAGAACTGACAGAGACAACTTAGAGATGTTATATTTAGAGAAATTAAGAAATATCGATCAGAAAAAATTTTTACAATTGATAAATACAGTAAATAATTTTAGTTTTAACATTATTCCATTAAAAGAGTTTTGTTATATGTAGATCAGTCAATGCAGGAATGGGCTAGAAGACAGTGATTGTTAATTTAACTACCACAATAGAAGCACCCTTCCTGTTTTGCAGTGAGCCCATATTCAAAAATTATAGGGTTTTTTTTTTCCTCCACTCACCAGCAAGAACTATCCAGTGTTCATTTTTTTTCGGAAGGTATACCAAAAAAAAAATTAAAAAACAGACCTGCTGTAGACAGCAAGCATTTCAATACCCATTCATTCGTTAAGAAATGATTTCATTGTATTAATTAACTAATTTAAGAATGACATTTCTTTTGTTTTAGCTGTTTTGGAATAGCTACGCTAAATTTGTCATTTCTTTGTTGACAACGAGAAATTCGAATGCGCGGGTATTTTTTTTTTTAATTATTACATCAATGTCACTGTTATATTATTGGTAGCAATATTCCAAAGAAGTAGGAGATTTACTGTAAGTATTTGCGTATTTATAATTAATTCTGAAATAAAAGAAAGAAGATTGTATTCAACTGATATTATAATTTAGAAATATTAAATGTTATAACTTTATCCTTTGTACTGTTTAAAGGAATGTAATAATAATACTAGAAAAGGAAAGCAGGCTTCAAGGGTTTTGTGTGTCCTCTTTTGAACCGCTGAACGAATCATCTTGAAATTTGTTACAAAAATTGAAGGACAAGAGAATCATCAAACTTTTACATTTTAAAATTTTTTCCGTGTGGATCTTTTTCGAGAAAATTAACAAAAATACCCACAGAAAAACATTAAGTAGTGGATTTCTATGGATGTTACAAAGGATATTAATCCTCCTCTTATTGTCTGCGCAAGTTGTATTAGGATTAAATCCAGTTAATTTAACTGAATTAGACAACTTCAGTAAATATTTGCTGATTTAATTATTTATTTATTTTTATTTTTTTTCAGAGAATGTAAAAAATAGCTCTACTGTTTGTATTTAGCATATATTAGAATTAAAAAGAAAGAAAGAAAGAAACGCAAGATTTTAAGGAAAGTGGGCTTCAGATTCCTTCAGGAACTTATTTTATTAAAACTTTGAGAAGGTCTGAAAATGAAAGGATGCGATCAGCACGAAAGATTTAGAACCATTGCATTAAAATGAAAGCGCGAAATCTTTTTTTGCAGTACAAAAGAAAATGATAAATTCGTTTTTCCCGCTAAAATAAAGAAATTAATTATCAATAGGTCTTAACTCGTGTTGAAATTGTCTGCTGACTTTTTTTATTTTTTTAAGTCTTCTCTTAATTGCGTCCGATTAAGGAGACTGATGGACATTTGTGTCTTTTTCTCCCCCTCCCCCTCCGATGCCCCAATCAGAGCAAGCATCCAGGCAAAACAGGAAGTGAACATCTAATGGCGTCGAGGGAGGAAGTGGGGCTGAATAACTCATCACCCGCCCAACCACACCACTTCCTGTCACTCGTCCTGGCACGAAACAGTTCAAGAAAAAAAAAAATACTTTATTTCATTTTTTTTTAATTGAATTTTATCCTTCTGCTTAATACATCGGGAGAATTCTGGAAATGGCTAAGTTTATAATTCCCATTCCCTTATCAAAACAATTATTGGATTTTTTTTTTTAAATTATTACTCTGTAAAATCATCTGCTTTGAAAACTCATTATACTCGATGGATACTTTAAAAAAAAAAAAATACTAATAAGGCTTGCTTTTTTTTTTTCCAACAAAAAGAAAACATTAAAAATAGTAATGAATATTCCAGAAATTTAGTTTTAGTCTCTTTTATTTTAGCATAAAACAGTAAAAATTAAAAAAGCCAATTGAAAATGATTAAATGTTATTTTCAGATGAAATTTTCTCTAAAAAAAAATCTATTATATTTGCATTTAAGTAATAATAACAATGAAAATTATAATAGTTTTGTTTTTCTCTTTACTTGAGAAGCGTTAAAAAAAAAAAAAAAAAGGAAACATATTATATTACTATATTGTAATTAAAAAATAATAAGAATAAACTTTCTTTTTAAATGGCATTATTTTTTTTTAATTTCAAAATAAATTATGGTAGGCATTATTTATTAATAAAAAACATAAAAACAAGGAGAAGAGTTTCAAGTTTTTTTAAGAAAGTGAACAGATTCTTAGTGAACGTGTTTGTATATTGTGAATTGTTTTAAATTGTAAGCATCTCAGGATAACTGCCTTTTCATCATTATCATCATTCGTCTTCTAGCGTTTAGTTTCGAACTATTGATATTTCTTCTTACTTCTTGCCGGCATAAAAGACGCTTCAAATCTTCGTCTTTTGTTAGGTAATAAGAATAATCATGAAGATTTTGATCATTTTTTTAAGTGTTTTCATAACCTTTGTTTTGTATGGAAGAATGCATTCATAACTATTTCCAATTCGTTCAGTAATTATTATTATTATTAATCTAATTCTTTGTTTCGTCCGTGCTCAAAAACAGGCAACAAATAAATTAATTAATGTCCACGATTCCAATTATTATTGAAATTAATTGAGAGTTAGGCTTCAGATAACTCTTTTTGAATATTTTAATACAGAATATAGGTTTTGCTCAAAAATTAATATGGGCGGTCCCCGGGTTACGATCGAGGTACATTCCTGAGAACGTCTTTAGGTAAGATTTGTACGTAACTCGGATCCGTGTCGAACAGTGCATATACGGTAGTAGTAGTAGAAGTAATAATAACAATGCTATAATGGCTCATTTGTGGTAATAATACAGTGTAATACTGTAATAATAAGTTAGAGAAACTATTGTGCTCTTTCTTTTAATTCAAACAAACAGAACATAAAAACAAACTCTTACAAAAAGCTGAGATAGGAGAGATTTCATAGACTCACAAAATCGAATAAAGATCGAGTAAAGTTAAGACGCAAGTGATGCTGTGCATAAGCGACCGTATAAACATTGAGACTAGCCGCTAGCTTTAAAGATGCTGCTCCAATGAACAGCTTATGTCATGCGGGTTTGTTTACATGCGCGGAAGAAACCAGTTCCCGAATTATTAATGTAGTTATTTAATTATAAATTATCTTTAGGAGCCCGTTCGTAATTACGAAACGCTGTAAGTCGGGTCGTCCATAATCCGGGGACCGTCTATACATTAGTTTATTATTTTTATATATTTAACAATGGCTGGAAATAAGGGAATGATTTTTGATTAATGTAACGAAAAAATTAACGAAATTTTTCAAATTTTAGTGACAGAAAACAAAAAATAAACTTTTTTTTATTATTATTATTATTATTTTCGTTAAAAGGTTGAGTATTGTTCTTATTTAGTGCTGCGTCTGAAAGAAAAGTAACTAACCCTGTGTGTTTTATCATCTTTCGTGAAAATTACATTGTTGGTTTTTCTCCTACTTGGAGGTGGGGTTCAATGGAAAAAGATAAAAAGAGAATCAATTATTCATGAATTTTTAAAAATTAATTGAATTAAGGTAATATAATTTCAATAATAACACTAATAATTAATTAGTACAATTATTCATATAATGTTTTTAAAATAATTATTTGTCCCCCCCCCCCCCCCTTCCCAAAGTCACAGTGTTTCGACATATCTGTAAATAAGCCGTTTTTTAAAGTAGATATGCAGTTAATGAGAAAATTTATTTATTTTATAGTAACAGTAATAATATATATAAATAATAAAGCAATTATTTCCAATCTATAAATGTAATATCCGTGTATAAATATATGTTGTAACATAAATATATCTCTTATAATTAAAAAATGAGGCCAATACAAGAATAAAGTTAAAAAAAAAAGAAACATTTAGCAAATTAAATAGACGTTCAGAGCTCTCTCAGGGCGAGTCGAAACTAGTCATTGTATTTTAAGTAAATAAATAAAATAAAAACTTGTCTTATTTCATGACTAATTATTTCGTTATAACTTTAACGTAGCGAAAAAGGAAATACGATTTTATCAAAACAAAAAACATTCTGAATTTTTTTTTTTTTTTGTATCATTAAAGTCGAATAAATTAGTTTCTCCATCTAAAACAAAAGCAATGTTGACAGCTTTTAATCAATAAAAATAAAATAATAATATCTGGAAGAACTTGAAGTTTACTTTCTTTTCCATTTCCTTTCTTTTGAAATCATAAAAATAATAAAAAACCAAAAGTCTGTTTGTTTTTATTATTATAATAATACCTATTGAATACAAACAATTAAAAATTTTCCATTTTAAAAAATAAAATAAAAATCCTCATTATTTACTTGAAGCTAATTAATTTAATCGTATCAGTTCTCGCGCAAGAAGAATCATAAGAATTCAAAATAACATTCATTCTTTAGGAATCCGATAGAACTCTTTGTTTCTATGGTGATTTTTATTATCTTCAAGCTGCTCATTTTACGACAAGAGAATAAAATTCAAATAAAAAAGTTAGATCATCTTCTTGTCCTTAAACGTTTCAAGAAGATTCATCCATCGGTAGAAAAGATAGTAGAAAAAAAACCTCACAAACTGATATCGATGAGCCTTTATTTTTCTGAGAAAGTACAATAAAAATAAATAAATTAAAGAAAATATGAACAATCACCTTATAATGCGCATTAAATCGAATTTCGAAATATTCGAACTCTCATTAATTGCTAAGATTACTTGATGAAGATGGACTGGATGTTAAATATTGTAGAAAAAGTATCTTTCAGTTTGTTGAACTGATTTTTTGTTATATATTTAACACAGTATTAGAATATATCCCTTTACTTACAGGAAAGGAAAGTTTTACGCGTTTTTTTTTAAACATTAAATAAAAGCAGAATTGCCAACTGGTAATAGGGGCAATTTGAGGGGATTCGAGACGCATTAGTTCCTTTATTAATGGATCCCTTGGCTAATTAGGCGATAGGAACCAATCAGAGGCCTTGAGTGAAGAACAACCGGAAGAGGGCTCTTATAATTGACTGTCTTTTGTCTTCCATCTGTTACACTATCTGTCTATCTATCACCTAGACGATCTGCCAGTGGGTGGGTGGCTGAGAGTATTTTTAACACCCTGCCTGACAAGAATTACCCATCGTTTCTCTCTTCCTTAACCCCCTCACCCCCTACTTTTTAGTTCTCGTGCTGTGACATATCCCCCAACTCCGAATTGTTCCTCCTCTAAATTAAGTTTTAATCGCCTTCATTTATTTTCCCTTCTTTTCTTTTTTTCGCTCACCTGCTGTTCATATCCCACCCTCCGTATCTTTTTTATTTTTCCCTTTTCTTTGTCCTCCAGAATAAACCTGGTCATTTTCGAGAACTATTTCCGTTTCTTACGTTTAACTATTAAGTTCTTTCCGCAGTAATTAATGAATAATATTCTGTTTATTAATGATTACAGAATTATTAATTAATATAGAGTGATAATTAATTAATTTTGTTTTTAAAAACATGCACATAAATTAGAATAGAACAGAACAGTGCACTTGTATTAAGCTGAGCCTGTTTTAATTCATTGGGGGGGGGGGGGGGCTACAAAAGAAAGAAAGCTGTATACGCTTTCATCTCAGCCATTAAACAACGGACCACTCAGCTGAAGACTGCTAAATTTACACAGTTTCTAGATTTGTTAGTTTGGGCGTTTTTTTTTTTTTTTTTATCAATATTTATAATTTTTGTACGGTTTCTGGTTACCGCGTTTCTTTGTGAGCATTCTTCATGCTATATGTCGGTCCATTTCAGTTTCTTCACGGAAGAATGATGTCCATTAATATTGACTCATAAATATCGTTCATGGCAATGCCTTGTAAATAAGAAGTGATAAAATGCCCAGTTGATGTTGCTCTTATCGTGATTTCTTGGGTTTCGGTTTCCATATTTCTCTAAATCTCGACCATTGACAATTTTTTAATGAGAATTCAATCAATCTGCTGCTTCAGATTTTCAGGCTGAAATTTTGTTTACCATTTTAACTATTTGTAAATAACTTTGCAATCAGTAACAAAATTTTGATTAACAGATGCCAATGCGATTGGAATACAAGTTGAAAAGAATAAAGAAATGACCCAGAAAATAAAAAGTCTGGAGAGTCTGGAACGGCCGTTTCGTCCTTTTTATGGAGTCGTCAGTCAGACCCACTCACAAGATGAAATGCTCAGATAATACAAAAATGATAAGGGTTACCAGGTTGGGTTCAGCCTTGGTTCTTTATATTCAAATTCCTTTGCGCCTAAAGGTTTTGCAGGCCAGAATTTGAAATTATGCCTTTTTGGATTTCTCTACTAGGTGCGCTTGTATTACAGTCATGACAGTAAATGGAGCCCGTTATAGTTAACAACAAATATTTCTTACTTCAGTGACTGATCTAAATCGTCATCTTGAAAAATGCCGATCAGAAGTAAGATAAAAAAAGTTAAGAGTAAAAAGTTGTACTTATTTTTTCAAAATAACGATTTATATATATCCGGACAGTGATATGAAATTTGAAAACGCCAATACAAAGAACAAATCACTGCCTGAAAATGCCAATACAAAGTTCAGATCACTGTTTCTATGGTGATAAAATAAATTTACCAACCACGTCATCAGCGGCAAAATTTAGAAACAGTTTAGCAAAAATGCAATATCTTAAGACTTTGCTCTTTTTTTAATTTAAAAAAATTATAATTAAACTATCTAAAATTTAAAAAAAAAATTTATCTTTAAAAAAATTATAACTAAACTATCTAAAATTTAAATAGCAAATGATTGATTGAAATCTTTGCTCTGCGAAATTCGAAAAGCCAGATTTGAGTTTTGCCTTTTCGATATATATATATAGTAAATTACATTTAAAAAAAAATAAAGATTGAAGAATGAAAGTGACCCTTTATTACTGAAATGAAGTAACAATTTTGATGCCGTTAAATTTAAGTATATAGGTAGTTTTAGTTTGTCATTATATCTTTTATTAGGTAATTATGAAAAAAAGAAACAAAAAATATATTTTATTACTATTCTACTTTATTTCATGTAGGAGTTAATGTATAAAGTATACATACACATTCACACATTGTAATTTGCCTACAGATTTCAGGGGGAGCTGTCATATTTTCATTAATACAGGAGGTACGATAGGTATTTCACATACGAGGTACAGGTTCCGACTTCTCAGTGACCATGGGGACTATTTGAAACTGGGCGATCAGTCCAACGCCTCGTCCTTCTTTACCCCAGCAAAGAAACTGTGTTCCCAATTTCACAGTTGTTAACCCTAGACTCGCATCTAACGAAGATTCGAACCAACTCCTCCAACCCCAGCCCAGTATCTTATCAATATAATACTGGACCCACTCTCCGTAAAGGGAGGTCTAATAAGGAATAGTGTGATAAAAATAAACTTAAATATTTTATTGAATTTAGCTGTACTACTTTTTTTTAATTTTAGGTACTTTTATTTAGATTTATCTTTTTTTTTATTGTTATTATTTTACTTTATTTTTCTAAATGTAAAATTAAATTTATGATTAAATTCCACTGAAACGCTAACTTAATTATTTTTATTTATTTGTTTTTTTAGATAAGTCGTCAATCCATCGACGCCTGCAAAGATTATTTCCGTGACGATCTGCAAAAATCTGATTGGCAGCTGATGGTGGAGCTCAAAAAAATGTTCCAAATTCTGTGAACTGCTGTTGGCAAATTCTTATCATTTGTCTAATTTTTATTTTTATGTTCCCCTCCTCCTCTTTTTTTTTTTTTTTTTTTTTTTTTATCTCCTCACTACAAATTAAACCACGGCTTTCTCTAGCTAAAGGTGGTTGAATCCCAAAGTCAGTCATTCCATCATGTGACTGAAGACTGAAGTGTGGACACAAACAGAAAAGAAGATAAATGGTTTTATTTTTATATTTTTTTTTTAAATATCTAAATCATCTGACTTTATAATTCTTTTTTTGGCTGTGTTTGAAGGGTTAAAATATTATTATTTTTATTTTTTTATTATTATTAGGAGTAGTATTAATTCACTGATTCTAGCTATCTTTTTTTCTCTCTCTTGTTCGCTTTCTTTAAATATATGGACTGAGAAAATAGTAAATATCTCTTATGCTGTTTAATTTAAAAAAAGTTATAAAACAAAATATATACATTGGTACACCAACCACATGGGAGACTGGTACATGATGAGTATTGTGCAAGTATTCAACAAAATGTTCTACAAACATAAGATTTTTTTCCCCTTAGTGTTTTGTTACTTTTGTATTATCGTAGATATTAACTGTTTAATTTTTTTTTCTTTCACATTATTTTAAATTTAATGAACAAAAATAAAATACCTAAAATTAATTAGGTTATTTTTGGGGATCTTTTGGTATGCTTTGAATTTTTGTATTAAAATTTATTAAAACCTACATTTATAATATCATAAAAATTGATAAAATATTTCAGGAAAATGTGTATCGCTTTTTTATAGAAATACTACAAATATATTGAGAACTAGGTAAAATAATCTTGTTTCTTTTATTTATTTGGAAATGAATGTTTATCATTAGTTTTTAAAGGAATTAAATTGTATTTTTTTATTTTTTAAGAGAAAAGTTTTAGGAGAAAAAAAATACATTGATGTAAAAAATAAATGACTAATTCTGAAGAAAAATTTTTTTACAGGATTTAATGATTATAAATCTTTGTTATTATATAGAGATTGAAATCCTGTATTTTCAGATCTTAATAAAAAAATAAATTTATCTCTAAAATTAATTTGATTCCTATATTTCAGTCTTGATCAATAAAAAATTTTTCAATGAAACATGTAAGTAACTATATAAAAAGGACAAAAAAAAAAAAAAAAAATTAATTAAGGATTTTTTTTTTTATTCTTGAGCAAAAGTCACTGAAAAGTTTTTTTTTTTTTTTTTTTCATTCATTTTGAATTCGTCTGTTTCTCATAAGATAACTTTTAATTTAACAAAAATATTCTCCCAATGCTTGCTTCTTATTTTTTTTTTCTTTCAAAGATGTAAATTAAAAAGAAATAATAAAAAATAAAAAAAAATATTTAAAGAAAAGATGAAAATTTGATTATTTTGGTATTCCGCCTCTGTATTAATTTTGCTGAATCAAATTATTATTTTTCATTTACGTATAGGAATAGAATTGTTACGTAGTAATCAGTTTAATACTGCAGTCATATCCTGGACTTAAGCAGGGCGCACACGATGCAGCTTTTGCTGAGTTACACAAAAAAGGTTGCAAACGACAGTCGGGGGCGCACACGATGCAACATTCTTTGCGCCGTCGCGTCGTTCGGACAACAAACGAAGCGCAGTACGAATTTGAATGACGTCACTTGACATTACGTCAAGGAGACTGCGGTGATGTCCTTCCCTAATATATGTGTGATTTATATTCAACATATGAGAAATTGGTGCCATCGTCAATTCTTCAGTAAAAAAGTGAGCGACAATCCCATAATTCATTGCGAACACCGCTTCCTATGTGAAAAATTCAAAAAAATCTAGGTTTTTCAAACGCTCCGATACATTCTGCCGCATTAAATTACTGCATTTACATATAAACTGTATTTATGGGTGAAAGAAACTCGCAATACTCTGATATTCATTGCGTATTCGCTATCCGCCCATCTGAACCGACGGAAATCTATTTTAGAAGCCATGTTTCCCCCTGGGCGTGACGTCACGACTGATGTGTTCCAACGCTGCACTGTAATTTCCATGCAGCTTTCGGAGTTGCACTCGACAGAAATCCTCGCCTTTGCAGCTTTTTCTGCATGCAATTCCGGTTGCAACTTTGCTCAAGCAGCTCAAAAGACGCTCTTGGCCAAACGTTGCACATGCAACTCAGCCCAAAGTTGCATCGTGTGCATTAGGTACATTTTGCTTACTCCGTTGACGCTGCCGCCCGCGAATTGTCCGATTATTTTCAAAGACTCTTCGCTTCGCATCTCTTTGTGATTAATTGTAGTAATATAGCTCATAGAATGTAAGGCAAAAAGTAGTAAGGTAATTACATACATTGGCATCTCGTTGTGTGATTCTCAGTGCAATTGCGTACTCATATGACGATCGCAGTGCAATGAAAGAGCAAAAAAAATAAAAAAAAATGCTTTACTTCGACATAATGTGAGGCCTAAGTCAGTTTGGACGATTTGGAAGTCTTAAGTTCAAATCGTCCCGTATATCTTAAAAATACAACTAAAAACCTGAAAAATTAAAATATGACAGTTTAAATAGGAATGAATCATATTCTCCTATTCTTAATTTTAATATAACTAATTAATTACATTAAAGTTCAAAACCAGCTAATTTTTCGAAAGAATTTGCATTCTGTTAAATTATTTTAGCTTAAAAAATCTCCCATTTCGGATTCTATGAATAAATAAAGTAATAATCTAGTAACTGAATTCAAGATTTCCTTTACTTTCCCAATAGTTGAATTTAAAAAAAATAAAAACCAGAAATCGAATCTATGAAATTCAGTTATCATATTAAAATCAAGAATAGGATAATATGAATCATTCTTATTTAAAACTATCATATTTTAAATTTTCAGATTTTTAGTTGTATTTTTAAGACTTACAGAACGATTTAAAGTTAGATTTCTGCCTCCCCTTAAGGACACACTCCGGAATGGAACCTGCCTGAAGTCCTGGGTATGACTGTATTCAACTGTTAAATGGCAACTTTAGAATAATAATCTTAATAGTATAATTTGGTAAGTTCTTCCTGTAAACAGTACCACTCCAATCGATGTACTAGAACGAAGAAAGAGTCCACATTGTTGAATCAGTGACTACTTGCCGACGATCATTTAATTCGTAACATACATTACGATACTTCTTTGCTGAAGGAGCAGCTTCGTGAAATTCGTCTCAATTCAGAACGTAATTACGTTCTGAAGCAGATAGTTCGCAATTTTGAATCCACATTTTTGAAGCAGATAGTTTGGGAAGGAAAGGAAAATAATTGATTGCCGTTACTGTTTTCATGGTATTTTTTGGATCATTTTGGTATTCTTTTGAAAAAGAATCGGTTTCTTAAAGAATTTCCCCAAAAGTTCCTTGTTATAAAAATCTATAGAACTCAAGATATAAAACCACCCATTACTATTCCATAATTTGAGTGAATTTTATTACCATCAATTTTTATATATTTGTAGCTTGTATATTTACAAATTTTTATTCTGTTTTCTTTATTTATAAATTATTTTTATATGTTTTTAATTTTTAAGTTTTGCTACAATTGTTCTGTATTGGAGAAAGTCATCCAACTCATTTTGAACTATTTGTAGAATAATAGCTATCCGGAACAGAGCATTCTAAAAGAACATGTTTTAGAATATCATCAAATACATTAATAATCTCTATCCATTTTTTTTTAACTAGAACAGTGCTTCTCAATCTGTTTTTGCTTTACGATATCTTTATACATTTGGCAACAAAACCCGCGGAACATCAACTTTTTCATTGCTTTATTACAGAATTACAATCAATTGAAAAATTTCAGCACAATTTTCACAGAAATGATTAATTTAAAATTTTTAAATATCCCAAAATGACGGAGAAAAAAAAATTAAGTAGCCTTTGGTTAATGGGAATTACTATATTAACCTTCATTGTTAGAATGACGTAGGATGTAGTTTAGAAGCACTGCTATCAGAAGTTTCAGCTGAAAATAAGCATCAGATGCTGTTTCGAGGTATCGTCGCTCTATAGCTGAGATACTAACAAAAGGATTATGGGATTAATTGAATTCTTTTAAAGTCGTTTGTCAAAATATTCATTGGTGGCTTATATTAACCGGAATGGAAACATAGCAGCAAGTTGTCAAGATGTACCCGTTTATTTGTAGCCTACTAAGAAAATGAGGCTTATCAAATAAGCCAGTGTGTTTTAATTTCAAATCCGTACATGGTTTCCCTTAACAATGGAACTTGAAACTTGCTACACGTATTTAAGGACTAGTGACGATGTACCTTCTGTATTTAAAATCTTTTTCCAAGTGGATCTTTGGCATGAAATTAGCTTAATAAGGTGATAAAGATTCCCATAGAAACACATTGGAATATAAACAATGGATTTCTATCCTATTTCTATTACTATCTCATTGCCTGAAACAATGAATAGTAATCCATTTTTCCATTTGCTAATCCATTTCTCATGATCTGATCCAATTAAAATTGATCCCATTTAAAAAATTCAAGTAAATAATGGCTGATGTTACACTATGCGTTTCTACTGCTGCGATTGAAACACTCCGGTTGGAAGGGATGACGACAACACATGCTTTTCAATGAGAGGTGTCACACTTGTGCGGTTTTGCCGCATCGTGCTGCGGTATGGCGGGATGAACGCAAGCCTTAAGAACTCAAATACCGTAAACGTAGTGGAGTACACGGCGTCAGACTTTGAGGTTTCACCGCAGCGTTTTCTAGTTTCTCAATTGTTTTCATATCAATTTACTTTAATTTTGTTTATTTCTTTAAAGCTATCCCCCCATTCAACCTTATTTTTGGCTTAATGATAGGATAGACTTATGGCGTGCATTCATGATTAGGCCAGCACTGTGCGAAAAGAGGTCGAAAGAGTATTTCGATAAAACTTCTCGTGTTAGATCATGAACAGAAATTGGCGAAATCATATACGAGAATTCGGTGTAGCAGAGAGAGATTAAAAAAAAATATTTACATTTTTACAATTATAAACATATATAATTCATCAATTTAAGAAAATTAAAATAGGAGAATATTGTACCCTGGAAATCTCACACAATCTAAAAATCGAGTACAAATAATCTTTAAATTTCATCAACATCACACTACAAACAACTGTCCACGTTGACTACTCGAGGAAAACTACTGAGTTCATGTCCCGATATCTGTTTTGACGGGAATAGTGTGACTCGTAGATGCCGTCAGGTCAAACCTCTCATCCCTCTTAGCCGCAGAAACGCATAGTGTGACATCAGCCAACGATAATTATGTAATTATTTTCAGAAAATCGAAAATTGTAACTGCTTATATTAAGGAGATGCAATAATAGGAATATAAACGTGGGCTTCTCGTTTTCGCAACTTAAAATGTTACTTATTTATATTTTGTAAGGAAATTAGACTTTAACTTCTTTCAAGCTGCTTCTTGTTTAATAATAAACTATTTCGAAAGGTCTCATGAATGAATTTTTCTATCGTAAAATGAGGCTAATTAGCATCTCGTCCAGGGGAATTCCGCGATTTTTTACTACAAACATTTTTTTTTCGTCAACTAATATTAAATCTTATAATTCAACAACCATTTCATTTTACTCTGTTATATCTATGGTAGTATTGAAAGGTCTCATGGATAGACAGCAGACATTCCAAAATGTTATTTCTTAAAATTTCTTAAAAACAATTAAGATTATTTTATCATTTTTCATTATTTTATTTTAAAGTCTTGAAAACAACGAAAAACTTACATTTATTTTCAAATTATAATATCTAAATTAGGCCTACTGAATACAAACAGTAAAAAAATTTTCATTTCGTGAAAAACAAAAATAATTAAATCCATTTTATTTACTGAAGTTGGTAAATCCAATTAATCCAATCGTATTAAATCTTGGAAGGGATTAACGAAACGGATAACCACCTATTGTTTAAAACACATGGTTTAGTTTCTAGTGCATTTCTGCGGAAAATTTTGTCACCACTAATTTTCCGGCAAGACCCACTTGGAATTAGATTTCAAATTTAAAAGTTTAGATCGTCTCAAGTCCTTAAAATACGCCATCAAATTTCAAGAAATTCCATTCAGCGGTTCAAAAAGAGGGAAACACATGCAGACTGAGTGATTTGAGAAACCTCACTTCTCTTGAAAGTAGGATACAAAGAAAGAAAATGGCTGGTTTCGTTCATTTCGGCTCCAAAAACTTAGCAACTACACTTAGGCTGGAGTTACCAAGATCTACAGCGTAGACACCTTGTATCATAAATGTCGTCACCCACGCCTTGTCCCATCAGCGAAGTAGTAGTTTTTCCCGCCATTTATTCTTTTCTTGGTTTTGCACCAAAAAACCTTGAAGTCTAAGAAAAAAAAAGTATAAAAGGCAGGAAATTATAGTGAAGCCATAAATTTCAGGGTTTGCAAATCAAGAGGCAACCGATTATCTTAGTTATCTTTGGCTGTTCTGCTCCGTGAAGCCTATTTCCTTCTCGTATAACCTCCTCCTCCACGCAGATTATTCTCAATTAAAAACAGAACGAAAAAAAAGGGAGGGGGAGGTAGGATCTGTTAGAGCCTGTCCAATCGACAACAATCCCAAGGTTGTCGTTGTGGGGGCAGAATTGTGCTTTTATTTTTATGCAATATATATATTATGACTGGAATCATAAGCTGTGTCCTTGAATTAAAACTCTGTCTGTTATTTTACTTTTTTTAAGAGTGGAAAAAAAAAATGATGCATCGAAGACAAAACATTTACGTAATAGTTTTTAGTTGGTTTTTAATTGATTATTTCTTTATCCATTCATAGGCTTCTGAGTTGAATGAAGCTGCGAGTCTCTTAAAACGTACGGTTGGCGTGCCAGCTTTTGAGTGTCTCCGATTACATAAATATTAGTTATTGATTTTCCAGCTCAGTTATGAACTCTTAGATGAACTACAGAGGCTACAAAAATATCAGCTGTCTGAATTTAAATAGCTAAAAACAAGATATAATTGCTGTGCCAAATTTTGAATATTCGCTTAATAAGGGCTCTTAAAAAGATGTGAAAAAATGTTGTTGATTCACTTAGTTGCTGGTTCATTAGTATCCCGTAGCTCTTTATCAATTGGTCCGGTTTCTACCAAAACTAATATTGATCTTCTTTGTAACGCATATTTGTAAAATATCAGATCTTTTTAGGATGTGAAGTTTTGATTCACAGACGGACAGATGTTTCGACTTTAAAATATTGCATTTTGATTTTTTATTATTACAATTTTATTATCCTTGCTTTTTTTTTTTTTTCCCTCAACAAACGAACATTAGTGGTTTTACAAATAGTAGAACAAACCTTTAATATCCCATGTGTACAATAAAAAGAAACAATACCCAACAATATTCAGGGTTGGGTAAGTTACTTTTAGAAAGTCACTGAGTTATTTTCACCAACAAGTAACTAGATTACAGTTACTTCTCAAAAAAAAAAAATAGTAACTGAGTTATAGTTACTTTCACTAAAGTAACTGGATTATAGTTACAGTTACTTTCACTAAAAAGTAACTGAGTTATAGTTAC
>JAFIDM010009631.1:221188187-221203864 GCA_023159025.1 Thereuonema tuberculata
TCTTATTTCATTAGCCTTCTATTATGTTAAGTCGTCTCTTTTGGATAGTCTTGCAAATGTTTCTTATTTCGTTAGCCTTCTATTATGTTAAGTCGCCTCTTTTGGATAGTCTTGCAAATGTTTCTTATTTCGTTAGCCTTCTATTATGTTAAGTCGTCTCTTTTGGATAGTCTTGCAAATGTTTCTTTTTTCGTTAGCCTTCTTTAGTAGTTCTTCGTTATTAACTCGATATATCCATTTAATAATTTTTAACATTCTTCTTAGGCACCACATTTCAGAACCTTCTTCTCTTTATTAATTTCCCAGATTTCATATCCAAACTCTGTAAATTTTTGTCTTGATAAAAATTTTCTTACTCTTGATATCGATTTGTTTTAGCCGTAAGAAGATCTTTTTCTATCCAAAAATGCTTTTTTGGCTTGGGTTATTTTACTCAAAATTTCATTCCTACTTTTTCCATCTTCAATAATTAAGCTTCCAAGATGCCGAAATTCGCTGACGTCTTGAAATTTTCTTTTTCCAAGTTTTAGATCTAATAGTTTATTTTGTCTTTTGCTTCGAATTTTTGTATCAAGTTTTGAAATAATATTTTAACATTACATTCACAATGTTGGGCTTATTAGGAAAAAAAAAAAAATAATTAAAATATTTCGTCCATTTAAACCAAATATACTTTGGTTTAGATTATTAATTATTTTAAATTATCACAAAGTTGTCTTTTGTTTTTATATTTATTTTTTTTTAATTCTACTTTATTTATTTTTCTTTGTTATAAGTTATAACTAAACTAACTACATATTTCTAATTTAACATCGAACTACTTTATATTAAGATTATCATTTCTAGGTCAGTGATAAGAAATGTGGGCCAGAAATTGTGTTGATCTCAATAAATCTTTATCGGAAACAAAAGTAATTAATATTTAATGGAATTAATTACAAAATATGAATATAGTACGTCTTTTAAATACAGACATAATCCTAATTAAAGTATTTTACTAGACTCAAATGTAGAGAGAAAAACACTGGGCTCGATTTAGTTAAACTTGGTTGGAACACTTCCCAGAAATATATAAATATATGTACTGTATAGTCTATATAAAAAGAAAATAAAAACACAATTAAATTGGTACGTAAAATCTTGCAGTTGTCTTTTTTTTATCAATAAATTTCAACGAAGTATTGTTTAAAAATTAAAATAAGCGTTGACATGTCTTAACAATAAATTAAAAAGAATCAATCTTCATTTAACTCATTTACTCGTCTGTTTAACTGAACAAACATTTAGCGAAGTGTTTTAGGCTTTCAGAATTGTTTATTTTTTATTTACTTTTTTTTTTTTTTTAAGTAAATTGGCTCTTCTATTACAAGTGGCAGAATGATTGTCAATTGATAGGAGGAGGAGAATTCGATTCCCGGAGAGGCTGGAGATTTTTCAATATTATTTTTTTTTTCCAACATGGCTCTAAATCTCTAATAAATGAATATCAAGTTTCCTTCCGATAGTAAAGGGGCGAGCGTCGAACTAGCCAAACGAATTCTCTTTCAACCCTTAAACTATCGCAGCCCCTACCCAGGGCCGGCTCAAGAGTTTTTGGCGCCCTAGGCGAGTGTATTGCTAGGCGCCCTCCCCCCTCCCGCCGAGTAATTCTGCCACAAAACTATAGGAAATTTAAAACGTGATAAAAACAAATTATGTTAGGAATTTGCTATTTATTGTTAGATAGTAATTCAAACTATTAACATTTTCAGAGGGTGATTACAACAAAGTTTACATTTTATGTATTCTGGCTTTTTATTTCGCAAATATTCCAACCAAACCATTATGGTCGATTCTTTGTGCCAGCTCTTGTTCAAAGGAAATGGTTGCCAGTCCAACCAATCTCTCTTGGGTCATGGATGACCGGAGGTACGTTTTTATAAGCTTCTTTCTCCTGATGCTACGGTTACTGGTAGCGTTAGGAGAATCCGCAAAGCCACACACAAATTAGGTACATTTTCTTCCAAGTCAGATTCTAAAATAAAATCAAGGATGTCCTTTGGGGTTGACTGTTTGGTAATTCTTCTCGAAATAGCTTGAAGCTCGCCACATAACTCTATTGCATCAATATCCTTAGACTGATTATGGGTCAACGCTTTTTCAAGCTTTACACAGTGATCTAGAACCAACTGTGTTGGTTTCTCTTCTAATTCATCAATATGGTATAAGAACCCAAATTTTGAATTAATTTCTTGCAGCTGATTAAATCGCTCTGTAACTGAGCTGATGGCAGTGTCCAGGATTGCAAAATAAAAGTTCATCTTGAATTTTTGTTTTGGTTCTTGTATTGGGTCATCGTTTCCCTTATAAGAAAATTGTCTCGTCTTTTTCTTCAAATGTTTTGCTGTGGAATCTTGTTCAAAAGTCGTCGGAATGTCAAGATCTTCTGCAATTTCCCTAGCATCTACTAACATCTTCTCAAAGCCATCATCGCTTCTGGATTTTTCGACAAATTTTCTAGTTTTGTTCAGCTATTTTGTTGCTGCAGATAAGTCAAAGGTCTTTGTCTGAAGTAGCTTGATGCTACTTCACACAGAGATGCCACACCACCAGAGATGCCACAAACTCAAATTTTCCAATTTGTTTGGCGAGTCTCTCAGCTTCAACTCTTGAAACATTGTCATAACTCACTGTTTTCGACAATATCCATAAGAGCGTCATATACTTCACTTAGTTGGTAATGAAGCAGCAGCAATGCATCAACTCTGCTCTCCCATCTTGTATCACTTAGAGGCTTGAGGGTTAGGGATGGCAAATGGCACAGGAGTACTTCCCAACGTTGAGTTGATGCGGAGAAAAAAACTGCAGATTTTGCAGTAAGCAAAAGAAAGCAGTAGCACCTTAACAGCACTTAGCATCATCATTTACCTCTAAATTTAACGAGTGGGAGCTGTATGGTAAGTAAAATGCTCTTGGGTTCATATCTAAAATACGTCGTTGAAGACCTACGTTTTTCCCTTTCATGTTACTGCCGTTGTCGTAACCTTCTCCATGTAAATTTTCTACTGGCAGTGACAAGTCTTTTAACTTTGCAAGTATGGCTTCAGTCAAAACCCTAAAACCCTAAAAAATGTTCCCTGATATCACAGCTCTTCTTCTCTTTTGTCGTTGAGACAAAGCGGACAATGATTGTCATTTGCTCCTGATGAGCAACATTGGTGTACAATCAAGCACTACAGAAAAATACTTGGCATTATTGACAGCAGACAATATGTTCAATATGCAGGACATTATAAACTGTCTGATTCCAGAATGAATTATAAACCTATTGTATTTGTATATTATTTTTTAAACTTATTGTAAAATTCCCTTCAATTTGGAGTATAGAGTATATTCCCAAAAATACTTGCAAAGTAGACCTGCCCTGCTCTTATCGGCAAACGGGGCCGCTCCGCTCCTGCCGCCCAGGCGCCCCTCAGGCCCTGGCGCCCTAGGCGGTCGCCTAGTTCGCCTATATGGTAGGGCCGGCTCTGCCCCTACCCTCATTAAAGGTTATCAGGATGCGATAAATTGAAGTTATTTAGAAAATAAATTCTCTCTCTCTCTAAATATATATATATATACAGTCAGACCTCGATATAAAGTCACCTCTTGGGACCTCGCGAAAGTGACCTTATAAGCGGGTGACCTTGTAACCGATTCATATGCATTTGTCAATAAATAAGCATTATTTAAATACAGTATAATTCTTTGTAAAATTTAATACATACAAAAATATCAGTTTATTAGGTTATAATTTTTTAATTTAGTTGAACCAATTAAAATTAATGGAATCAAAAAGAAATTATTTTTTAAAAATTTTCATTCGGAATAAAGTTGTAGTCTATACAAATAGTACTAGTATGCTCAGCAAAGTACTGATGTACAACTGACCTTACTTAAAATAATCCATAATACAGGACTGTCGCGACTTTGGTTTCATCTTTTGTATAATGTTTTGTAAGGTTTGTAGTTTTTGAAAATTTAATGCTCTGAGTGCTTCTGCTTGTGTCACCGCTTCACTTTCAGTATCACTGTCGTTATCCTATATTTCTAATGCATTGGAATCTAAAACTTGCGAAACAATCTTGAAATCGAAGCTTGAGAAGTGGTAGCAATTTCATCATCAATTCTCACATATTCACTTTCCCCTTCTATAGCACAGCCGCGATTTCTGAGATCTTGTATTAACACAGGTAAAGGAATATCGTCTTCATCATTTTTTTCCCTTGAATTTGAGGGATGAATGGCTTTGTGAAAAAGCTGTCCCCTCCGTCAGTAGGAGAAATGACGCCGATAAAAAATCGTATCCACGGAAAAATTCTTGGAATTGAATCAGTGTGGCACTGAAATCACAGACAAAAGTGACCTTATATCGATTACGGTATTTAAAACCGACCATATATCCGATAATCCTTATCATAGAATTCCTATTCAGTGAGCCGGGACTTCAGAAAAGTGACCTTATTTGCGGGGTGATCTTATATGCGGGTGACCTTATATCGAGGTCCGACTGTATATATATAAAATTAATCATTTCCTTTACACAAAAATCTTAGAAATAAAGAGCAGTCACAATTTTGGCCCTTCCATTTTCTGCAAAACTTATAATTTAACCACTACCCTCCGGATGTGAATATCTCGTGACTAGAAATCTCGTAGAATTCTTTTTGTTAGTAGTATACTTGAGGATTCTGAAAAAGAAGTGTACTTTGTCTACTGAAAAAGAGATCTCAAGGCCTCATATTGTTCACTAGAGGTGGGAGGAAATCCATAAGCCTAATGATTCTCCGTTTTCAACGGGAGGGTGTTTCCGCTGTCCCCTACCCTTCTTCCTGCAGAATCGCACCCTATGTGGAGAGTAACGCGTACACGACAACCCCTTTCCGCTTTCCCAAAACTCACGGAATGTTTTAAAAAGACGCCGGAATGAAGAAGAAGCGAACAGAAGATGATGCGATAAGCCAGGGACACAGGCGGATGTGTGGGATGAAGACGAAGAGGAGACACGGACAGTCAACCAACAGAATAATAAAAAAAAAAGCACGCATTAGACTTAATGTTCTTATTTGTTCCACAATTATTATGCTTTCTCCGGATTGTTAAACGTCTAAGTGTTCGTGAGAATTAAGAGAAAGTTTTGAGGGAAAATAGGACAGCCCTAACCAACTCCCACGCTGTGACCATCACCCTGACCATTCACATATTCTAATTTGTATCAGTATTCAACCTCCTTCGAACACTTCATCCAATTTCTAAAAAAATTAAAAAAATAAAATAGTTGGCGTACCAATGTTTCGCGTATGATCCAAAAAACAGTAGCACACTGTTAGTCTAAATTCAGTTTCTCTTAAGTGCCTAAGTATTAAAACAACGGCTTCTTTATAGAAACTTACAATTTGGCCTTTTTTGAGCCATTAATCCAATATTCATCAGAATCTACAAAAAGTTTATGTATCATTAAAATTTCATTTTTTATCATATAAGTAACTTAATTATTGCCTTTTATCTGCAATTTTGTTTGGCGTTTTTCTCTGTGAAGCTCCTTAACTATTGGTCAGCAGTGTATCAAAATTAATAGGGATCTTGCGTATGAACCCTAAACATTATATAATGTTTATATAAATATTTGTAGAATAATTTTTTTTTTTGTTTTTTTTTTTTAGTTACATAGACTATGTACGTGACTCAAAGAAAAGTAGTTATTCAAAAATTCCCATAACAAGCATTTAAGAACCAAAACAATGGATTTCTATCGATATTGTAAAAATTGGTTAATTAATCCTTTTAGTTAATCCACTAATTTGCGCGTGTGATTTAAGATTATTCGGTTTTAGACAACTTATTTAAATAATGTGGATTTAATTATTTTTATTATAATTTTTTTTTTTTTTTCTGAAAAGAGAAAAATTTCTACTTGCTTGTATTCGATAAATATTTATAATTTGAAAATAAATATAGGTTTTGTGTCGTTTGCACGACTTAAAACAAAATAAATAAATAAATAAATAAATAAATAAATAAATAACATAAAAAAGTTTTAAGGAACTGCATTTGAAGAAAAGTACGCTGTAAGTTCTGTCAGGAGCTTCTTGTTTTGTTTTTTTTTAAATCAAAGGTCAATAAAATAATTTGATTAGTTCTCATCGTTTTTCAATGCAGCCAAATTACTTCAATGACATTAGGTATCCTTCCGCTCTGTAAAGTTGAATCTTGCTTAGATTTCCTGTTCTCCGATGTTCAGAAGATAATTTAAAATTACTTCATTATTAAAAAAGAAAAAAGACAATTTAATTGTTTTTTTAGTTCCAAATGGTACGAATATTTAGATGTCAAATTCGACATAGGATATTCTTATTTTTTGTGGGTGTGTGTAAGCTTAAGTAATTTTACTTTTCTATGAATCTGATTTTTGTTTAAATCAGATTTCAAACGAAAAGTTTACGCGAAAGAACTAAATCCTTAGTTTACTGTTTTTAACTCGTAAGTTTGCTATGTATATTAAAATAGGAATTCTAACTTTACATTGTGTTATTGTCTGGGAAAAAAAAAAAGAATTTCGAAGATAGTTTATAATAAAAAGAAATAATGAAAGATTGTCAATATATTTATCAAGAGTTATCCAAAATATTGTTACCGTTTTCATTCTTCATTATAGCTTCATAATATTTCATTTCTGGATAAATATTGCAATTGAAATAAATATCGTTTGCTAGTACACTACAACCTCGTTTATCCGGACTAATTGGGACCAAATGCAATCCGGAAAATCGAAAATCCGCATAATCCGGATAATATGGGAAAAAAGCAAAACAAATCCTTAAATAAACAGACTTACCGTTTATTACGATAAAAAACTATGTTTTGTAGCTTCAACGCCCTGTTACACTCCAGTAAAGCTTTCTTAAACTCGACAAAAAGCATTTTATTACCATCATTTATTGTACAATCTATGCAAGAATTGTACATTTAATCAAAATAAAAAGCGAATGTTTGCCGTACTTATAGTTATGTTCTTGTTATCATAGTTGAAATTATTCTCTATGTGAACATTAAATAAAAAAAAATGTCCACAAATTTGATCCGGATTATCCGGAGATCCGGATCAACGATGGCCGGATAAACGAGGTTGTAGTGTATTGTGTAAAAGTTATTGCTCACATTTCACTATGTAGGAAACCGACGATTATTCGTGGTTTTATTATTCGGATTAATTTCATTTTTTGAAAATTCTCTTTGGAAATTGGTTTGTAAAATAACAAAAGTCATTAAAATGCGTATTTTAAAAAATACTGCATCATGTTCAGTTTGGTATTTACCAGACTACAAGAATATTTATCTGAAGGTTTAAAGATTTTTTTTTTTTCAGATATTTAACCAATAAAACGAACTGTAGCGTCGCCCCAATTATCACGGATATTCTGTAGAAATACTTAGCATTGAACACTATCAATCTAAATTTCACACTGTAATCACTATCCCCTCATTTCCAAAATTACTTTTTCCCAGCACATACATATACAGAAAATAGTAATAATAATAATTCCGAGAGACTTCGAGAAGGAGTAGGCTAATATAAATTAAATTTGATCACAAATGTCGATTTTAAAAATGACTAAAAAAAAATCAACATTGAATAAAATTGGGATAGTTCTTTGGAATCTTACTCATAAAACTATATTTCTGCAATTGCACTCTTCATTGTAATTTATTTACAGCTGTTTGGCAATGTTTAGCCTTTCACTCCCACCCTCTCTCGGAAAAGCTTCTCACTTTTCCGAGGTCTCGAAAATACTGCTTTTCCAGTCAGAGTTTTTCCTTTTTATTTTGCGTGTTTTGTTTCGTAGGCAAAACCAGATACCAATGCGCATTTGTTCCCATAGGTCTTGAAACAAAAGTGCATCGATTCAAAGGCTTGTTATAATTGACGCTTGGCTGTGTACAGAACCTCTTTTGTAAAACGGCTGAAATCCGAGACCAGGCAAGGGGACGAACCCCAACGTCTCCGGTCAGCATCTGACCAGGGTTAAGCACGTGTTGGCATCGGTTCCGGCCACGTGGTAAAATCGGAAAGGGTCAGAGTTCAAAAAGTGAGCTGTGACCCCAAGGGGAAACCACGTGACAAAAGATCACTGTGTTTCTGTACATCTTCTTTTCTATTTTTATTTGTGTCTTCATCTGGGAGTGACACATGCCTTTTTCTCTTTGGGTTCTATCTTAAATTTCCAGAAAATTTGAATTAGCAATGATGCGTGCCTCTTTGTTCCGTCCTTTCCCTCCTTACGTAGATGTAGCCGGTGTGTCTATTTGCATACAGTAATAAGCTTTATTTGCTGTATTCTAAAATAAAGAAACTGAGGAGGTGGAATCTTACTAACCCTTTTAGATTTTATTGCCTATTTACGATTCACACTAAAACGGCTGAACCGATTTACTTGGTAGGTTCTTATTTGTGGATAGCCACAATATTTAATAAATGTATTAAATGAATAAAATTACCAACCCTTATGAAATAAAATTAAGATCCTTATTAGCAATTACAATATTTACCCCTTATTATACTGAATGTTTTGATTACTTTTTAAGAGATATATAAGTATAGGATATTTCTATCTATAAACGTTTGCATTTAGGTTCTGTTGTCAAAGAATGCAATAAATTGGAATTCTGCAATGTTACGTTTGCATTTTTATCTATTGCTTTTCTTTTAGTCCTAGTTCTAATTGCGTACTATTAGCAATATGGCGAGGAGTTAATGCTAATAATTTTAGTAGATTTTCTTGTAGTATCTCCTGTAAAACACTGCGTAAACCAATGATTTAAGGCTAACATTAATGAAGCAGAGCAGATATAGTATCTTAATATTGCTGCGGCTATAAAATTTTACAATATTCCGGAAGTCGATAGTTAATGACAGACTTTTTTATTTAACTGAATAGTACCTAATTAAATATTACCCATTTCAGGATTGAAATAAAAAAAAGTCTTTGGAAATAAATCGAATTTAAAGCTTTATGTTCATTTTTTTTTAATTGCCTGGTCGAGTTATAAATGGCAATTCCTCGTATGACGTAACATTTTGAGCGCTAGTAAAAAGTCGTTAAGCCTATAGAATTTTCCCCATAAAAAAAAAAAAATAAAAAGGAAAATTAAGAATTGTATTTTTCGGCTGTCTTTATATATAATTCGTTATAATGTTGTACGATATTTTTATTTATAATTTACGTTCTGGAAGAAACATTGCAGAAGAAATGACAACAATACAAACTTCTCGGCATATTGATAAGTAAAATAATGCACTAGATCTCAAAATTTGCTTAAACAAGTGAATTTAGTTTTATAATAAACACAGAACCAAAGGAACGCCGTACAATTTGCAAATTCGGGCGACTGGCCAGTGGCCATTTTGAACCGGAAGTGAACATATTAGATTGAGGGTATTACATTTGTTTTCAGCATAGTCGTTACATTATAGATAGACCCCCACTTTTCCTAATTACCACTATTTATCACCCGATCATTGGACATCTCAAATCGATGTGGCTTTGAATGGAAGGCCGGATTTTTCCTAAACTTTAAGCCTTGGGAAGTCCAACGAGATATCATTTCTGCGGCTCCGACTTCCACTTTTGATTATAGCGAGCATTTAGCGCACATATAGCTTCTCCCTACGGGTCGCTAAAAATGTATGTTCTAATTTAATTAAACAAAAACAATTAATGAAAAATATTATTAAAAACTTGAAGCTTACTTTTCTCAGAAGTGTCCGGTTCTTTATTTTTTTTTTTTTTTTGCCTTTTAGTTTATAAATGTCTGCTAAATATATACAGATATTTTTTCTGAAAAAAAAATAATTAATTCTGGAAATAATTACTTAAGTTGTCTGAATCCAATTGATTGTATTCCTATTGAAGCTCGCGCAGCCGTTAAGAGGATAAATAAACGGAATAACTTAGTTTATGTAAGACAGGTTAGAAGTCTTTCCTTCGGCTCTCGTTTCCCGCACTAAATTCTCGAAGGGAAAATTTACAAAATGAAAATTCTATTGTTTCTTGTATTTTAATGTGCAGGAAGATTCATTCAGGATTTCAAACGTTATTAGGGACATACAGACAGACTGATTGACTTGATGAGCCTCAAAGTCTTCGGAAAGAGACTAGAAATAAAATATTGAAATGTAGTTATATTTTTATTGGACTAACCCTTTATGTAAGTGTCAGCGCGCTAATGTGGAAAAGTCGCGTTGTGTGAACCACGTTCCATAAAGATCCGTATGAACATCGTTATACGAGTTCTATTCTTCACAGCATTTACTATCACTCTTTGAAGATTTTTTTAAAAAAAAATCAATTTGCATTTCATTATGTACTAGCAAAACGACCCGTTCTTCGCTCGGGTTACAAAAAACAAATGTCTTAATGTGGATGATAAAAAATTGCAATTGCGAGATCACTTGGAACTTTCCCGGTTGGTATAAAAACAAAAAAAAAAACAACAACAACAACTCAAAAGATCTGATCTCATCTATAGCTATCCCGAAAACCTCGTAAAAGTATCTTTTAACCATGTTTGTCCATCCACTCACCCATTGAGTGGACACCCATTGTTCACCCATTGTTCCAGATTATTTGAATTTTGTAACGTCATAACCCTAGCACTTCAAACCTTTCCTAGTTCGTAAAAAATCATCTGATCATTTCAAATCTATATCTAACCCGAAAACCCCGTCGCTATTACGCACAACAATATTTTAGTTCCAATTGTTGACAATACTATTTGTATAGTTTCCATTGTCGCCACCGGGTGCATATCTACTGCTATTGTGCAGAACAATATTTTAGCTCCAATTGTTGCATAACAATATTTGTGTAGTTCTCATTGCCAAGATAACAAATCCTAAAACCTAACAATAGTAACGGAAGCAAACTTTTAGCTTTATAACTTAAAGCAACGCTTTTTATCCTATCTCGAGGGAATTTCGAAACATCCTGAAAAAGGGTTTTAGTGATTATAATTACCTACTTATATGCCACATTTGAAGTCTCTACTAATTATAGTTATGGAAATACGTACGGACATAAGAAAACTTTCAAGCGAAAATAAACCCTCGTTATTCCCGAACCCATGGGAATTTCGAAACATCCTGAAAAAGGATTTTAGTGATTATAATTATCTATTTACATGCCAAATTTGAAGTCTCTACTAATTATAGTTATGGAAATAAGAAAACTTTAAAGTGACAATAAACCTCGTTATTCTCGAACCCGTGGGAATTTCGCAAAATCGGCCGTATTCCTTGTCTACAACATAAAGGGAACCTCTGTACAAAATTTCAGCTTTCTAGGTCCAACGGTTTGGGCTGGGCGTTCATCAGTCAGTGAGTGAGGCAGGTCTTGTCTTTTTATATAGTTAGATATATAAGCTTATATTTTATGAAAACTACATTTATATAAAATTTACAAGTATTCAGTTTTGAAATGCTGCACTGATTATTGTTTGTTATTTTAATATTAAAATAAGCCTTTATCTTTTTGTTAAGGCTTATTATTTTCTTACTGTCCATGTGTTGATCAACATAATAGGTAGGCTTATGTTGTTTTAAGGAATATTTCTGTACATCTCGATACATGTTCCACCAATAGGAAAGGACCTAATCGAAAAAAAAAAAAAGAAAAGAAGATTATCAAAATACAGTAAAACCCCGATTATCCGAGCCCCGATTATCCGAGTTTCCGCTTTAACCGAGCTACCAAATAGGATTTTTTTTTGGTTCTACATTTTCCATTTTTAAAACTACCAGAAAAAATTCTGAACTTGATCTTACCAATCAACGAAGAGGATATGCGTGACTGGATAAACGCTGACGTACAAGACATTACAGATGAAATGATCGTCAATAAGGAAAATGAATCTAACGATGAGAATGACGACAGTGACGATGAAAATCGACATAGGAAAATCTTCCATTCAGATGGACTAAAAGCTATCGAAAGTGCTATTGAATATATAGAACGACAAGAAAGCGACACCAGCAATCCTGTTATCCTTAAAAAAATGGCGAAACATTGCTGCAGAAAAACGCCAAAGTAACGTAAAACAAAAAACAGTTAAGGACTTTTTTTAAGTAAAACAACTCTTTAATTATCGTAACAATATGAATTGCATGTGGTGTATCTGTATAACTTTTGTATTTGTTAAAATATACATTTAAACCAACACGATTTATTTTATTTACAATTTTCGCTTTAACCGAGTTTTTCGGTTATCCGAGTTAGTCTTGGTCCATATTAACTCGGATAATCGGGATTCTACTGTACGTCACTTCTAGAGCACAATAGTAGCGATAAATAAAAAATTAAAGCTGAAGATTTAAAGATAAGCTTTATCTAATGGAATATACGCAATAATTTTGATTGAATTTGGACCCATGTAGGTAGTGAATTTTTCCGTTTCTACGTCTCCTTATAGCCATAAATCACATAGAAATGCTCTGATTGACTGTACAAAGATTTTTGATTCTACTTTGTACTACTCGAAAGTTGACACGCCAACTTCATTTGTAAAAATTTAGAAAATAGACATTTTTCGGTAAACGAAAACAAATAATAAAAAGGTTTGGAATTATTACGTCTTACATAAAAGTTTTCTAAATCTCGCATCGATGGTAGTGCAATATTATGAATGAATCAGTTGAATGTTCAGGTTTCGTAACTTTCTTTGTTGATTTGAATCTATTTTCCTCGAAAGAGAAGCTCTTCAAATCAGTGAGTATTTTTTATAGATGTTTTTACGTATGTGTCGCTGTAATAACGTTTGAACCATTGGATAAATCTTCTTGAACCTTGGCATGAACATTTAAGGACAAGAAATACAAATTCTTATATCTTTTTTAAGGAGATTTAAGGAAAGTGAAGGGTTTTTATTTTATTTTATTTATTTATTTTTTCTGAGGAAAGTAGATCACTTTGTCTGTTGTTTGTGTATATTAATACATTAACTTTTGAGTCATTAGAGGGATCTTCTTGAAATTTAGTATGCAAATTTTAAGACAAGAGGTCTAACTTTTATATTTTGAAATGTTTTCCGAGTGGATTTTATTTAGAAATTAATGAGAAAATTCCCAAAGAAAAACATTGGAAACTAAACGATGAATATCTGTCGATGTCTTAAACAATGAATTTTAATCCATTAAATTGGGGTCGGACGTATTATAGTCTAATGTTGATTAAATATTTTTTTTTTTTTTTTTTCCTTGAAGAACTTTATTGCCTGTAACCAAGTAGCAATCCGAAACTACCTCACCTAACGACAGAAATGAAGTCAACGGGAATTAGCAAATCCTATTTCAGATTTAATGATTTTTCTTTATTTTGTTTTCTTTTTTTTATGACTCGAGCAACTCCAGAAACTTTTAGTTTATTAGTTTAAACTAAGCTAAATAATATGGTACTTACAAGAGAAAGATAATATTACAATAATTTACTAAAAAAAACAAAACAAACCACTAGTAGGCCTAGTTGATGTTAGTTAAAAGAACAGCAATAATTACGGTACATGCATCCAGACAATATATCCTAATGATGAGAATTTATCTAGAACTGTTTAAAAGACATTATTTGAAATTTATTTGATAGTTAATCTGAGATAAGCTGTTAAGAGATTTTTTTTTAATTCATATTTTATTTAGCCGCTGTACAACTTCATAATAAGCAACTGACAAATTCAACTGATTTGTTAATAATACAGGCTGTCTTATAAAAATGGGATGTGTCGCTAACCTAATTTCGAGAGGTAGAGCTGAAAAGGGCTAAGAATTCTCTGTTGTCTGCCTTTGCCATAAATATCTCTGGCCAGGGTTATCTGCCTGAAGCACTGAGGGGACCAACTTCAACCAGATGGTTGACTTCCGGTGGGGGTGCGAGACCGGAATCGGTCCGAAAACTTGACTTAATTTTCTGACACCCCCAAAGCTGCTTCCCATTTTGTGTATAAGTTCTCTTTCAAAAAGAAAAGGATGTTTTGCACGGAATTCTTTGTTAGTAAAGTCATAAATGTAATGAAAAAGTGTTTGGCTGATAACAATACTAATTGTTTTGTTTTGTTTTTTTCAAATTCCAGTTGTCAAAAAAAAAATCATTATAAAGTTTATAAGACCGGGTTCCTATTTATTAAAACTCGTCGCGATGGAGCTAGCCAGTGAGGAGTATATATGAGTTCGGGTTCTATTTCTAAAGAATAATCAAGTTTACTTAACGTTAAGTGTAGTTCTTTGCTAAATTATAATAAGAAAAGCTGTCATTATAATTATTACTATTATTATTATTATTATTACTATTATTATTATTACTATTATTATTATTATTATTACTATTATTATTATTATTATTAAATTTGAGGTTTGACTAAATTTCTGTGTTCTATTTTGAAGGATATTGTTGTATTAAGTGAATTATTATTGTGAAAAAAAAATTGAAAGGAAATTGAAATTGTTTGAATTGAAAGGGATGACTAATTTTTCTATATTTTAAGTTTGAATGATTAATATAATTGTTAAAAGAATTTATAGTAAAATTCACAGTACCCGTTGATAGGGATTTTTTTTTTTGATCCCTAACGGGACTGAATTATGTATTTAAGTGAATAAAAAAATAAAAAAAAAATATTCTTACTGTTGTTGTTCTTGTTATTATTATTTTCTAATTCATTAAGAATTTTTTTTTTTTGTGGTCATTCAAATGTGTTTATACATTTAATATTAAATAATAAAGGTAGAAATTGTTCCAAGTAGACTTTCTTAGAATCATTAAAAACGTTCAGATAATTGTGTCATTCCATTTGTGATTCATAATTGACAATTTGGAAGCGTATTTCTGAAATCAGGGTGATAAAATCTAAAAACAGTTGTTTTGTAATTTTCTTATATAGGTCTTCATTAGGGTAGTTGTTTTATATTCAAGTTGAGATACACGAAAAAATGTTTCGCACTAATTTAGGTTACTATAAAAATTGCTAAATTCTTTTCACTCGTTCCTAACTCAACATTTGAATTTCAATCAGATTGAAGTCAGATATAAAGAAATTTGGAGAATGACCTCAGTCCGTTGTAGTATTATTACATTCTTTTTTTTGTATATAATTATCTCAAGAATTATGCTAGAATTAAACAGTATGTATTATATTAAAAACAACCTTAACTATCCGACACTCATCATAGTTTTCCGGAAACATAGCATTACGTTTCTGCTTGATAAGGAAATTATAAGCTTTGAGTGAAGATTGTTCAGTTTTTTTAAAGCTATATTCACGTTCGTTCGTTCTTTTTTTTTTAAATGAATATAACCACAATAACTGTAAATGGGTATAAGCATTTATACATAAATAACATTTTGTAACGCCCCTTTAACGTGCGTCCGAAAGATAAAAATGGTTAAAACAAAAAAAGTTGTTAACTGCAGCTTTCAATCGATATGCACATTCCTAACATGTCAAAACTACACATCTTGGAAAGTTGTAATTAAACAGGTAGTTTGTAGGGTGCTACAAGGAAAAACCCTATTGATTTGATTAGTAATTGGATCAGTAGCTTAAGAGATACGAACCAAAAATCGTCAACCTAAGTAAATGCTCATTCATTTTCTTTGGGTTTTTTTTTTTTTTTT
>JAFIDM010009631.1:221209552-221236824 GCA_023159025.1 Thereuonema tuberculata
TAAATAATTTCGTGTAATACTGTATTACACGAAATTTTTATTAAAATTGTTTTTCCTAGTCTCGTGAGATTTTATTAAGAAACCGCCTTTTTCTAAATTCAAGATTCATCAAAAATATAAAAAGTAGTCATATTTTAGCATAAAATATAATTTGATTTATGTTTGTTTTATTTTACTATATTTTTTTCTCTTTTTCATTATTATCTGTACATTGCATCTGCCATTGTCGTTCTGTTTTTTGAATCCCCATCCCTTTTTACCTTATATAAAGAAAAGAAAGAACCCTGTTCTTAAAAAACAAAAGTTAACAAAAAATTAACAGATCCTTTTTAATTTTTATGTAAATTGTTTTTGTTTTTTTTTATTTATTTTTATTTTTTTTTAAATGAAATCATTTTGTATATAGCAGTCAAAGCCAACTCTAGCCTAACCTGATCCAGAATCGTTATAACATGAAAATATATTTATTATTTCATATCATTTATTGGAGATAATAATTTTATATATATGAAAAAACAAAAAGTATATTTATTTGAAATGGTACAAACTGTTCAAGAACAAGCTGAATAAAGACTTCTTGTAGACATTAATCAGTGCCTTGGTTTTTTACCTTGGAATTAAAAAAAAAAAAAAGAAATTTTACAAAAAAGGAAACTAACGACCAATTTTGATCAACTGAATTAAAAAAAAAAAAACAACTAAATACAAATATATTTTTTATTTTTATTATCCTACATTAGCCAAAAATATTAGAAAAAGCCTAACTTTCAAAATTGATATGGTGGATTTTTTTTCTCTATTTTTATAAGCTATTTTTTTAAAGTATTATTATTAATTCGTTTATTTGATTGGTTATATGAATGCTTTAGGTGGTAATTATTTTATTTTAAAGGTTCTATTTTAATAAGATGTAACCAATTTTTTTTTCTAATATATATATTAGAAAAAGAAATTAGTTTTATATATATATATATATATAAGCAGTGAACAAGTTTTTTTTCAAAATATTTCTTGTTTTATTTTCAAAAATGCTTATGCTGACAATTGATGAGTGTTATTGTTATTATGACGTCATATTGTTATTGGGAATGTTGCTTTTCCGTGTTTCTGAGTGAAATTCGTAGAGTTATGTGAATTTATATTGAGAATTTCTCATCCGTATTAAAGGTTTGCCTTTTCTCTCCCATAGGCTACTGCATGCAGGAAATAATAAAAAAAAAAAAATATAAGGTTGAATGAGGTCAAGTAAAAGGATATTTTCTTTTGATATATTTTCCTAAAAGAATAAATCTTTTTTCTTGTTTTATTTGTAGGATGTTTAATTTTAATTAATTTTTGTACTCTTTTTAATAATAATAAGTTAAAATTGATTTAAAACTGTGAAAGCGAACTTGTTGTGGATGAGAATTGGTTTTTCTTCTCATCCCTCTTTTTCTTTGGCCCGTTCAAGAAACAGCATGGCGGCCAAGTTGTCTGTTGAGCTGACCAAGGCGCCACTTTTCCTTACAACACCCTCGGGGCGACAGACAATTAGACGACGAGGCAAGGGCTCACGAAGAGTTGGTTGGACATGGTCCAAGAAGCGACACTGGTCGTTTTAGAAGTTCGTAACTTAGATAAAAGCCCTAACTAACTAAAAAAAAAAAAAAAAAAATACCACAATGCTATTTAAGCTTAAGCTCACAGTTGGAATAAACCGTTAATCTTGTTTTACCTTTCAAGATGATTGTTTTGTTTTTATGTTAGCTTTGCGTGAATGATCAATTGTTAAAATTTTAAAAATGTGATTTTGGGGTGAAATAATTTATAGTCGTATTATAATTTTTTAAGTAAAAATTTCGGATAAAAGTTATTAAATGCGAAAATTAAAAAAAAAAAAAAAAAAGGTTTAATCGTAAAAAAAGGACTGGCGTTGTTTTATTTGAGTTTATTTTGTTCGGGTTTTTTTTTTTTTTTTTTCGATTACGAATCTCGTTCTCTACAAGACCCAGTTTCGTAAAAAGCATTGCGTTGGGAAGAGGGGGGATGATATTTTGAAAGAGGGTATTTTTCAACTTTTATTTGATCCCGGTTTAGTTTATTTAGCTCTTTTTCTTCTCCCCCTGAAGGCCTCCTCGTGCATCGATGCAATCTGTGCCAAAGGAAGTGGAAAAGGGGGAGAGACTGGACTCACTCAAGTGTGGCTGAACACCGGAAGTGGGGGAGGTGGATCTCATGGGGTTAAAATATGAAGAGGGGAAGAATTAAAAAGAGAAGGGATGGGCTGTCGCCCCACGAGATAATTATCATCTGGGCCTCGAAAACACACTCGACAGGATGGATGCCAACTCACCAACCTCACTTTCGGTTTCCGGTTATTTCAGCTTATTATAAAAACTCAAAGAAAATAATAAATCATTAGTTATTCTAGTTTTCTAAAATATCCTCAGGCAGGTTTTTTATTTTTTTTATTTTTAATATATTACATTTTAATTAAACTTGCTTTTGAGGATTTTCTGGTAAGAAAAAAAAAAGGAAAGAGTTTTTATGCAAAGTATTTTTTAATTTAATTCGACTCGGTAAAAGTTATAAATTGTAATTAATTAAAATACTTATTTATTTTGATTAACCTGTATCATTAATTATTGTTTGTTTGTTTGTTTGTTTTGTCGTTGACATTTTTTTTTTAAAAGGAAATTCATAGAAATAGTTTTTTGGTTACTCGAAAATTACACTTGCTTTTCATTTCATTTCATTATTTTCTTGTTTTTAAGAATAATTTTTAAGTCTTCTTTGATTTTTTTTTTTTTTTTTTTTTAAATTTTAATTTTAAAAAATTTTTTTTTTCCCCCTTTTTAAATAGTTAGAGAAGGAAAAAAAAAATAATCCTAGTAACTGGAAAGTTTCATCTTTATCTCTCGAAAACTGAACTTTGAAGTTAAAATTATAGTTCAGAAGAAAATATACTGATTAAGTTTGCAGAGACTGACTTTTATTTCGCAGAATTCTAATATTTACCAAGAATTATTATAAAACAAAGAGAATCGATAAGAATAAGTGGAATTTGAAATTAATATATGAGAAACACGGAATACAGTAAATAAATTTAAATATTTTTTTATCTATTAATTATTGTTCTTTATCAATTATATTCTGTTTTAAAAAAAAAAAAAAAAAAAAAAGGTGAAATTTTTTCAAAATAATGTTTTTGAGAATCTAAGGAAAAGAGGTGTTTTTATAATTATAATTTTTTTTGTTTTTTTTTTTGTTTTTTGTTTTTTTGTTTTCTTAATTTATCTATTAAATTGAACTGACAGTCTAATATGTCATATAGAAATTAAAACTTGCAGACAGTGTAAGTTGGATATGTACTTTTTTTTTTTTTTTTTTTTTTTTTTTACAAGTAAAAGTATTATTTGTAAGCTACTGATATTCATGACGTACAAATGAGATTTTATTTAGGTAAATAATATTAATTTTGTTTGTTTTTACTCAGTTCCTAATCTTCTTTCTTATTAACAGGTACTTTACAAAACTACCAAAAGTTTACAATTATGAGAAGGAGTAATATTAAATAGATTACATAAATTATTTTCCAGGTTGTTTATTTGTAAATAAGTTATAATAACAGTATATTGATGATACATTTTTATTTGTCTAAGCCTGAGCTAGAATTTCTGTATCAGTCCTGCAATGTTAAATTTTGAAATTTTTACCTATCCATGAAATCCAATTACTATATTAAACCAGGACGTTTCAATTAGTTTTATTAAAAATGTTAACCTTTTATAAGATTCTGTGGATAATAGCACACATTCTAAATTATAAGATTTGGTTTTGATTTATTATGTAAGCATAATATATCACGTAAGATTGTATGTAAGATTTAAATACTTGAATTAGTGTCCCCCAACCTTTTTTAACTCTAAAGCTAGACTTTTCTATTATTATTTTTTTTTGTCTTCATCACGCAGTTGTTTCTTTTTTGTTATATGATCTTAAGGCCTTACATTTCTTTGGATTTATTTCATTGTAATTCTACTTACCCTTACCTTTGGGACATCGTCTTTCTGATGAAATCACTTCGTAATATTTTACGTTAGAATTGGCAACAGAACCTGCTAACGAAGCTACCCTCGAAGTAAGGGAAAGATTTGAGGAGAAGCCATGGCACAGAGAACCCGTTAAAAATTACATTAAAAATTCTTTTTGCCTTTTTTCACTGTTTCATTAAAATTCTTTTGATGTGTTTTTCTCGCCACATTTCTGATACGATTTGAAAGGTGTCCTTCTTTATTCAAAATAGCGATGATTTCAACTTCTATTGAATTTCTATTTCAAATAAAGATTTAAACACATTCTATTTCCCTGTCAAATGCCCACTAAAACTGACTTCGTTGACATTTCGTGTTTTGTAAGCTCTATTTTGTTTTCGTTAATGTTTTTCTTCTTCATACAACTAGAATAATCCTACAACTAGAAGCTGCAGCAGTGCTTTACTTTTATTTATTTATTATTATTATTAATTCCCATCGGAATTTATTAATTGGAGATAATTCCCATCCCAGTGGGGTTATATCTTATTGTTTCTTTTGCTGTATGTGTGTGTGTTGTGAGTCTCGCGGTGCAAAGACTTGCTGCTAGGGTCGGGAGTCCTCTAATTTTAGTTCGCGGTTAATACGAGAATGTATTTATTTCTTTTACTTCCGTTCATGTGAGCTTGCCAAACGCCTGTTATTTTTCCCCAAGTTTTTGAACTGTGAGCTCCCATAACCTGTGGTCTACGAACTAAGCTTAACTTTCGAAGGGTTTTTTTTCTCCCATAATGAGCAAAAAAAAGTAGTGTTTCCCCCCCCCCCTTCTATTTTTCTGAATGGATGGATGGATGTCTATTTTGGCTACCCCTTCTAGCCTTTTGGGGGCCGGGGGGGGGGGGGGGAATTTTTTAAAATTTTTTTTTCGCCCCCCACCCAAAATTGAAAGAGTGAATTAAAGTTGGTGTGTCAGCTTTCGGATCTTCGCAAGTGTATTCCTTTTTTTTTTTTTTTTTGTTTGTTTTCACGTCAATTGCTAAATGTTTGCTTACCAGTTTATACCAAAATGTTATTAGAAGCTTAATTTGTAAATGATACACCTAGCATTTAAGAAAAAATTTAATAATTTTCCTAATTAAAAATTATATTAATGATAAATATATGCCTATTTTAATTTAGATTTATAATCTGATACCTTACTTATGTGGTCCATGTAAATGTTACCCACTATTTTTTTCGTTATTTAAGAATGGTGAAAACTTTGATAACAGATTCTAAACGAAACCATGTGTGCTAATGATTTTTTTTATTTTTTTATCATCAAATAAATGGCCCTTTTAGTTTTTGAAAAACAGTAACATCAAATGAATTTTCCCATTGACCCCAGGAAAAATAGTTTCAACACTAGCTTCAGTTCGAAAACAAATTCAACCTAACTTCAAAATCTTTTATAAAATGTGTTCAAAACGTTGTTCATTCCTGCCAATGCATAACTATGGGCCTGTTTGGATCTATGAACTGATATCAGCAGTTTCACTGGTCCATTAAAATATACCATTTTGCGTTGTTGTTTTATTGGATTCAATCGGAAAAAAAAAAACTTAAGAAAAATAAAATGGCTTGATCTTAAAATGCATTGAAAATAATTCTATTTCCATAGTCTCCAGATTGGAATATTTCATTTTTCTATTTATTGTCATATCTAAATCATTGTTTTTCAAAAGACTTGTTCTGATTATCTTCTCCCTCCTCAATACTTTTTTTTTTCCATAGGGTCTATCAAAAATCTCTCTTCATCGTTTTGTTGTTGTTTGGATATTTGACTACGAATTGGTTCACTGGAATAAAAGGTTACTTTTGGTTACGTCATGGTTTCGTGATGACAGGTGCATAGTTCGTCCACCCTGTATTTAAGTTATTGCGACATATCTGCTCGGGGTCAGTAAAACTTGGCAATTTTCGATTGTGACCTTTAAAGTCCTTTAAATATATATAGGATCTTTTAGTATTTATAACGTAATTTTTATAATAATGCAGTTAATAGTTCTCCAAATCTCATGTTTTATCTCATGATGTATGTATCAAGAGATTTCTTTCAAAATCAGTTTTACAATGTTTTCTTAGCATTATTGTATGTTTAGAATTTGCATTATGTGGTGCTTTTTACAAACTTGTTTAAATAAGCTTGATTGTTTTTAATTTGAAAATAATACAAGATGATAAAAAAACAACAACAACAACAACAATATGAAATTCTTTAATTAAAAGTTTCACATTAACTATTGTAATTATTACTTTGAGTTTCTATTTCTAAGTTCGAATCCCTTGAAAATAAAAGAGGCCGATTCTGTTGCGATGGCTTGAATGAAAAATCATGAATCGCGCCTGTTGGTGAACTGAACGCACCCCTGGCCTTGAGAGTGCGGATCAGGTGGACTAGGAGAGACTAGTCAATCATCCGACGAAAAATCAATTTGAGCAGACCGAGCATGTCCTGTCTACTCGATGAGTGATTCAACAGTTTGGGTTCGTTGTTAAAAAGAGAGCAACATTTGGCGATCAAAATTTCAATTATTTTTTTTTTTTTCACGTATTCTTTGAAATTAGTTCAGCAATCAGAATTGACGCAGAAAATTAAAAACTTTGTAACCAATATGAGATAGTTTAATGTGCACAAATTGAAACATGAAAAAAGGAGTAAAGAAACTGCAATTTCATACTTAACTTTTTTTTTAATATTGGTGATGATACTACATTTATTTATGCTTCTGAGTTATTTAACTTATTGTTATTGAATAGGCAAATATTATTTATGATTTCTTTCTACGGGTATTTTTGTTTGTATTTTGAAACAAAAATTTTGTAACGATGATTCTAATAAATTTTTTAAATTTTTACGCGTTTAATTCAATAGATAGTGAATAGAATAATGTTTCGATTGACTTTTCATTCAGTTTCCTGCCCATCCCTTTGCTAATTGTCGAAGTTACATTGGAGGAAAAGATAAGGGGAGATGAGGTATATGCTCCGCACTCTGAAGCCGAGTCGGGCTAGTCCATTCTTCGTCTGACTAAAATCGCGTAATAACAGGGTTGGGAGTTTTAGGTGACCAGTTTGCGAGGAGCTTAGGTAAAGGGAGAATAGAGAGCACATCCTCTGCCAACAACCTTGCTGTAGGGGAGGGGCCAGGGTGGGTCTATTGCACTTGCCCTAATTAAGACCCAGAATGTGGCCATTCATAAAATGTTGCGTTCCACCTGCTCGTCGACTGTCCCTCGACCAAGGTTGGCGATGTAACTATTTTGCTTTATGGCACACTTTAGATGGTTTAGCAATGGTTGATTGGATATGAGTTAGCCCCTCCCTGTCTTTGGTATTTCACGGCCTTTCTTTTTTTCTTTTTCTTTTTTGCCATTATTTTAACAATGTAATTTATATGTTGTCCTCTTCTATCACTTGAAAATAAGTTACAGTTTATGAACAAGAAGTATATGAATTAACACTAGTTTCGAAATACTTAACCTTCGTCAGTCAAGATATCCTAGTGAGCCTTGATCTAATCAAAACAAAATACAGAAGGAAAAAAAAAAATGAAAAATCATTAACAGAAAAGTAAACATGACAGCAGTCTCTGCAAATCGTAGAAAAATAGATATATGTTTTTGTTTTGTTTGTTTGTCAACCAAGTAAAATCAGTTTGAATTATGTCGATTGCCACTATTAATTTTTTAAATCTGAAGGCAGGATTTGGATTTGTCATTCCAAATCTAGAAATAATTTACTTTTTATATTTTAAGCAGGTTATTTTATAATTAAAAATTACTTTTTTTTTTTTTCCTACTAAAAGTTTTAAAAAATTATTTTTGTTCGTTTGATACAGCTGAAATTGAGTTGCTTTGAAATGATGGATCACTGGCACATAATTCTTTAATTGAGGAAAAACTGGATGTAATTCGAATGTCGGGGGACGTAGTCTCTTGTGAATTTAGATAATAATGCCCCGGAGTGTACAGCACTTGGCTGTGGTCAGCCATGACTTGCTTAAGGCCGTTCATACATAATAGATGAGGGGGGGGGGGGGGCATTAGTGTCTGTTTTCTGACTATTTTCCCCTTATCTGCTTTGCCCAACTTTCTCCTTCAGTTGCCAATGTATATTTATATTAAATTATATATATAATTTTGTTATTAGTGTATTACATAAAAATAATGAAATCAGTCATTTAACATTTATTTATTTATTTATTTATTTATTTATACAATGAAACTTACGCTTATTGGTTTTTATTCTTCACTAGATTCAATAAATTATGAATTCTTAAATGGCATTAAAAATATCAAATTCTGTTAAAAGATTTATGCTAGCTCGAAAATAAGTTAATTGTTAAGATTCTTAATGCCAAGAATATGCAATAAATTATGTATTAGTTGTATTAATAAGAAGAAACCTTATTATAGTTTTCTTCTTATCAATGAAAAGGACAAAAAAAAATATATAATTACATTGTAGTGTTTTTGTAATAAGACAGTTTTTATAAACCAAATGTTACCAAATGTCCTCTTCAATCAAAATTGGAAATTGTTATTTATATTTTATTTAAACATTAAAAAAAAAAAAGCTTTAAAAGCAAATGATAGACTGGAATTAATATCTGTGGCGCCATTCAAGTTATGATGGTATATCTTTATTGACCATATTTATTGATTTGATTGAGGTCTTATTTATGTAAAATGTATTTTCATATCAAATAGTTAATATTGTAATTTAAACGTGGAGTATGTGTGTATTTATTGATTTGTGCCTTCTGAGAAATCACGGATGCATCTGACAAGCCACGATCACCGACAAATTGGTAGATTTTTCAATCGGCACAGTCTTAACAATCGAGTAGTAAAGTTTGTGATCCCGGATGCAGAATAATAATGCCCCATTATTAAATGTATGAAGTGCGTTGTTTACTTACATTCATTATTGAACTTTTTTTTTATTTTATTTATTTTTATTATCTTAACTGTATAGAAATAATGAATTGTAATTTATTTCAGAAAACAATTTTGAAGTAATTAAGTTTGTAATAATTTACTTCGATTTACCAATCGAAGTATAAATATTATATTTTAATGTAAGAATTTCAGGTTTTTTTGCTTGGTCCTTCCTTTTCTTTTTTTTTTTTGGTTTGGACTATAGATCATTTAACAAAAATAAAATTAGGATTAGTATTTTTGCATGATTGGGGTGGTGTACATTTGTAAATTATGATTTTTTGTGCTTTGTGTCCAAGAAGTTTGTTATTATTGTAGAGTTCAGTATTTTGACGTGTAATCGTATTCAGGAATGACCTTGAAAATGCTTCATCATATTCTCAGTTCTTTGAATCGAATATTAACAAACAAAAAAACATGACAACCTGGTTTGGTTTTCATTCCCGAAAAAAAATATTAAAAAAAAAGGGAATAAACCATACATTTGAAACTATTCTATTTATATTTAAAAAGAAATATGATTTGTCATTTTGGTGTTAAAAAGCTCAGAAGATTTTGTATATCACCCTAATTTTGATTATTATTTTTTTTTTTCTAAATACGTTTTAGTATCTGCTTGATATGCTGTCCTTGTTATAGTTTTACTATTTTTAATAATGGTTGCAATGAACTTGTTAATTAATGTTGAATTTTTAAACAATGCTATTTCGAAAAATCGTTGCTTCTAATAGATCAATGGATTGTTTTGAAACCTTAATTAAAGCTACTGTGTTGATTATTTTAATATCGACTTTCAGTGACCCATTTTAAGATATCTTGTTAACTCTCATTTAACTATTTAACCATTTTTGCCAAGAGAAGGAAGGTTGTCAGTTAGAGCCATAAGTAATTGTTAATAATTAAACCTTCAAAAGAACTCAAACTGTGTTTTGGTTTTTAATCAGTCTCAATTCTGAGTTGTGACTTAATAAATTGGACTTGAATTTCTGCTCTACAAGCCTTAGGCGTCTTCCTTTTCTCAAAAACATTTGGTTCGTGATCGTCTCTTGTTCGTTTTCCATTCATTTCTCGGAATGCCGCGTAGTCAACAATTCAATGTACCTAATTATTATTTATTTACTTATCTATACTTCTAAATTTTTTTAGCAAGTTATGAAACTTTGTATGAATAAGTTGTTTTGAAATTTGAGATAATATTTCAGTGATGTAAATTATGAAGGAAAAGGATATTTTTTTTGTATTTCATTTGTAATTTTATTATAACTTTCTAAATCCAGATTTTTTTTAAAACTTAAAGCCTAATGAGGTTTATTTATTGTTTAGAGAATACTTCCAAGTTTCTTAGATTGGGGAGTTTTGTTTTTTATAGGCTTTTTATATCCCTGCGATCCTCAAAGTGGGATGTTTTTAGGAGGCCTTTTCCTTGCTACCAGTTTTTAAAATATCCTTGAGATGTTATTTCTTATTACGATTCCGTGGCATTTCATGTTTGAAGCAAGGGGTGTTCGCACCAGGTGGTTCAGGGGGAGGGGGTCCTGGTAGCTGTGCCCAATTTTTGGCTCCTCATTTTTCAAATTGGCTTCAATAGAGATCTCTGTCCCGATATCTGCCAAGGGTGGAGTTAGTTTTGGTCATGGTGGGTTTCTCCCTCCCCTCCCCCCACCCTGTTTGTTGTTGTTTGCTTCTTTACCAACCAACCCACCCAGCCCCCGGGGCTCAACTAGCCTTGGTTCACCCTCTCCACACTGGCGACGCTCGGACTGCACGCCTGTCGTACGAGACTTGGAAAGTAACATCTCTTAGCAGACAAGACTTCCTAACTCACCTGAGATGTAGTTATCTTGAATTTAGACGCTCTTACTTACGAAATAAGCTAACCAGTAATTTCATTTATAAATATAATATTACCTAATATTCATCTGTTGTAACTGTATACGAGAGTTAATTTCCACGAAAACGGTTACTATTATTATTAGCTTTATAATCCGACTCAGATTCTATGCACCATTTTAGTAAGTGGTTTACATTGATGTTAAATCACCGTAACAGTGGATTTTAATTATAATAGGGAAACAAAACATACGTTAATAATAACCATCTAACAGGGTCCATGAAAATCTAAGACTAATTTTAATAACTAAATTTTATTACTGTTTGTTTTTGACTATTTTTATCTCTTTTTCAGTAAAATAACGATAGTCAAAATAAATGAAGCATTATCGCAGGCCTTTATGTGTGTGTGTATTTGCGATAGAAGTTCGAATTAGATTAGGTTTTAGATTAGAAGTTAGAGCTAGTATTTATCACTTTTTATTTTGTCATTGTCTTTTGATAGCATATAAGATCTATATTTCGTTTTATTTGATTATATTTAAGAAATTAAGTTATGCTCTGTAAGAGCTTGTCATTGTCTGTTGTCCGCTGTGTAATAACACAGTCTACATTGGAAAGTTTTACTCGTTTGAGGTACGTGGAGAGAAATTTGCTGTTGAAGGACAAGAAAAATAGAATAAAAAAATATTAACTTATTGATAGGAAATAAATGACATTTACTTGTATTATATTTTACAATTTGCCATTGTTTTGATTTTACGAAAATTAAATTGGATTCAGGCAACTTAAGTGAATATTTACAAATTCAATTAGTTTTCAACAGGAGAATATTTGGAGGTTAGAATAGTTGTTTTCAACTAAGTAAAATATTAAAAATGTACGGAGATTTTGTTTTAGTTTCACTACTTTAAATAAAAAAAAAAAAAAAAACGAAATATAATAAAGTAGGCTTTAACTTCTTGCTTCATTTTTTTTTCCTGTTTCAATTTAAAGTAATTAAAATTTAAAAAAAAAAAAAAAAATTTTTTTTTTTTTGAGGGTGACCATTTTTAAATTTCTTGTTTTTTGTTGGCCATTGGATTTAGCTTCATTGAAGAAATGCTATCGTCTTTCCGTGAATGAATAGTTGTTATTGAAAATATCTCGCGGCTGCTTCGTGACCATAGAGGTCATCTGTGATCGGACCGAGCCGCCAACCGCTGACGCACTTTCATTTCACCTTCGCCAGGTTTTCAAATTAATTGCAACTGTAAATTTTCAGGGACCTCTTTGCTTTACCTTTGTTATGTAAATCTTACGATGCACATTTCGCTGGCTTTGGGGAATCCAAAGAATATATTGAGTATTCAAAAAAATATTTTTTTTTTAATATTTAAAGCATTTAGAACAAGTGTTGTGGCTGAAGAAATTGTTATTGAAGTAAAGTGCAAATGGGAAAATAATATTCCGACAAAAACATTGGCATACGAATTTTTTTATCATTTCGATTTTAAAGGTGAATGGACAAGTTACACATATTTATAATCGTTAATCTCACAAGTAATTTAAAATTTGTATATATTCCCAAATTATCCATTCGATTCTCGCTTAGGCATTGATGATTGGCACTTTTTTGTAATCATTTCTTTAGATACCAAATCTGATGATGATGTAATTTAACAGGTTGAAACATATTTAAATTTCTTTTTAATTCATATTTAATAGACATTGAGAAATATTTTTGAGGCGGGGGAGGGGTGAAGAGGCTTCTAAACCGAATGACAGAATTCTCGAGAGAACTTTGCGTATGGAATGGTTGCTAGAGATAGCCGTATCATCTACAGTCGACTGATATCTGTAAACAAGAAAGAAAAAAAAGAGAGATAAAAACTGTTGGGTTGTGTCATTGGCCATTTAACGACAGTACTTTCTGCCTTCAAAATATTCCTCCATTTTACTTCAACTTAAACAAAAAAAAAATATTTTGCATTTGAAATATTAGTTGGATTTTCAGGATTTAATTCTTAAAAGAGTTTAAAAATTAAAAATGTTAAGTATTTATACTATTCTGTAAATCTGTATACTATTCATTTTGGAAAGCTTGTCTGTTTGTCGGTCGCGGAACAATTAAGACCTTGGAACTATTACAGATATCGTAGTAGTCGGCTGCTTGAAAATAATGCGAATAGGCCTAACAACTCGAGACGTTGTTTGCGACCTCGTTAGGTGAGAAAAAGGCTGATCGTTTACTGAGCTGAATAGCATCTGTGCTTCACTTCGAAGTGCCCATAACTAAGATTACAATTGAAATTGTGATTATTATTTTTTATTTTTTTTTGATGGTTCGATTGTCCCACGTGCAATTTCCAAGTACGAATACGTAATCATAATCCGTTACAACTTTAACTGATTGAAGTCTGCATTTTAGTTAACGAATAAACTCTTCGACTTAGTGAATAATTATTGCTACAATCTAATTTGCTTTTAAATTAAAAGAACTTTTGTCTTATTCAATGAACACCAGCTGTTTGGCGGATGACTGTTGCTAGGCAACGTGCGAGGAGTTGCAGTTTGGATTAAGGCCAGAAGACCAAGCCCAGGTAGAGGAAAGGGAGGCTAATTTGGCCGGCTAGACCTTGTTAACATGTCTAGCCCTCTGTGGAAGGAGTTCCACTCCCACTTGTGATCTTCCCTCCGATTTCCTAAAATGGACTGGCCCCAGTTTTTCTGGGGCTTCCTCCCCCAACTTCCTCGCTACTATCACCTCTTCTCACCCCACCCTACATCCTGGAAGCTGTACAAAGGCTCTCCCCCCTCCGCGAGCTGCACCCAATTGAAAGCAGCTGGCTCCTCTCCTCCCCACCTCTCTTTTCCTCTAGAGGAAGAGGGGGACTCAATAAATGATTTGCCAATGGTCCTGTGGGCTTCTCCTCAGTCGAAAATCTTTCCCCACCCACCGACCAAAGATCAATGACACATCCTTCCCTTTAAAAACCCATCCCAAGATTTTGGCAGCGGCCGGGCAGCTGGAACTATTCAGCCTCTGTGGCGGTCTCTCCCTGCTTTTCAAGTGGACGGCTTCCGGTCCCTTTTCAAGCAGTTCCATAGAAATCGAAGCGGAGAACAGGTGAAGATCGTGGGCGAAACAGAGAAATATTGGAAATGGATGGTGGGAAAAACCCTGGTACCCAATTTTGCACCTGGCACACACACACACACACACAGCTTTGGAAATCCAAAAATGACAAAAGCAAAGATTGTATGTTGATCGTAAAAGCGAATAACCTCATCCACGGTAACTATAATAACAGTCGCCCAACAAAAGATATTCATCGAGGAAAAAAAAAAACAAAACAGCTGTACTCCAATCGAAAATAAGAATTACTTCACTGTTTAACAAATATCATTAACGCACAAACATCAAAATTCCCTTGACAATGCGTATCTTTCGCGTTAAATCGGCACAGTTTCACATCACAACAAAAGAATAATGGTCATTAGTGCTGAAGCCTTAAGATAAACATTCTAAATTTTAAAAAAATGAACATAAAAACTTCGATTTATACGGCTAAATCGTTTTGAAGATTTCTGAAAAAGTTAAAAAATTGCGTAATTCGAAAACTGTATTTTTGAAAAATACATGTATATTTCAAAAGATAATTAAACCTAAACAGGTCGTATTTACTGATAAAAATAGAAGCTTTATTCGCTATCCTTTCCCATACTGAAATTACATTCCTAAATGGCGTTACTCGTAAATTGAAGCAACCATGTATGACGAATCCGTGTAAATCGAGTATTTTGTTAATTCTTTTGTTAAAACACTTTTGTTAAACAGCATTTTTGGTAAAACAGTTGTAAATCGAATTCAATTATTCTTCATGTAAAATATTTCGAAATTAAATTGTATTAATATTTATTTTATTCATTATGAGACATGAAAAGAAAAAAAAAAACAACTTTACAAATTAAAATGGAGTATTTTTAAAATAAGAAATCTTAATTAAAAAAAAATAAATGTTGGTTATTGAATGGTGCCACGAAGATGTTATATTGAATAAATCAAGTTTCAACACAGATATTTTATTGTGACGTTCATAAACAAGTTTTTAAAGTGCTTTTGTATCTTTTTTTTTTTTTTTGTTCCCCTCAATGTAATAAGCGAAGGAAGGCAAAACGATTAGTGAAATAATAATGTGGTGATAACTATTCGTAACTTGAAATCTATGAATCTTATATTCGTAAGAGGGAATATAGCCCTCATTAAAACAAACCTGTTCACTTTTAAAATTTCACAATTAAAGTTTTATGTATCTTTTTACTTAAAGTTCTTTTATTTGTTGCATTTTTTGCTACGCAACGTTATCTGAAATTTCTGTGGCAATCGGGTCGTGCTTCTGGTTCCAATAAAAAAAAAAATTAAAAGCTCTAAAATTAGGAAAAGCATTTGCAGTTTTAGATAACAAACTGGACCAAATAATCTCTGTCCAAACTGCCTTAAAAAAAAGTCTTGCAATTCTTCTCCATTTTCGGTGTTGGAAATATAATTAAGCATAAGTTCCATTTATTTAGGTATTGTTTAATTTTATTTCGAAAACATTAAAAAAAATTTGATAACTTATTTCTGGATATATATATTTTTTTTTGCCTGACATTGATAATGACAATATCCCATATTTTTGTTGATAATAATCATAATAATAAGTTTGATTAGTTTCTCTAATAATATCCATATCTTGTTCCAGAATAAGATATTTCATTTAGATTTTTTTTGGTGTCTTCAAAATCATTTTTGTTTATTTATTAAGAAAAGATACTAAAGATTTTTTTGTTTGTTTGTTTTTGATGAATGAAGGTAAATTGGAATAGTTTGTTCATGATTTTAAATTTACTGATTTTTTTTTTCATATTTTTAATTTTCAATACTTTAATAACAGTTTTAATTATTTTACATTTTGCTTATTATTTATAACTTTGATATGAATGTCGCCATCTTAATCCATTTGTTTATATTGTCTTTGTATCACTTATTTGAACCAAATTTAGTAGATATTTTTCATAATCAAAGTTTTGGGTTTATTTCTGTTTTGAAATTTCGTCTATTTTTCATTGTTTTGGCAGCTCTTCATTGTTAGACCAGTTTTATCTCATGGTTTTGTTATCATTGAGAAACGCAGAGAGAGACACGAGTTTTGATTACTTATGCCAGCGAACATATGCCTAGTTTTTATCGGAATTCCTGTTGCAGTTCATGTTCCAGTGTCATTCCAGATGGTCACGAGATGGATGGTTAGTCAGTCCTGGAGGAGCGCTCATCGGTTGCAGCATCCTGGACAGGGCTTGGCAAAGGTTCCACTACCCTGTCCTCTGCCTGGCAGCCTTGGCTCGGCTGACAGCTGCCCACGGCAAGGCAGATGCCTGCTCATTAGCATAGCACGACCAGAGAGAGGGTCCGGGCTCCTGGGCGTACACACAACAACACTCCCTCACTGGAAATTAGCTATTCCAATCAAAATAAGACGACAAGCCTTGCGTAAAATGCAAGAATACAACGTTGACCTTTTCATTAAAACCTTTTCGGATTTGGAGCCGTTCTTGCAAGAAATTAAAAAATAAACAGAATTCTGGTAGAACAACGAAAACTAGTCAGGAAAAAAAATATTTAAAATTATTTACTTAATTTTTTTTTGCCCACTGTTTTTTTTTAATTAAATAAAAACGGCTCACTTCTCTTTTTTTTGGTGGGGGTGGGGGTGGAAACCTTCAGCTGCCCGAAATTCACGTATCACAAAGTGTGAAACACTCGGATATTAGTAAAAAATTCCAAGTGTGAATATGTGGGGGTTTTTTTTAGGGGGGGGGATTCACTCTTTTACGAATCTGCTTTGACTGATTTTTTTTTTTCTTTTATACTGTTTGACGTATGTCTAATTTAACCTTCCTGGTAAAAAAAAAACAAACAAATCGAACATGTTTAGTTTATGTAAAATATATCCTGTGCCATGACTCCTCAAATCTTACATAGAATTCGTAAATAGTTTAAAGTACATTTGCCGTTATTTTTTTGAAACTCGAAAAAGGCTAAATTACCACTTCAAAAAAAAAAAAAAAATAATGTTCATGTTCTTTTGCCAGTGTTCACTAATGAAATGTGATACAATGTTATCAAATTAGAAGATTCGAGAAGATGTGCTCTCTCTCCTTCAACATCCAGTTTCAGTCAACCGTCGAACTAAACCATTCATAAAAGGATTCAACCTATTTTTTGAATTAATAAAGTGCACTTACCCTTAGGCAGCTTCACAATTTTATTAATGTTACTTCGTTATTGATTTTCTTCGTGTTTTTATTTCGTCTTTTTGTTGTTGTTGTATTTTTTTTTTAAAAAAGATTGTTATTTATGGTTATGGTTATGTATCGAGTTATATCTATTTTTCTGGTTTGAATTTGAAATCTTAAAACCCCATTTTTACATTTAAGTAAGAAAAATAAGTTTCATTAATTAATGTATTATTTCTTGTGGAGAATTTTGCTAATTGAAATTGAATTTTATCGAAAAACAAAAACATTGTTTTCGCTTTTAAATTATTTCTAATAGTTAATTCTATTCAACTCTTAATCAAATTGTGGACATTTCAATTTTCATTTAAAACGATTGCAGAGTATTAGATAGTAACTATTCGATAACCGTTACATATATAAATATCTGCTTTACTTATTGTATCGATATCACATATATTGTCTTAATCAATAGAACATTAAAAAGAAGAATTATATTTTTAAGAGATAATAAACACTTAAAATTAAGGTTGATTAATGAACTGAGTTTTCATTCTTCCATTAAAAATACTGATGAAGATATCTGCATGCTGATCCGAAACTTAAGTTGAATTTTTAATTTTCGTGTAATGAAGGCTTGCCTGTAAATATTACTAGAAATGATTTTGAAGAGTATCAAGTAGCTCATAAAAATCCGTTTAAAAAAAATACTTTTTAATAATCTTGCCTAGATAACAATCGGCAGAAAAACTTCCCAGCTAAGCCCCGCATACATGGGAGTCATCGTTATTATTACAGAGTCATTTAACGTTTAGATGTTTCCCACAATCGTACGCCTTTACTTATTGGCTGTAATGATAACTTGTATTCAGAAAAACAAGGCATCAAGCAGCTTAAAGATTTTTTTTTTTCTCTTCTGTCTTTTTTTCATGTCTGAAATTAATTCATTTAATCCATTTCCTGTTACCATCACAAGGTCATTGAAACATACAATCGGTATTCACTGTCTTCTTACTGTCCAATTTTTCCCTTTACAGAATCAATTAGGCTGTTTTATTTTAATTATTTTCTTCTTTTTTTTCTGAAACTTTGTAATTAACAAGATACAAAGATGTAGTTGATACTAATTTTCGAATGCCCATTGAGAAGATTATAATAACCTTAAAGCTTTTAGTAAAATTTCTGATATGAAATGTTTTTATTTATTGTTGTACCAGAGCTTATAGAAAGTCTAAATTTCAACTGTGGGTTTATTTTTGCCAAAATCAATAGGAAATCAAATTCAATAAGAAATAAGATCTTTCTTTAGTATGGTAAACCTGCTATTAGTATGGTAAACCTGCTATTAAAGTATCAACTTCCTGTGATAGTTAGATTTGGAGTGATCATGAACGGATGTGTGTCTTTCGAGTTCAAATTACATTCTAAAATGATTTTGTTTAAACCTTTGTGTTGTTGATTTTTTTTTCTTTGTGATATAAATGATGCTAGACCAAAACTGCAATATCCTTTAATAGGAACACTTACTGTGCGAACATAATAATAATAATAAAACTTAGGAGGAAAATTGCTAAAAACTATTTTATTTTATTTTTTTTATTCATTTTCCGTCTGTAACGGGACATTTACAGTTACGAAATGGTAGTTCATGCTTATGAATAAAAATAGCTATCTGTTATTTAGGAAGAAGGGAGAATTTTTTTTCAAGACAAAGAGTTATGTTCCCGCTGCCCGCTTTGGCGATGAAACGACAATTTCTTTTCAGTTTCGGACAAGGCTTGTGGACAATAGTGGTTAAGCAATGGCAAATATTTTGAGGTCCGAAACGTTATCTTAGGAAACTTAAATTTCTTGTTACTAAATAGGAATAGTTTTTATCGTAATTTCGTTTACTGTTCGACAAGGGACATAGTTAATAGCTGTATACTTGATTGTCATTATTATGACAAATTGAATCGTGTTTGTGATCAACGAAAAAGATGCAACAGTTCAACAACCTACTGGAATGACATTGGAATTGACGTGGGAATAGACACAGAGAATTAGAAAAGATATTCACTTAACATGGAATGAATTTTATTATAAAAAAAAGTAAAAATCCCGATATCGGGATAATACAGTGTCGTCGAACTATTTTTCCCAAGCGTTGACTCATGTAGGTCACAACAAATACAACCCTCCCGTGACGACGACGACAGCATTTGGGGAATTTTGTTACGGAAGAAAAAGAAATTGATGTTTCTTGAAGAGGCTGTCCTTTCCCACAGAGCCGGGTTCCGCCTTTACGCAGTTGGTAGACAATTAAAGGTATAACTGCCGTACTGAGGCGATCGTAGTTGCGTGTTAGTTTGGTAATAGAAGGGGAAAAAAATGTACACGAATATAATACTGAGAGATTCATGTCGAAGAAACGAATGCCTTTAAACTTGTATTGTTATTTTTGTGATTTTTTTTTAGTATAATTGATTTTTGTGCATGTAGACCAAATGTGCTCCAAGTCGGTAATCCTTACATAAGAGAAAGATTAAGAGATATTATTATTATTTATTAAAAGATTAATAATAAAAACGATGTAAGTAAAGATCTTATTGAGGCCCCTCACTTAGAGGAGGGGTCGTCGGTATTGTGTCGGGTTATTTGAACATTTTTTTTTATTTTATTTTATAGGCGAGGATAAAGAGTTCTTTTTATGAATGTCTTGTTGTTGATATTTTTATTTGTAATGAATGTACTGCATGGACCAAGAGGGGATGGCCAGGACTAAATACTTTTCTTTTCCTTAAACTTTGATTAGTTAGACTAGTAAATTTCATTTGTATCTCATTTCATTGATGTAATAATTTTAATATTACGTCTTAAAATTACTACATTATTTATTAATTTTTTAATCTTAATTTACCCCATTCGCGAGTTAGTTTTATTGTCATATTAATCGCAATTTCAAGTATTCCCAATTTTAACCGTTGGGAAACTGTTTTCTGTTGAAACGTTGCATCTTCAGCAGTCATTTCTTTGTCTTGTATCTCTCCGCACACATTCATCACTGATCTGATCTCTTGGGCCAGTTCATGAACCTTATTGACTTGAACTTTAATCACTTAAAAATTGACTCAAAACATAGTCTCGCTCTCTCTCTTTTTTTTTTTTTATTAACTCACGATTTCATATTTTAGAAAATTTATTAATTAAAATTCAATTTGATTAATGTAGAGTTTTTTTTCTTTTGATTAAATAAAAAAAAAGAATTCTTGGTCTTATCTGTTGTATTACTAAGATTTTTTTTGTTTACGTTTATGAAAAAGCACCAAAAAAAAAAAGTGTTTTCTTAAGCTTATTGTTTTTCATAATCGCATTATACTGGGTAAACTTGAAAACGATCAACTGCTCTCTCTTTCTGTATATTTGTTTATTTTCCCTTCTTCTATCAGTTACATTATTTCTTAACACCAATGGTTCGACATAAATTTTTCCCGGATATATTGTCCTTATCCCCTCCCCCCTTTTTTTTTCTCGTTCATATTCTCGTGTATGTCTCGTGTCCGCCATTAGGACTGCTATGAATGACGATGTTGGGGAAAACCTTTAGAATTTGCAGTAACGGTGGTCGAATTGTTTTGCGTTGGCCTCTGTTTGGGCCCGAATGTCCGAGGGGGAGGCGACGCGTCCATTCATTCCGGGGGTGAGAACAGTGTGTTCATACACTCTTCACGGGCAGACTCATTCAGGCGGCGGAAGGGAGAGGGTAGGGACTCGTCCTTGCAGCCTTAGGGACGCACGTAGACAGGCCTCTCACGATTCGATGAACACCATTCATACGATTTGGGCCTAGAAACTCCTCGAATTCAACTTTATTTCAACTAGTATATGTTGCTCTGTATAAGCCTAAAATAAATTATTTTTTCAGGAACGAGTTGATTTCTGAACCCGCGGTCCAAGAATCTCAATAAAACAAAATTTTAGAATTAAAAATACAAATTCCTTTAGAAATTAAAGGTTTTCGCAATTCAAAAACATTTCGAAGAGTAGGCCTAATCTTAGAGATTTTTGATGAATTCATCTCAACCAAAACAACTGAAGTTATTTATATAATGTTGAAGAAGGATCTGTTAGAGGAGCTTCGAAACGTCAGCTTTTTTTTTTTCGGCATGCAGATTATTTTTTTAGTTTCCTGTTCAAGATATTTTAAGACAATATATTTGTATATAAATAACATAAATACACGTGAAACCCCTGAAATACCATTTGCAATAATTTATTTCTTTTTATTTTAATTTTCACAGGACGCGTATCTAGTTTATTATAATTATTATTTAGAATTTACAGTGAAATCAAAATACTCGGCAGTTGAATGTAAAAATAAAATAATAATAATAAAAAAGACCTTAAGATTAATAAGATTGAAATAAAATTTTGAAGTGAAGTGTATTCATTGTAATGTAAATGCAATGAATGCCTTGAATACCTTAGCAAAAATCGAGTCGCTGTCAATATAACGACATATAGGTGTATGTCCATATTAAAAAATGTACTTAATATTTATTTTGCGCTTGGTATAACATGTACATTGTTTTCAGGGAAAAAAAAAAGTTATATTTTTAGTTTGATATTTGGAACAACGTCTGCAAATATGAACTCATAAGTAAAATAAATAAATTCTTTCTCTTAGCGTTGTGCCTTCGTTTGTTTGCCATTTCTTTAAAATTTCAGGCACGTTAAATCTCTTTACGTTCTTAAGTTTTTGTATTTGTCTGATGAATGTTTCTCAATTCTGTAAGCTGGCATTCTTCTTCCAAAGCAGTTGAAACAGTATTAATGATCTCTAATCAGGCTTCATTTCATCATGTAAAACAATTTCACGAACGAAGTTTCATCAAAATTTTATACTTTGATAGATAGAAGTTTTAAATGCATATCTAAAAACGCAATTATTATTACATAATTTCCATTAATATTACTAAGACAGATATTCTTTAAAATTACGATAGTATGTCTGAAGGTTAAACAATTACCGATGACCTTGCGGACTCTGTATTTGATTTGATATCTTGTATTAAGGGGAGTTCTATAATTCTACCCCCATAATGATAATCAAAACAGTGCTCTTCTCGATTATATCTCCTGGAATAAAACCGTTGATGATCTGTTCTCGAGTCATCTGATACACATTTATATCGCACGAATTTAATTTCAATATTAGATCTAAGTAATCTTGAATCATATTATTAAAACTAACCGAATATTTTTACAAACGTAAATGTTTGGTATTACTGTTATTTTCATGCCATATCATTATTTTTATTTTCTTATACATGATTTGGATGGATCCATTTTTTTGCGAAGTACAATTTTTGATATCCGTCGAGTTTTCGATATATCAGTGGTGGTACATTTATTGATATGTTTATATTTATTTAATCGCAAATGGTATTGATGCAGTTAGTTAATATTCCCAATAACCAGTTTCCGTTCCTTTTGTGAAGTTGCTTAACAATTGAATTAAAAAATTTAAGCATTCTAAACATCACAGCGCTAGAATTTCCTTGATTTTGAAACTTTTTTTTACTTTGCAATCTTCTATACACACAATATTTACCAAATTTTATCGAGATGTCACTCCTGGCCATTGAGTCTTCGCTACTGAATAAAGTTCTAATAAAGTTAGAACTTTACATATAGGTTCAGCATGAAGCATTAGAAACATATTCCTATGATAAAAAATTAAAAATTGTCAATTAGCTGTGTTACAATATAATTTAGATTCTTAACAGTCACATTTTTAAATGTAACAGTTGTTTCCTTAAATATTCAATGAATTTTGTTTTCATTTATTTTATGGTATTATATAAGACAAGTAGTGTACAGAATTGAATATGCTTAAAAAATATATATATTATTTAATAGGTATTAGATCCGAATGGTGAAATACTCGAATAAGTTATAGCAGTACAAACCGTTAGAGAATAGCACGTCATATCTTCAAGTAATAATTTCATTTTTTTTTTTTTTTATAATTAAAATTCGTCAACTTACAATAAAACCGAGGCAATTTCAAATGATGACGCAGCCAAAAAAAAACTGTCGCCTTTGAAGCGCTGTCGTAAAATTAACGAATTATTTTAATGAAAAACATTTAAAATATAATTGAAGATGTTATCCCGTAATCGTAGGCATTTTATCAATTTTCAAGATTATGTATTTCAAATGGAAGACAACTTGGGAATGAGTTATAAAAAAGTAATTTTTAATTTTAGAAAATAATATTTTGCAATATTTTTTTAAAGTATATTATATATTGATTTAGTTTCTTTGCAAGATACATATCCAAATAAAACAATTCAATTTTTTTCCCTACTAGCAAGTGAAATCGGCTTTAGTTCAAAGATTGGTTCTTTTTATATATTAGGTAGTTTACAATATTACTTTATAATAATAATAATAATAATAAGTCAATGATTGCTTCTGAAAAATATTCTTGTTTTCTTTCGACTGTGTAATTATCTCATCTCATTTCTGAATGAGTATCGATATTTTTCCGTTGAGTCTTGTGCTTCGGCTTTGTGGGAAGTCAAGTTTCTCAGCAGGAGTCATGGCATCTTTTATATTGAAACTCGATCTCAGGCTTTCTGTTGCTGCATCTGATAACAGTCATCGGTCAAACTCATCCTTTAGGCCTATAGTTTCACACCCCACAAAGCCCACTCTGATTACCACTGTTCTATCAGTTTCTTCCTTTGTTTAAATCCTTTGTGTTTTTTTGTTACTATAACGGGTCAGTGATTGATTTGAACTCAATACATTCTTTGTATTGTATTTGTTTTGATTCGGTTTACGTTACTGAATGAACACAATTTCTGTTAAAACATTAATTATTAGGATCATTTTTTGCGAGTTGTTTTGAATTTTTTACGAAGAAGTTTTGTTAATTTGGATTATAATTTTATGTGCAAATCAAAATTGAAATATAACGTTAAGTACATTATGTTTATATCTTTTTTTTTTGTTTTTGTTTTTCAGCCTTAGTATTTATAATGCTGTGTATTAACGTGTGTGGAATAGTTAAACATAAAATATTGACGACAGCACACTTTGAAGTTACAAAAGTTAAACTTTAAACATTAAAAGGTTACATGTTTCCTGGCAGTACTTCCACCGCCCACCATCGGACCTGGATTCGAAGTTTATACTGGTCCGATGATGGACGGTGGAAGTACTGCCCGAAACCTTTAAATGTTTAAAATTTTAACTTTTGTAATTTCAAAGTGTGTTGTCGTCTATATTTTATGTTTAGCCTTAATTATTTATTTAGTTATTATTTAGAATATTTATTATTAAAGAACTTGACGAAATTTTTATTATTTTATTTCTAAATTCTGATAAATAAAAAATCGGAAGGCAACGGAAAGGAATCAGATAGCTTTTTAAAACTTGGTTTTTAAATTGAGTTTGTGATGACTTCACGCAAAATCTACCATATCTCAGGAAGGTGAGGTTTCCTTGGTAACTGATCAGACTGTTAAAGTAAATAAATAAATAAACTCAAACATAATATTACTACATAATTTGAATATCAAATTTTCTTATGTTTTATTTCTTTGTATAAGAAATACTAGGATAATAAAACCATGAAATTTAGAGAAATGACTGTACCGCGTTATCGGATCCTCAATAGTTGAAACCAGATAAGATTTAAATGTATGTATCAATGAAAAGCAAATAACTTTAATAAATATAATTATAATATCGAGATGGTTTTACGCTTGTAATTCCATACAGATGAGACAATATTCTTACCATTTTAATTCCTGTGAATCCCAGTGTTTCCAGGTTTTTATGGAGAATTCACGAAATGCGATCTGCAAAGATTCTTATACTCCAGTGGATTTCAGATCACTTCTTCTTCTTTTTTGGATTGAGTCGCCGTGTCGTTATGTGACCAATGTGCTCTTGCCAATACCTGGCAACCGGGTACAGATGGCGAATAAACAGTTGTCAGTGGTTCCTTGACTCCTAGCCATTGCGAGCAATTAGTCTCCTTACCTACCTCGCTTTTAGAATGGAGATAAACATTGCCAACATCATATTTATTTAAGAGGAAGAACAAGTCAAGAAAAACAAATGCCCTGGCTTCTAAAGCGCGCTCTCTCTTAGCAGAAAGAACCAACTCCCTTCTGTGCAGCGTTTTTTTTTTAATGAATTGTACAAAATTTCACAATAAAAAAACAAAAACAAAAAAAAAACACATTTGGAATGATGACGCAGTCCAATTATACTAACAAAATACTTAATTTTTTACTAATTTCAACAAGTGCCTTACTAGAGAACACAGTATTATAATTATTTGTGTACAAAATACACAAAATAATTGTAGTACTCGGCCAAAACATAAATACGCTACGGTGCAAAATAACCAATATAAAATTAACTCTCTTATTTAAAAAAAGAGAAAACTGTCGATTGATTAAATAAGTCGCTTCAGTTCCAGATATTAAATAAGTGAACTTAGCGTTTGAAACATCTTAGTAACTTTAAATTCCTTATATTCTTTCCCTTAATAATAAGTACTATATAATATCAACCTTATTATTAACATTTACTTTTTTTTTTAAAGGGATTTAAATGCATTACGTAATTTTGATTCTTAGACTGTATTCCCTACCATTTCCTAGTTTTTAATATTTTTTTGTTGTTGCATCACAAACAAACAATGGTTACTAAGATAATGAGATGTACGTAAATAAGGCTCGTGAACGAATGTGTGATTTATTTAAGTAATTCAATAATGTAGATATGGATTACGATTTTGTTTTGATCATTTCAATTTCCGTTAATAGCAAATTGCTGGATTATTAACTGAATGAAGTGTTGGCTGCTGATCGATGGAGCCTTTACCTCTTGGCCACGTCATGCCAAAGAAACAAACCGCAAGCATTTTTCCGAAAATACAGTGGTTAATAAATATTAAGGAAATTTCACTGTTTCAGTATAGTTAGTGTTGTTGGTTTTTGTTTTTTTTTTACATAAAAATCATTAAGGGGAGATCCGCATATTATTTTTGTTGTTACTTTCTGGCTCTTACGTAACCACTGTGGGATCACCGGAATGGATACAAATACTGATTCGAAACACAGTGACGTGTTTCCTGCTTATCCGAGAATCTTGGCTGAAATCCCAGTTTTTTTTTTTTTTTTTTTAAAGTCAGGTTTACGAATTAAATTATTGGAATTCCCGTGTTGTTTTGAACCCCAGAAACTGAAGAACCAATGTACGTCATCCCTCCAATGGGGATCCAATGGGTTTCTCTTGCTTTAATTAAATAAGTTCAAATCTTTTACTTTGTCCAGTTACATGATTGTTTTTTTTTTTCGTTATGTGAAACTTGCAATTGATAATTGTAATTTTTAAGTTTTAATTAAAATAATAGCTAGGCCTACTTTTAAATATCTTTTACATATTACTATTCTCATTATTTTTAATCTCAACTTGTAATTTAATATGACCAATACAAATCAGGAGAATCTGTTATATAAATACATTTATTACTTAATTTGAATACAATAAAGCAATTGTAGTCACTAATTATTTGACTACCGGGGTATTTTCTGTAGACATTCAATGTTAGCAGTTTTCCTTTCCACAATTGAAAAAAGCAGGAATTTATTTTAAAAAATGAAACTTAATAGATTACGTAATTATTAATAATAATAATTAAAATTAATAATCTCATCCTTTATTTATTTTGCATCGATTCACGGATATTGTGCTTAATGTGTTAAGTGTTTTTTTGTTCCCTTAACTTTCGTTGGAAAAGCAGATACGTTTGTATGCAATCCAGTACATGACGCTAGGTATGTGGGCCATTAGTCCAGTGCACTCGTCTGTGTGAGGTTCCAGTTTAAAATATATATATATATGCAGCATCCGTTGTTATTTATTATACGCGGATTGCACGCATTTACATTTTAGTATCATGGTGATAATTTGTTTAATAGTTTTATAGATGTTTGCGCGCATAAGATACGAAGTAGCTTGTATGGATATCTTCACGTTACCCCATAGCTTTTTTATTATTATTAGCAAAAATTAAGAATTTGATTCTGTATTTCAGTTTCGCAAAATTTGAATAGGATTTTTTTTTTTTTTTTTTTTTAAATATTTAGTAATTTGGTCAGTTTCTTTCAAATTTTCT
>JAFIDM010009631.1:221246371-221270295 GCA_023159025.1 Thereuonema tuberculata
TGGTTCGGACACGTGACAAGAATGGGAGACAACAGATTACCTAAGACGCTGATGGACTGGCAACCAGAAGGTAGATACAGAAGGGGAAGACCGAAAAAGCGTTGGAGAGATAACTTGAGGGAAAACCTGGAAAGATATGGACTGGCAGCAGCGGATGCAGAGGACAGAAACAAATGGCGAGACATTATGAGGACGACTTTCAGTTGAAGAAAACCTCAGAAATGGGGAAAATCCTATAAAGAAGAAGAAGATTATATATATATATATATATATAATTCTGGATTTTTTCTCTGGGTGGTTCTAAGGTTCACCCAGCCTTCTGTCAATTGGATTTTTTTCCAAGATTATAGGTATATGGCGTCAGTCTATCCACCAACCCAAATTCTTCCCTATGATCAGGACCTACATCTCAACGTCCTAAAAGGGATCATTTAGTTTTTTTTTTTTTTTTTTTTTTTTAAAGTAAAAAATATTATTTTGTTATTTAATATTAATAAAATTGTAGTAGTGGTGGCTTACAAAGCCATCATTGATTTACTGCGTAAAATTTGTAAAAGAATTCGTTGGTGTTGAATCTTGTTTTCTGAAAAGGTGTTTATTTAGTGGAGGATTCAGGGCTTGGGTTTATTAATTACAATCGACAGCCTTGAGCTGCGGCGGAAGTCGTGACCGATAAATGGCAAAAGATGAGATAAACCAGATACTGTGGAAAAAACGATTATTCGACAATCTTTGTCAATATTGACATTGTATTGTAAGGAGGAAAAATATATATATCTATATATCAATTCAGCAACATAACGAATAAGAGTGTTGCAACCGCGGGAAAAAAAATATCCATGATTGTATTTATATTAATTTGTAAATTATTTTATATAAGTCATTTTTATACAGTAATTTCAGTAGATTTAATTATAAAAAATTACTGTAATTAAATTGATATAGATTCATTACAGCATTTTATTAATGAAAAAAATATAATTTCACTTTAATTACATTCAGTTAAGCCATCATAATTATAAATAAAATTATTTTAGAAAATAACTTTAAAAAATTATGATTTTAGAGAAATATTTTATAACTAATTTATATTCAATCAAATAAATACAGCATTTATGCTACTTAAAATTATATTATTTTAGAGAATGTGCTTTATAATTACATATACATTCGTACTTAATTCTCTTAATTTTAGTAAAATAAAGATACTGTAATAGAATCAAGAGCCGTTTGATGTCTGTTATATAATTTATTATAAGCCAACTGTCGTAATTACAGTAAAGTTAATTACACAAATTCATTGTATTTTATGCAATTCAAATCTGTTAAGTGAAATAATTTATGAATAAATATGGTTTTATCATTAATCACTCAAATTAATTGCAAAAAATATTTTAATTAAACTGTATTTCATCATTCTTATATAACGTTCGGCTTATTTTAACTCAGCTTTCACTCCCTTGTAAAATTATCACATAATTGCAGAGATATATTTAATCCCAAAATGTATTTAAGAACTACTGAAATATATGCTAAAAAGTATTCTTGTTCCTTTTATTTCTCCTTAGGTTTTGAGGATGGAGATATATTCAGATAAAAAGGAGGGAAACTTACATTTGACGGTGAGTAAGAAGATACAACTTATAAGCTAATAACAACAATAAGCTAATGTATCTCAATCTAACAGACACTTGTTCTCATATCCCTTCATTAAGTATCTTTTTTTTTTCTTTTTTTTTTTTTTTCCAATGTTGTTCCAAGGTTTGGTACTAACTTATCAGATAGTGTTTTTATAAATCGAAGCATTATTAGATATGGTGTTGATTACAACTGTATCGGGTTTCTTTTTGTAAATGGTCTATCCTACATTGGAATTCTGGGCTATCATATATATATATATATATATTCTTTGAATACATTTTTAAGAAGCTTAGATATAAGGGTAGGCGGAGTAAGTTTTGCAAAGGGGAGAGTAAATGGATTTCACAGATAGATAATCCGTGATGATGAATGACTTCTTGTGTTGTTGACTCTATCTGAAGGAGGGTAGAAAGAACCCCTCACTAATAATGAATGGATTCTTCCTTATAGACATTGTTGACTTGAATTATTATGATGTCTGAATTATTTAGCAGAATTTAAAAGAGAATTATAGGTATACATGATTTCTTTAAAGTAAAGACACAGACTTTTTAGTAAGTCAAGGCTCTTTAAGTCAACGGTCTCAAATTTTTGGCCTCGCGTCCTTCTTTTTCATATTGTAAAAAATAAAATTCCTACCCAACACCTTAAAAATAATAATAAAAGTAGCAAAACTCGTTTCTTCAGTATTGAAAACTTAATTTTTCTCATTTTTTATTATAATTTTCACAACGAAATTAATTATATCAATTTTTATTGTAATATAACCTTTAGATATTTTCTTTTTTAAGTTCTGATATTTTTGTTATTTTTAAAATTAAAGGATTTGTTTGATTTATTATTTCTTAGGCCCTACTTGTTTTTTGGTGTTTTGAAAAAAGTATAAATTATTAATTTTTCTTCTTATATGTGTAGTGGTTTCTAAATTATTAATTTTTTGGAGTATGTCGAAATGGTTTTTAATAATAATATTATACATTATTTTTTATTATGGAAATAGTATTTTATGATTGATTCTTAGTGTTATTTGATGTAAATCATTTAGATGATTGTATTTTGTAAAAATGAGGTTTAAATTTTTTTTTTTCATTTCTGTGGTATTTAGATGAATCCAACAATCAGTACCATTATTAAGTGAAGAATCAATAAATGCTTTGTATATGCAGATTTTTTGTTTTAAAGGGAACAAATAATGAATTTTAGAGAACATGTAAATGTATATGTTTAATATGATATGATAAATAGTGATTGTTCCAGGAATATTTATCATTTATAAATAGACCTAAATAATTTATAGAATTTATGGTTTGTAGTTTATAGCAAGTGTTATGGATACAAGTATAATTATATGAATTGTTATTTCCTGATGACTGATTACACCCATAGTTATATGTCTAGTAAGCATTGGTTCACGGTTATTTATTTATTTTTTGCTTTAATAATCATAACTTTGCTTATTAATATACATTTTATTTTTGTAAGTTCAGGAAATCAAATTATCTAAGTCGTTTTGCATTTGTATGGTAGCTAGTTCTAAGTTTTGATATGAAGTTAAAAGAATTAAATCGTTTGCATAAGGAAGAGCTGTTGAAAATTTGAGATGAGAAAAAAATGGATTTGAGGTATAAAATGGAAACAAAGGGTCAAGTGTAGATCCTTGTGGGGTATTCTTTTTTTGATATTGTAAAGTTTACTGAACTTATTTTCAATTTTAATTCTAAATTTCCGATTTGATAAATAATTACTAATTAATTAGATAAAGTTATCTCTAATCTTAAATTGTAAAGATTTTTAAGTGGTATGGAGTGATTAATACTATCAAACGCTTTTTTGAAATTAATAAATATTATTAAATTAATTGATTATTATTAAGGTTTTTATTTAATATATTATTCATGTTGTCTAAAAATTTATTCGTACTATTTAGTTTTGAGGTTCTCAATCCTTGCTTAAATTTTTTTGTGCCCAGCGTTTGCTGGGACAAAGAATTTGAGGCTGTGCGGTGCACGGTTATTTATCATTGTTGAGTTGATTTTGTTTGAGGGCCATTTCGGGGAGCTGAAATGGTTTCCTCATAATTGTCGCGCGCACTGAGCTACCATCAAGGGTAAATCTGGCTGAAGAAGCCTAGTAAGACTGAAACAGCTGTCTCAGATTTCCTACATGATAGCTCAGAGTGCGAGAGCCTTTTGTTTATTTATGTTCAGTTTTATTTATTATTTTAATTAATTAATTAATTATTTATTTATTTTTCTCTCACTAAATCATATGCCTGTATGTTAAGCTTGTATACTGTTCGTTTTGAAAAGCGAGAGCTACAACAACACAGACGATTCTACTCCGCAAAGGGATGATACGCTGAGATGGGCACTTTCCTAAGACCTGTTTTTCTTTTAATACCTGTTATTTTTGCAATAGTATTTATTCTTTCCATAATTCTTTTCCGAAAAGCGCAACTAGAACGCAGCTACTAGTAAACTAACACTGATAAAAAGTAAATATCTTCTCTTTATTTTTCCTCAACCCTATTTTCATGAAATCCAAGGAGTCCTGACGCATGCGCAAAAGCGTTGAAGGCTCTCGTAAACGAAAACGAACAGTATTTATATTTAGTTTTTGATAAGCTTATTGTTGTTTAAATAAATAACAGGCATATGATATAGTGAAGAAAAAACAAAACATTTTGTTTACTTCTGTGCAGTTTTGTATTTTCTTCACTTATTGTTGTTTATTTTAAAATATTGTATTTGTTCACATAATTATAAATATTCTCAATAATATGCTTCAAGAATTTTAGATAGACTGAAATAGGACGATAGTTTTTAAATTGATCGTAGCTGGACTTTTTTTGTAAATAGGAGTAATGTGAGCTAATTTCGAAATTGCTGGAAAAATTCCTGAATGGAACATACTATTATATAATTCAACTACAAATTCCACAAAAATATAGTCGTACTTTTTAACATCACTTACTTTTATTTTTATCAATTCCTACTTAATGTTTATTAGCCAATTTCTGTATAATAGATGTAAAATTATTTATATTAGGGACCGTTCAAGTATTACGTATGCAGTAAAGGGGGGGGGGGAAATCAGAGCAATGGTTATGTATGACAGTCAAGCATGCACGCGAGTGAGTGCGCTGCGCGAGATACAGTAGATTTTTTTCCTCAGTATTTCATGTGTACTTTTATATTTAATTTGTTATAATTCAGGAGTAAATATCATGTAATTTTGACTGTTTTAATTTATTGTTCAGTGATATTTACTGTTAATGATTTGGCAAATCTTACGTAAGCACAAGGAAAGGGGGGGTCTGGCATCTGCTTATTTTTGCTTACAAGGGGAGATCTAAAATGACTAAAAAATGTGCTTACGTAATATTTGGATTTTAATATAATTAGAATTATTTCCATTGATTGGGATTGTGTTTGTGGATTATTATAAGTTGCAGTAATGTTGTGTGTATTATCTTGACCGCAGTTTCTAAATTCTTTAGCAAGACCTTCAAAAGTTGTTGTTAATAAACTTATTAGTAAATATGTTATTATTAAGTTTAATATTTTTATTTATTACATAGTTGATATATTTCCAAGTAAAGGCTTTATTATTTTTATGGAGTTTTAAGTTTATTTTGATAATTATTTTTAATCGTTTTTATAAAATTTTTAACAATTTTTTTTAACTTTTGTGTTGTAATTCTAATGTTTTATTGTTCATATTATTTTTGTATTTTCTATACATTTTACCTTTTCCTTAATATACATATATAAGTCTTCAGTCATCCATGATTGCCTAAATACATTTTTTTTATTTTTGCCAAGGTTGTTTTGATTATTATCTGAAGTATAATTATATGCATAAGTTGTTGAAATAGTAGATTTACAAGTAATATTATTAATTTTTTTGATTAATGTATTAGGATTGTTTGTACAGTTAGATCTGATTTGATTTTTAAAAAATTGTTAAAATTGTTTTAAAAAGATATTCATCAAGATTATTATTTTTTATTTATAATAATTTGTGTTGTTTGAATTACATGGCAGATTTTCATTATACATTTGAATTATAATAGTATAATGATCTGGAACATCGGTATCTTATGATATTGGCAGGTAACTTTTTATGAATCATCCTACAATGATCAATACATGTTGTGGCAGAGATAGAAATTGAAGTCTTATAATAAAGGCTTTTATATACATTTTTAGCAAATCCTTCAGTATAGTAAGTTTCTAAGTACTACGAAATTAATTTTTTTTGGTTTTGATTTAAAATATCTATATTTATGCTACCAATAATTATATAATCTTGTACTTTGTAGTTTTAGTTGTATTTATAGTTTGTGCTAATTCTTCAATTAAGTGCAATTTATTTGTAAATTTATATATTGCTAAGAATAACTTTTTCTCTTGAGTCTTAATTTTTTTATACATTGTGGATAATCAAGTTTTTTACTAATAACATATGTTATAGTTTCAAATGTTACCGTATCACTGTGGTATTCATCAATTATGTAGTTGCTTTTTGTGTAGATTATAATTCCGCCACCTTTTTGATTCTTTCTTATATTATTTTAAAATTCGAAATTATAACTATAAATTATTTCTTCTTTAATATTAACTTCTACTAAAATAATAAGATCAAAGGGGTATTCAGTATTATTTAAATATGTTATGAGAAAATGAAAATTTGCTTTAATACTTCTAATGTTAAGATAGAGTATATTTTCATAATGATTGATTTTTTTAAATATTTTATTGCATTTGTTTGCCAATCTTCAAAATTATTAAAAGTAAAAAGATCATTTTTTCTAATTTGTTCTTCAGTACTACCCGTTAGATATTTTCTAATTTGTTTAGCCCATCTTTTGTATTTATTTTTAGTATTTTAGATCATTCATTTTTCCTAAGAAATATGTTTTGGTTTTTTTATCCATGCAAACTTTGTTTTTTGGCAAATAATTTTGTTTCCTAAAATATTTTGTGTGTGTGTGTGTGAGGTTCTCATTCATATAAATTCTCCTACTACTTTCCCTTGTGTTTCGTCAACCACAATTCCTTCGACTTAGAGCAGCGAACCTTATTATTATTGGCCTAATCTTGGTCTTGTCGTAGGCAGAATATCTGCGGAAAGTATCAGTGGAGCATTTATTTGTTTATTTACTTATTTATTTATTGTAAAGAATTAAGAATGTGTTGTAAAATTTCAATAGTCCAGCATCTTAGATTTTTGCCGAATTATCGGAAATGCCGGACGATTGCGCTATTTTTTTTTTTATATATATTGTATATTGTATATAGCGTTAAATTTCAGGATTAGGAACTGTCCATAAACTGCGTCACGCTAATTTTTATTTTCGACCCCCTCCTCCCCTTGTCACACTTTGTCCAAATCTCTTAAACCCACTTCTTCCCTATCATTACGCCACAATTTCACCCCTCCCCCCAAATTTACAGTATATTAAAAACTAAAATATTTTTAGCTGTTAAGTATTTATGATTCAGTTCAGAACACTATTAATCAATTCAATGACTAGTCGTTTAATCAGTCGTAGAATTGATAGAGAATCTTCTCCTTTAACTGGCAAACGGTCCCATAAGACCGCAGAAAATAAATTGTGTCTGGTGATCTCTAAGCAATTATTTAATAGCCAAAAATAAAAGTCTAAATGTATTTTAGTTCTTAATATAGTTTAATATACTATTAGTAAATACATTAAATACTAGCCTGCTATCGTCGCTTCGCTCCGGAAGCCTTGCAAATGTAACGTAACAAAACGCTTTATTTATTTAGCACACATTATTTCTGTAAACTTTATTTATTTTTGTCATTGTAGACCGCTTAATTCAGGTATATTACGGGTTACCGCCACACATTTCATGGTATCCCTCCTCCAAAAAAAAAAAAAAAAAAATATTTTTATACTTTTTACATTGTCTACACTGTTGAACTTATCAACATGCCATATTTCAAGTTTGTAGCATGTTAGAAAGTATTCGAAGCTTCATCATCGAAAACTTGGTCATGTTTTAAGTTGTCTAATCAATATAGAATTAAATCCCTTTGAACCTGATGGTGTCAGGACAAGGTGTTTAGAGTAATTTATGTATTGTTTATTTTTTGTTGTTGTATGGTTTTTTTGGTTGAGATATCACTTGCGGTTGCGGAGGAGGGAATCTTAACCGTTGCACACACTCCAGGCACGTTAAACTTTATTTCTATTGATATTCTTGTTTTGGGTTTATTTTCTTTGCCCATATTAAATCCCTTTGAGTCTGATGGTTTCAGGACAAGGGTTTTAGAGTAATTTATGTATTATTTATTTTTTTGGTTGAAGTACCACTGCGGTTGCGGGGGATGGGATCCTTAACCGTTGCAAGCACGCTGGGCTTATCACGGAGGGTAAAACTCCTAATAAGACTGAAACGGTCGTCCCAGTTTCCCGTTCGTGATAGCTCAGTGTACAAATACTTTAGTCTTGTGCATTTCTGATTTTTGTTTATTTTTAGTTAATAATATCCACGTTATACTTTATTTCTATTAATTTACATAGCCTTTTTAAATTTTATTAAAGCGTTCAGTAGCATAAACCATAAATTGTTATTAAGAAAATTAAAAGATTATGGTATAAGAGGTAATTTACATAAGCTCATTAAAAATATTTAAAACATAAAATTATTTATTTTAATTTTAAATTTTCTAAGTAAAACTTACAATTTTAAGTGTGGTGTCCCTCAGGGATCTAATTTGAGAACTTTGTTTTTATATTATTTATAAATTCATGCATTTAAAAAGTGTAGTATTTACATTTATGCAGATGATGGATTACTGTTTAGTAGTACATATGATCAAAATCTTGTTGAAGGTATCTCCAAACGGGCCTTTCAGAATAAAATGAAAATTAAGCAAAAGAAAACGGAGATTATGATGATTAAAACTAAAAATAAGAAATCAAATTCAAATTTACAGTTTAAATTACATAAAACCTCTTGTCTTAATATTATAAAAATAATAATAGTTTGAATAATTGTGATATAAAATCAATGCACGGACAATGCATTTACATAGATGATGACTATAGTTGAGCATTCATTATAATTATGTTCTAAAAAGATTACATTCGTTCACATTCATGTTTTTATTATTTAAGAAATAAGTACCAATTTAATCAATAACGCATTGTTTACAAATCTCTTGTAGATACTGTCTTGAATTATGGTTTAGAATATTGGTGTTTTTTTTAACAAAGAATCAGATTAAAAATATAAATAACTTAATTTACAAAATTATAAGCACCAAACAGAAGAAAACAAACTGAAAATAAGAGTTAAGTACAGAATTTTGAATACCGGTACTGAAGAAAAATTAATGTTTTTGTATTTATAGATATTTTTTAAGATTACTCTATTATTGATATAATTTTCTTTCATATATAAAATAACTACATTCAGTTGGTTAAGGGTGTTTAAAATTCCAAACATAAAAAATAATTTTGATTTTAAAATAAATGACTACACATATTCGGACAACTAATATGGGACAATTTTAATAGTAACAATTTAAAGCAATAAAAAAAAAACAATTAGTATATGATATTATAAATAAAAATATTGTTAAAAATTCTAATATTTTAAAGATAAATACTTTATTAGCAATTAATATTTTATTAAAATCGATTTTTTTCTTTTAAGACACATTAAACTTTCCAGTATCTATAAAACAGGAGTAATTTTGTAATTACACCTAATAGAACTGGTGAACATTAAAAAATAAAAAAGATATCAAAAAGAGATAGCTTTAATTTTAGATTTAGATTATTTGATTTTTTTTTTTTTTTATAATATTAGTGCTATCTTTTTGGTATTATAGATAGGTACAAATAATCGAAAATTCGATCTTAAGAGAAAATCAAAATTGAAATTAAAATTACCTTTTTTTTCATATTACTTTTTATACAATTTTATACAATTACTTAATCATATAATCAAAGTTCAATGTTAAAACGTAAAATTCCTTTTGATATCAAATAATGATAAGAATAAATAATCAAATAATCGAAAAGTCTTGACGAATCCATGCGCATCCATTAATTAAACAGTGTATGTTCATGGATTTATCCTATAATCGTTGATTTCGATTACTGGTATCGGGACTGGTACTGATTCATCCGGAGAAATTGTATCCAGTCAGCGTCCTCTGCACCAGTGTGATCCTCGCATAAGATGCACAGCAGTATTTGCTGGGACACAGACTGGTCGTTCACGACGTTATGCACCATAACATGCTTCATATTTTCCCCTGGGTTTACATGTGTTTTAAATGTTTTAACATAATCTTATTTATAGCATGATATAAGGCCATATTATTTTACAAACTCTGTAAACCAATTGATTGTGTACAGATCGACAAAAACCAATCATATGACACCAGAAGAAAATCTTTGGTTTCCAACCGCAGACGAAACGAGAGACGGCCAAGTAAATCGAGATACATTCCATATTATCAAATGGTGCTACAGCTAAGTCTCGATTAGTTTGCTCAATTTTCATTGGCGGAGGTAGAAATCCATTTGGGAGTAGATGTTCGCTCCTAGTCTCACCGTAACATTCTTTTGATGTATACATTACAATTTGTAGTAGATACTGTGATTCGCGAACGTCGTTGCTGTAATACCATTCATCTACCATTACCTCGACGTTGCTAGAATCATCGGCTAGTGGCTCTACATATTCCCCTTCCACTGTGTAGTCATCAATTTCTATAGAACGCAAGAAGTCTGCAGGAGTTTCTGAACCTTGCTACTGTGCTGTTTTATATTATGTAAATAAACTGATTCTCGTGTGAACGAAATGTTATTTAAAACGAGAATCAGTTTAGTTATATCCCTTAACGTTGCTAATTTACAAAGCCCACGCTAACTTGGACAAAATAGAATTCACATTACAATTCAACATTTCATTACAAACCCTCATACTGAATTACGCAGGAATTTTGTATTTTGATGCATATTCCTTATATTCCAGCATATTTTCATTTAAATTTAAGTTTAGGTAATTGGGGTTTTTTAATGAATTCCTTAGTAAGTATTTTTGATTTAAAAAAAAGCGCTTAAGTGAAATGTCGAGCTTAACTAGAAATCCATCTTTCTTGTTAGCCTCGGTGAAATGTAATGTGACGTCACTTATTATCTGACCCCTTCCTTCGTCACACTTTATCACCCTAAGAACCCCTCCTCCGAAAGGCGTAGGTAGTTTATGGACAGTCCCTTAGCAAAACTACAAGCTAATTTTCACTACCTTATTTTTGATATCTTCATTGAAAATATTTTGGGTGGGGGTAGGGTAAATGGCGAATTAAAAAAAATCCAATCAAATCCAAATTCCTGGTTATGTCTGTGATCGAATGGCTTTTGTTACTGAATTTTGTCATGTTTTGTGATAAGGAAAATAGATGTTTAATTAAAATTAAGTTCTGTGTTATAAAGTTCATTTTCTAAAAAAATTAAATGATTGGTCAAGAAAAAGAAAAGGTTTAAAAAAAAAGCATCTTCATCAATCTCTTAGTAATCACCTCGCAAATTTTCTTCTCAGTTTTAAAAGGACATGTAACGCTATAGCCCTAAAGCTTGTTAGTTGACATAACTGCTTTGTAATTACATTCTTTCTATTATTGTGAATTATTATATATGAAGTCTACCAATTTTCTATTTTTCTGAAAAATTAATTTAATTAAGCATTACATGTTTAAATTGAGTTGGTTGGTTGGTTGGTGTTTTATGGCGCAAACTAAATTGAGTTACTTTTATCTATTTCAAAACGCGTCCAAATTAATTGATTAAATAAAAAGATTTGAAACTGATTGGAATCTAAATAATGGTTCCTTTTAGGTCTTAAACAATGTGTTTCTTTGGAAAATCTTGTCTCCTTTTCGAGATAATTTCTTGACACGGACTCACTTGGTAAAGATCTAAAGTATAAAAGCTAGATCATCACTAGTCTTAAAATATGCATACTAAGTTTGAAGAAGATCTATCCAGCGGTTCAGAAGTTATTAGGGAGGGGCAGACAGACGGAGTGATGTAGGCTAAAAATACTAAGCACTTTTAGCTAAACATTTTTTTTAATGGGATCTTATTTTGATGACTCCTTGCGTTACCACAGAGTGCAGATAACGTTATTGTTGAATTAATAGCAATCAGTCCTTACTTTGAATCATTGTTACGTAACTAACTGCGAGCTTCTATTATGTCGTTGTTACAAAGAATAGCGTGTGTCTTTTTTTCTTCCTTTACTCGTCGACAAGTTTTATCATATTTAACTAAAAATTTAAAATAATTAAAAATCTGAAACTTTGCAAAATAGAAATCAAATCACTGTAGTTTTAATTTTTAAAATGCATTTTAATTTGTAGTTTTAATAATAATAATTCTCAAAGTTTGCAAAAGTTTTTGTAATTGCTTTTTACATTTAAAACATACAAATTGAGAAAATAAATAAAATTAACTAAATAAATTGAAATTGCACATTCTTTTTTTAGCACTTTTTTTATACAAAATTTCAGATTTTTTCCTACATTTGTATTCAAAATACAATAAGTTGTGACAACTCGAATGACGAAGTTAAAATAAACATAAAGCTTCATGTTAAGGAGCATTTTAACTATTAGATCAACCTATAATGTGTGTGAATAGCTAGCTACTATACAACCACAATCTAAAAAAAAAAATTGCCACATATTAAGTAGACTTTCAGTAGCTTCTTGCGAATTCTTTTCTAAAAATGCAGAACAAAGCAAAAAAAGTTGTTGGTTTTTTTTTTTTCTTTGAAAAAACGAATGTATGTTGGAGGCCAATTTCTTCCATCTGGTTTGTCTCTTTTTCTGTTGGTATTCTTTTGAAATCGAAGGAAAATTGTTTACATCGGAGAAAAGAATTTGCAAGAGCTACTTCTGTCCTTTCTCATTTCACTCCAAAAATAATTATCAAAACATTGTTAGCTGCTTCCAGTGGTGTTAGGAAGGCCTTTTTTTTTTTTTTAAAGAGGTGAAAATTTATTCCAGCGAAGATAGACAAATGTTGTCTAAAAGCAAAGGAGGAAAGAAAAAAGAATTCCATCGCCTCACGCCACAGACAATTTGTTTATGTTTTTGAATTCACTACATTAAACAGAGTTCATCTTCAAATAAAGACCCTCTTTCTCCAGTCTCATTAGAGCTCGCTTTGAAAAGGCAATGACAGATATAGAATGCAATGGTCATTCATATCCTCAGTTAATTGATATTGTCTTGTTTATGTTACCATTGATTACGTATTAGTCTGAATGAGAGGCAGAAAAAAAACAAGGAACTTGTAAAATGCTTGTCTTGATCAGCTTGTATTTCAATGAATTTCAAAGAATAACAATTGTAATTTTATATTTATTTATTTATTTTTGATTAGACGATTTAGGTTAAATTGTGGAAAATTCATTGAAATTTTGATTAGATTTATGTTGTTTTACTCATTTGTTTTGGAAAGAAAAATTTAATCAATATTGTTACGATTCGAAAAAGTAGGCGTCAGAAGTACAGTTGCTTTTAACAAAATAAAATTTCCAGATTGAGATAAAAAGATTGAGAACCTTATTATAAATTAATGCCTGAAAAATATTTTTACAAAAGTTAAAAGCTAAATGTTCATTAACAGAATGTAGATATTTCGTAATTAGCGTGCAAGGAATATTGTATATAATCAAATTTTTATTTTTGTGTTTGACTCATTAGTAATTTGTTCTCCAAAATACGTAGCTTAGAAATTTCATTTAGTTGATTTGCAGCTCAAATAACATGTGTTTGTATATTTATTATAATTACAGGTTTTCAGCGATGGAAAGTAGGAAGCGGAGGAGCTTTTACTTTCATTCTGTTCGTCCGTCCAAACTACAGACATGAGTCCTACATTAATGAAACCGACTTAAGTGGGGAACAAAAAATACGACTTCCGTTCTGTGATTACTTCTTGTCTCATAGGATTTGGCCGAAAATGCATCAAGGAACCGCCTTGATGAAAGGAACACAACTGTGCATGTGTCGAAAAAAACAATGCATTTTTGCATGCGCGCCATATTTTGCAGTAAGCAATGTAAGGGGGCATTTGGTTTCGTAATGCTGGCGGAACACGTAGCAATATGCGGCAATATTGCTGGGCAATATTGTTTAAAATTGATATTGTCAGTTTATATCACGCGCGAACACACAGTTTTGTGTAATCGAGTATTGGCCTGATTATTGGTGCTTTAACGGCGCATTATAAACTCACTGGGACAATATTCCCAGCGATTGTACGACATCGGTTTTATACAATTTATTTGCGAATAAAACGGGAGCAATCGAGTGTTCTTACGTGCATTTAGGCCTAATTTTACGATCGTACAGAATCGCTGTAGTATTAAACGCCTTCCCTCTGTAGAAATCAATTAAGAGTCTTTCATTATCAATTGACAAAATGTTTTTGTTTGAATTATCTTTTTTGGGCCGACCCATTTTGAGGATTTTATGCCTTCTATCTCAAAAAAGCTGCTCGGAGTGACTGTCCTATCGTGAAAGCGCCGCCTTCCTTCTACGTCACCATTGTCACGTGATTTCATCCGTTCATGTGATTCGCTCGCGCACCAGCAATACTTCTTGACAACTCAAATTGTTCCTTTTTTTCCGACAATACCAATATTCTTGAAATGGGCAATATTGCCCAGCAATACTGACGAATATTGCTACGTGTTCGGCCAGCATTACACAATGAAACCAGTTTCTATTGTTTAAAGTGTTTATACTTCACGGATTGTGAACCTGTATATCCTCTGAGTTACGTAATAATGTTAACAATTTCATTATAAATTCTAATGTATTCGGAAATTACTGTAAATTTCGGATTACAGATATTCTTGTTACTATTGCAGTAAAACAATTTTAATTATAATCCCGGCTGAATTAACGAAGTCAAACGGTCTTAGCTACGTCAAAGTACTTATAAATACAGTAAAACCCCGTTATTACGCTCGTCAACGGACCATAACCTACAAGCGTAATAAGCGGGATAGCGCTATAGGCGGGAAATGATTTATGAGATGGGGAAACATTTAGACACCATTTTACAGGAAAGATACTTGATTCTGCAATAGATATAGTGCAAATGTGAGTTTATTTTCTATTAAAAAAATCTTTGATTGTGGTTTGCTACTGTTATGAATTATGACATTTTCAATGCGGTCCAAGTAACTATTAACATCAATTGATACACCACTAGGAGCAACACTAATATATTGACGGAGCAGATTTAGTGCACTGGCCGCTATTTCATGCGCCTTTTCTTGAATGATTGGGCCACTTAAAGGCACTGATGCATCACGGGACTGATGAATCCATTCAATTAGAATTTCCTCGGCTCTTCATATTTTCCACACTTTTCTTTTTTACGTTTGCAACCACCCTTCGCTGCATTGGTAATTCCATTCTTTTTTTTTATTATTGTTCTCAGACTGGATGAGGTAATTCCTAGAGATTCTGCGAAATCCTTCTGACTTAGTGTAGAATTCGTCGTACTTACGGAGAATTTGCAATTTTTCACTTGTAGAAAGGGATTTCCGCTTCGACATTTTGCACTAACTTACTGTATCACAGACCCGCACTTCAAAGAGTTCAAAGATTCCCTCCTACCATGGAAAGAAAAGAATCTTTACAGTGTTAATTTCTTTTCGATACAAAATTTCCGATTTAAAAAAAGCGCTACAAGCGGGATTTGAAGCGTTATAAGAGGGTAAAAGTATACAGAGTTACATAGAAAATTCCAGGGACCGTAGGAAAGGAGCGTAAAGAACGGGATAGTGCTATAAGCGGGAGCGTAATAACGGGGTTTTACTGTACATGTTTAATTATTCACTTGTAAATACCAAAAATGATTACAAACATATTAAGTTTAAAAAAATTTCGAAAGGATTTTATAACTTTATTTTGATTAGCGATAAGTCTTCAAAAATAATGGAAAATAACTGCGGCATTACTTACATGATACTGACATGACACAAGGGACTATATAGAGGGTAGCATAAATTATAAGCTTTTGCTTAAAAGGATACATATGTTTTAAATGATAAAACACATAAGTGAAAGTATGTACTTTTTTAACAATATAGTTAAACGAAAGTTCCAATAATTGTAATTATCAAGAAAAACACCTAAATACTTTTGATTATTAATCAAATAATCAATAGTATTACAGTTACGTTCATTCTTATTGATTGAATTTAAGTTACAGCATGAATATTCAAGTAAAATAAAAAAAAAATATTGTAATTTATTTTTTTATTTTTATTCTTAATAACCATTATTTTTTTTTTTATTTTTTTTTTTGTGTGATTGATAGTCATTTTATTATTAAAACACCGTTTAAACATTATTTAAATGTTCTTAGAGTAGTTCGAAAGTAATGTCTTGATTTCTGTTATCATTTAATATTAACATATCATCAGCATTTATGTAAATGGAAATGTTTAATGCAGTTGCATTTAGAGTTTATATGCAAGATAAATAAAATAGGTCCCAAATTTGAGGCTTGTGGTACACCATTTTTTATATTATTGTAAGTTTTACTAATGTTTAATTTTTATTTTAAATTTTCTGTTTTTAAGGTATTTTTTTCAATAGGTTCATGTACATTACCTGTTATTCCATAATTTTCTAATTTTTTTAATATAATAGTTATTAACGTTATCAAATATTAATTTTTCCATCATTTAAGTTTTTATTAATATTATTGTTTAAATTATATCGAAATTTATTTGTACTACTATTATTTTGATAAGCATATTGATTATTGTTCAGAATTTTCATATTTGTATATAATTATATATAGACTTAGTTAGGTAAACTTTCAATAATTTTTGAAGTTTTAGAAAGAATTGAGATTGTTCCGTAATTGTTAAAATTATTGTATTCTCCACTTGGTTAAACTTTAGATTACGGTATCCCCAATGGCCGCCCGCCGTGGTGACTTGGTGCATACTGTTATCTCAAGATCGCAGTTAGCCAGATGAGGGTTAGTTTTTCTAGTAAAAGATCGTGCAATATCATTTTGAAATAAGCATTCTACTTTTTACTAGGTAATTGTTCATTTTACATTATTCTCAGTCTTAAAATAGAGCGACGGCCGCCGGCTATCGGTGGCCATTGGGGTACCGTAATCTAAACTTTAACCTTCCACTTTTATGTATTGGAATGATATAAGCAATCTTCGACAAATTTGGATATTTATTGGTTTAGACGATATTTCTAAATAATTTCATTATAAATAAAGATATTGTGTCTTATTATTATTAATTTCATTGATATTTATATTATCATAACCAACAATGCATTTTTTTCTTAAGTTACGAATTCTATGTAGAATATCATTTTGATTCACCAGAAATAAAACCATAGGCTTAGGCTTGTTAGGTTCATTAACTTTATAATTTCGTGTATTAAAATGGTTAAGATTATTTTGATTTTTATGATGAAAAACTTTTGAAAATTTTGAATGAATTACGTTGATATCATAATTAGCTAATAATTTATTGATTTCTTGGGTATCATTTTTGCATTTATTATTACTAATATCACTTTTTATAACTTTCCACATTATTTGAATGTAAACTATTCTCAAAGAGTTTATTTATGTATTAAAAGTCAGATCCAGTGTTTACAAGTAACATCCCAAAACAGCTGTTTGACGGTGAATTGCCGATCATCAGTTGAGAGTAATCACTGTAAACAACCAGGTCTTAATACAGAGGTTAATGTAAGTTGAGATAGAAAAAAATATGGAACCTCCAAGTCTAAACTAAAAATAAAAAAAAAAGAAATTCATATGCTAGTCTCCACTAGCCTCAATGAATTTTCTATTCGCATTAATTAATCAAAAAAGCGCCTAAAAATGTATAAACACATTAAAAGTTCAGACTCAGTATTTACAAGTACAGTAAACTCCCGATTATCCGCGGAATTGGGTGGCGCGGAAACCACGGATAAGCGAATTCCGCTGATAATCCGAAGTAGGACGAAAAAGGATGAAAATCAACACAGAAATGCTTTTAATATGTTTTATTTATATTAAATTGGCAATACGTACAGTTACAGTACATTCATTATAAACAATTACTTTATTTTAAATTATTTATTTATTTTTAAATTTTATTATTACAGGAAGGCTCTCCCGCAATTTACTGTAACCTGCAGTCCTAAGCTCCGCCCACAAGGTCGTTATTTAAATTGGTTGTCTATAATTGTCTTCACTTACTTTGTTAGCCTCTTTTATTGTTAACCTTATTCTAGATTTAATTTTTTTTAATTCCATAATTTATTGTACAGTAAAAAAAACGGAAACAGGAGAGGTCCGCGGATAATCGGGAGTTTACTGTATATATTTTTAACTATCTCAATTTATTTATGTATTATTCTTCTTTTTATTTAATATATAATATAATTTTTCAACCAATTTCTTTTCTTTTTATAGTTATTTTCGTATATTTTATTTGTCTTATTTTGAAATCTTTTAAATAATATATCTTTTTATTCTATGTTTCTCATTAAATCATCATCCATCCATTCTTGTTTAAAGTTACTCTTAATATTGTTTTTGAAATTATAATGATCATTTTGCTTTGTTTTTATCTCATTTTTTGTATTATTTCTAGCGTTTTCTATAATCCTTTTTAATTTATTTATATAAGCATTAGGATTGTAATTGGTTTTAATTTCATTAGTTAAATCAGAAACTTTCTTATTAAAATAAATAGGATATCTCATTCTTTTACTTTTATTATTATTTTTAATCAGATCTTTATTTTTGCTAATATTTTGGTAAATTTCAATAAGTATTCCATAGTGATCGGATATATCCCATTCAATAACGTTCGCATTTATTTCATAATTATTCAGATGAGTCAAACAAGGATCAATGCATGTTCTTGAGGAAGATCTGGTTGTTGCTATGTTCCTTGTTGTTTTATAAGGGTCAATCAACTATTCTTTGTACTTAGTGTGTCCCGATCATAAATTTAATAAATACTGTATTGTTTTTGGAAATAATTATTGGACTTTATTTTTGCCCCAAAGTATTCTTAGATCATTGATCAAAAGCTTTACAGTGACCGATATTAGTTTAATTATGAATATTTTAGTATTTTTACATGAACTTAGGGGACAATGTTTCCCTGTCCCTTCAGCCACTTCGCAAACTCCCGAAGCGAATATTTCAATATAGGTTGCTGTTAAATATACAAAATATATCTTAAATAATAGTAATTGATAGTAAGGATATGTTACAATGACACGGAAAATCCGAAATATTCTACAATAAATTAGGTTTTTTTTTTATTTGTTTTGTCCCGCAGGGAACAAATTACCGCCGTAATCTCACTAAATAAAGCAAAATATTGCTCTTCAAATTAAAAAAAGTCCTCTGCCCGTTATCTTAACTAAACTTCATTCACTAATCTTTAAAATGTGCTACATAGGAAATTAGATTTTCGATTTTTTTTTTTTTTAGAAAATCATTATTTTGAAGCTCTCGTTTAGTACAAAGAATAGTTGATTGACCCATAAATATGATTTTTGTATGCTAAAGTGTATAAATAATTTAGATATTTATTTATATATTTGTTAAAAACGAGAAGAAAATCTTTATTAAAGCACTGACGTGTCTATCTTATTATTTTGGAAAGCGATCATTGAAACAATTTATTTTTAAATAGGCCTACATCTGAATGGATTCTTTACAACATCATTAGCTGCCCCCCCCCCCCCAAACCTTAATCCTGGGTGCGCCACTGATCTCCTCTATCTTGATATTGATTTCTACCAAAATTATAAAATCAAGAAAAATTAATGTTTTTAATATTTTATTTTTGTTATTAGTTGTATTTGGTGTCCAAGAATGTAAATTATCTAAAATTTCAAGATTACCTAATTCTAAATCATTTGCCATTTATGTAGAAATTTATTTTTTTTAATATTTTTATCATTATTAATCCTTATTATCTTAGATGTTTCATTCATTTTCTCTTAATATTTTCTAATTCTTAATCCAAATGTATTTATATCCTTTATTTCTTGCTTCAGTTTTTGTTTTGCAACATAAATTCTTCAAATTCTTTGTAAGATTTTCATTTATAAATATTCTCGATTTATTTTTATTACCAAAAATGTCATCATTTGTTATGATCTTTTTTAGTTTAAATGTATGTAACCATGTATCTCTGTCCTTTCTATTGGAGAATTTAATGATTATTGGTCTAATTTTTTGATGTTGCGTATTGTTGTATCTGTGAATTACCTCAATCTTATCATTTGGATCTGGAAGTTGTAATTTTTCTGCTATTTTAGTTATTACATCAGATAGGATTTCATCTTTACTTTTGTCCATACCAACAATTTCAATGTTATTTTTCCTTAATTGTAGTTTCATATTCGTTATATCATCCTACAATTGTGTAATTTTTTTTGTTTCTGAGATTCATTTTCTTTTTCTAAAGTTCTTTGCTTTCCTTCTGTTATCTTTAGATTTATGTTAATTTTATCAGGTATTTCCAAAATGTATTCGTATGTTTTGTTGATAAATTCTATAGAATTTTTAATAAATATCTGCAAATTCCATAAGAATTTTTTTTTCAAGATCCATTTCCATTGGGATTTGGGAAACGTCCATTTCTTCTCCGTAGGGTGGATAGTTAGTTTCCAGAATCCCTTTATTAAAAGTGTTCGTTGCTTCATTATTCGTTGCCTTATTATTTTTCTTTTCTCTTATTGTTACTTTTTTATAATTGTTACATTTCCATTGATTTTTTTTCTGTTTGGTGTAACAATTTCCGCTGTTTCCTCGTCTTTTAGACAACTAACGTGTTGCTCAGCCTCACATCTTAATTCTTTGATCTTCGTAATTAATTCACAGGTATTGCATTTAATTTTACATTTAGCATACTCACTCATTTTGTTGATTTGGATATCATCCAATATTATAATTCCTTAACACGTAAACCTTTTTTATATGTTTGCTCTTAAAAAAATCTGAAGTGTCTTTATTAATCTAAAAGTATTCCATTATCCTCATTAATAAGAAACATGAAATTCCTCATATCACAGACCATCCACTGACTGATTGTTTAACTATTTCTCTGTGAGATCTTGTTATACTAAAATTTCATTGTTAATATTTAAATCGTTGATTGTTTGTATTTATTGCTATGCGAAATGTTGTTGTACTGTAATTTTATTGTTAATATTTCTTTTTCTTTTCCATTGTATGATTTGAAATTATTCTTTGAAAATGGATCGTCCACCATCCGAAACATGTTTAAGATGGTTTTGAGATAAAAATTGTTTTTGACCCTTGTGTTTTCTTCTGATTATATTATGGGTTTCTTTCAACATTTGAAATTAACTTTTGAACTTTTGGATGAATCTTCTTGAAACTTGGTGCGCTCTTTTAAGAACTACAGACGATCAGTCTTTTATATCTGAGGTCTTTTCCAAGTAGTTATTGAAAAATTAGCGCGAAAAGGCGACAAAAAAAATCCCTTAGAAAAGCGTTAGAAACTAAATGATGGATTTCTGTCGATGTCTTAAACAGTGTATATTAATCTAAAGAAAAGTTTAACGTGCAGAAGGTTTAAATGAAATCAAAAAACATAACAAGGGCTGCACAATAAACAATAAAAATGCCTTTCTAGTTCAATTATGAGAATGAATCGGGAACGGCCGTTTTGTCCTGCAAGGGACTCATCAGCCCGATCCACCCTCCCCGATGAAAGAACCCAGAAAGGCAAGAACAAAAGTGAAAATCACCGCAACATCCGGCAATGATCCCCGAAAACAAAGAAACAACAAAAATTAAATTGTGCTGTTATGTACAACCAAAAAGCCTCTTCCTAATGAGTGATAGGATTGAAGGCTTTTAAATGGACTAAATTGTCCAGCAAGGACAGTTAACCTAAAGAAAACTTTAACGTGCAGAAGGTTCAAATGAAATCAAAAAACGAAACAAGGGCTGCACAATGAATAAGAATTAAGAATGTTCTTGCCTTTCTGGATTCTTTTATTGGGGAGGGCGGATCGGGCTGATGAGTTTCTTGCAGGACGAAACGGCCGTTCCCGATTCCCTCTCATAATTGAACTAGAAAGGCATTTTCTTATTCATTGTGCAGTCCTTGTTTCGTTGTTTTGATTCCAAGTGTAATATTAATCATTTTAGCAAATCTATTAATTTGCACTTAAGTTGTCTAAATCCGATTAATTTGAGAAACATTGCAAACTAAGTAAATAACAGTGGCTTAGCTATTTTTTTTTTATCAGAAAATGCAACGTGTGTACTGTTTGTATTAAGCACATGTTGTAATGAAAGTAAGCGTAAGCTTTTTGATTATTTGTTTGGTTTGAAAAAGAAAAACTGAAAAATAATATAGACTTTCCTTAAGTTATTTCAGGAACTTCAATTTATTTATTTAATGTTTAAATCAGTTAGGTTAAGAAAATATAATTAATACAGTTATTTCGTTTAAGTTAATTAATTAGGAATTTAACGTGTGTGGTTTTAAGTTAATGATAAACTGATTTAACATTGAAAATATATATTAAAAAACAAACTCTAACTGAATCAGTTCTTTTATGCATTTTCTCTCTCCTTTTCCTTATTAGTTGAAATGTTTTGCAGGTGGGTTTTCAAAAAAGGAGTGTGATTGGATGTGGTTGTGGGACCTTTGTTCTTTGTAGGTCTTCCACTCGTAATTTATGACGTCAAGTCCTTTATGAGTTGTCTTGAGTCAGTCTGTTGTTATTTTTTATTTATTATTATTATTATTTTTTCAGTTTCATTCATAAGCTCATTGGTACCCTGTGAATACCCCTTCTTTGTTGCCTTAAAAGGTAGAGATGTGGGTTTTATAGAGACATAAATTTATGGAGATATTGGAGGAGTGCAATTTAAGTAAATCACCAACTGAAAAACCCTCACATATACTAAAAAGAATAAGGGAAAAGTAAATGTTATTGCTTGACAAGTATCATATATTCATTCAATCTTATTTCTTGGCCTGATTTTACGTATATCAAAATCAGACAGAAACTGAAATTGGACGGTCGAAACCTGTAATTCTCAAATTGTAGGAAGCGATGTAATTTACTGAAGTAATGTATGAAATGAATGGGCCAGATTTAAATAATCCGCTCATCTAAAACTACAGAATTCAGTTCTTGGCGGTTATTTCCCTGGGGTTTTTTAGCTTCCTCTTGGTGGTTCTAGGATTCACTCAGCTCTATCAAATGGATTTTTAACTCCATTGTCGCTCGTAACTATTTGTATGTGATAAATTAAATGTTATTTAAAATTAAAAAGGTGACAAAAATATTTATTTATCTCAGTGAAGTTATTTTAATATGATTAAATTAAACCCCAAAACATTTAATGAACGTATAAAATGGCTTACTTGTTAAAAAGATTTTTTAATGTGCTTTTTATTTTATTTACTTTTTAATATTTGTGCTTTTTATTTACAAAACAAAGTCGTTTGGTTACGCTCAACATTTACTCTAAAAACTAACGGACTACTATAAAAAGAGACTCGCAGGGGCGTTACTTTAGTATTTTTTAAATTAATCTTTCTATTAATATTTTACTGTATTTCCCTTAATAAGTATGTTTTTTGTTTTATTAATAACTTAATATTATTTTAATTAGTATATTTTATTACAATATTTAAATTAATTTTATTACTTCATAATGTGAGTTTTATTTTTTAATATTGTTTTTATTTTATTTTATTATGTCTGTTGATGTATTTACCCTATTATTATTTTCTTATTATTATAAAAGATGGGCCTGTAGTGAAAAAATTTGATATTAAATAATGAAGACAATGTATTTGATGCAATGGTTATAAAATATTATATCAATCTTTCTTTAATGGAAGGTACTGTGATGATTTCCTTTTGCCTTCCTCAGGGATAAAGGGATATCATAAAAGACCATATGAAATCTATTTATTAAGAGGAACTGAAATAGTTGTTGTAGGGTAATAATTAATTATAGATGGCGTCGCATCCGCAAATGTTAAGTCTTTGGAGAATTATCAATCATATCTGGAGGCTTTAAATGGGCAGTTTTCGTCATTGCGTTTGTTTCTAAAAACAACTTTACGACCTCTTCCTTATGTTATCATTTCGTAATTCACAACTAATAGAAAAAGGCATTTGATTAAATTTTTTTGTAAAACAAAGTC
>JAFIDM010009631.1:221280295-221303066 GCA_023159025.1 Thereuonema tuberculata
GACTTTGTTTTACAAAAAAATTTAATCAAATGCCTTTTTCTATTAGTCTAAATAATAGTTTAAGTTAATATTTCTCGCGCGAATTTCGCTTTTTATACAAGTGAATTAAATTTTGAATGAATTTTTTTTTGGTAAGACTGCAACGATGTAATTATGGCGACTTCTGATTTTTTTAAAAATAAACGGAAGGTATACGATGAATAACGAAATGATAACGTAAGGAAAAGGTTGTAAAGTTTTTTTAGAAACAAACGCAATGACGAAAACTGCCCATTTAAAGCCTCCAGATATGATTGATAATTCTCCATAGACTTAACACATGCGAATGTGACGCCATCTATTGACAATTTAATTCCTTACAACAACTGTTCAGTTCCTCTTAAGAGTTGTGACAATAAAATTATAACCACATATAAGTTTAAAAAATATACATTTTGTATAATAGCTTAACCATCATTAATGCAGAAATTGCTTTAATGCACTACATGACGTGGCTGCTATTCTGGCAGATCACAGTTCTTGAATTTTTTTAAGGATTAAAAAAAAAGTTTTTAAATGCTTCAAGCAAACATTCAGATTACACAATTTTTTTTTTAATTTCTTACAAGCAGGTCGAACATATTGAAGATGGTCTGAATTCCATCTGTTGGTTTCGGAGATATTTCAGTTTATTCGTTATCAATGGATATTCGTGGTCGACCAGTACGTGGTTTATCCTAAATACTACCAACATTATAGAAAACTCCGTGAATTTGGCTGTATCACTTAAAACAACATCGAAAATGTAAGAAATAAGTAAACAAAAAATTCTTGATTAAAAAGAAAAATAATTATTATGCCAGCTTAAGTCACTTAATAATAAAAAAAAGAAGCCTATTTTTTTAAAATTTATAACATCTTCTGAGTACTAACAATAAATATTTTTCATTTTCTGAAAAAATAAAAATAAATAAATAAATCCATATAATTGCTTTTGTTATTTTAAATCTGGTAAATGTTAATCATATTAAAGCATCCGGAATTAGTGGATTAAATAAAGGATTAATAACCATTGTGATATATTGTTTTGGTTTTACTATTTTTCAATGAGAATTTTTGTCACCTTCTCGCCCTAATTTCTCTCAGACAAGGATCCACACACAAAGTATTTCGTATATAACAGTTAAATCTCTCTAGTCGTTAAATATGTATACCAAATTTCAAGAAGATCCAACCAGCGGAAGGCGGGACACAGACTGATTGATCTGGTGATTAGGAAACTCGGCTGTGAATGGCGCTATGGTCCTAAGTGATGATTATCACTAAGAGTGAAACAGGGATATAGTACATAAAAAACAAAATCTCCAAATTAAATTGATCCCAATAAATTTTATTACAGTTTAATCATTTGAATGCACGGAAACCAGCACCAGTAAAGACAAATATTGCTTCTGTAAAACTTTTTTTAGTGCTGAATTATCTCATAAAATGTTGACAATTTCGAAAGACCGAACGGAAGTCGTAGTGGCGTCTAATTACTACTGTCTTTGAATTTCACAGCCAAAAGTATCAACATCCTATCGTCACTACATGAGATCAACTTGTAATGGAGGAAATAGTGATAGTATGTGGGCGAATTCCATGTTGTTCCAACATCTGATTCGAAATCAGTAAGAATTATCAATTTATTTATTTTTTTCATAACTTTTTTATTTTGATGGACAGACGATCAACTTCAGCGATTATTTTTCGAAATCTTAATTTTAGTTCTGTTTCTCCTTGAACTGTTTCCTTGCCTTCGGTCTGGTTTTTTTTTTTTCTCCACCTTTTCAACTTTTTTTATTGGGATATTTTTAGATAAATCACGAGTTCGGAATACCGTCACACTCGGAACGTAAAAAGAGAAAATGGAGCTGCTTTTAATACAATATAATTTGTCTACATGTTTTTAAATAACAGTTTTGTTAAAATTCTTGAAGTAACTATGATGTTTCCCATAGGATAGTGCAAACATAATTTTTTTTTCTAATCATTTGTCTTTTTACATAGAACCATTAATGTTATGGTTATGCTTTATATGCTTTAGACTTTTTTTTATTTTTTAAATTGTGTGTTTGTTTGTATGCAATAGAGAATCTTGTGAGCGTGATTACTCGAAAAATAATTACCCGATCTTCACCAAACTATATTCTTAAAAGATTTAATATTATTACCTAGATCCAATTAGATTTTGGAATACGTTGGCCCATTTTAAGAGCCCTCTTTATATAAGAACCCACACTGAAACATAACTTAAAGAAAATGCACTGATCAGCATCAAACTTTATTGCTGTGATATAATTTTATTTTTGATTTCAGAGCATATTTAGAGTATGGGAGTTGGTGGCTAAATTTTAGTTTATCTAAGTTATTATTAAGAGCTTTCTTATTTAGGGTCAACACTTTCTGACTAATAAAATATTCTATTTTCTGAAACGATTTACGTTCCTTAGAATGGAGATTCAAGTCTTAATATTCCATTGTTATTTATTTACTAACAGTAAATGATAATAAATTTAATATGGATGATTGAGGCAGATAAAATTAAATAAGTTTGGGATCTATGTTACGGAGGTAAGTCCTTCCTCCACCAATGATGCTGCTTGATGTGACGGCCACGGTTATGGATAATTGCCCAAAATCGTAGTTTCCATTGCATGAGGCATCTGTATACTAATCCTGGGGAATTGTGCTTCAACAGACTTCCCGAAGGCCAACCAGCGTGCGAGCAATCCCAGATTTGAGAAGCCCAAAACCACAGACGTCCATTGGGGAGTCATCAGCTGACTTATCGGGTAGGGTATGCACGAAAAGGGAATGACATGAATGCTAGTCTCACTTGTCTTTCGTTTGTAATACTGGACAGAGGACAAATTGGTTCAGTAAAGAAATAAAGGTGAAAACAGATGAACTTAAATAAAAGTTTTTCAATACCAATTTACTACCATTCAAAACTAGTTGTATTAATGTTTTTCAGATTTTTCTCGATAATTAGTCATAAAAATAAAGAGTAAATATTTCATAGCCTTAATATTAATGTTCATGATAACTACAGTATTTAAGAATTTAAATTCTATTTTTAATGCTAGTCAAGACAGCAATTTTTCTTGGGTGTTTCTATAATAGTTCATTACAGTATTAACTATATTCAGTATAGCTAAAACAATAGTCAGGATTTTGAAAATGTATGTGTACTTTGTGATTATTGAAACTAATACAAATTAACAGTTTAAAAACTAATATTTATATGAATAAATATTATTGCGATACATGTATTTCTTAATACTTATATAATTATTTTGTTACAAAATGTTCATATAAAATAAAAACATGTGAGTAATACGTTCATGTCTTGTGGCTCTTAAACATTTTAAATTTATCAGATGTGCTGTTACTTTAAGCAAGTTTGGCCACCCCTGATCTAGTAACTTCTAAAGTATGTCTGAATCTAGGTTCAAAACCCAGGACAGGCATGGATGTTTTCTATGTTTGTTTGCTTTATCTTTTCCATCTCTACTGAAGTTAACTCAAAAAAGTCCTTCCTATATTTTATAGAAAGCTCAGGTTTTTTTGAAAAAGTTCCAAGTTGCGTTTGATACTACTTAGGGAAGGAGCTAAGAGTTAAAAATCACCAAAAAATGACGATATTTTAAAACAAAATGAAAAAAAAAAAAAAAGAAAAGAGCATTTAATACATTTTGTTCGTCTTCTGAGTTGTTTTTGTCTTATTGTCTCCGAACGATTCTTCCTCTGATTTCATTTCTTTCTTTTTTTCTTAAGATGTTACTATACTTTGAAAATTGGCGCATCAGTTACATTTTTGTTGCCGTAATTTTGTAGGAAAGTGAGGCTCATGAAATCACTGAGTCTGTCTGTATGTATGAGGAAAGAGAAGCGTTCAAGTGAAAGCGTTGTAATAATTCTCTTAGCTTTGTTTCTTTTGGGTAAGTGGTAGCCAGGCTTCAGCGTTTGCCTGCTTGTGTCGTTTGCCTATGGCTGACCCCCGATGCTTATCACAGACAACGATGAACTCTAGTAATTAAAGCCATTCTAAACAATGTATTGAATTGCCGGTGGAGTTCAAGTGGATTCTTATCTGTCTTGGAAACCAGGATGCCGTCCTGATAACACTCCCATCTGTACCAACCCTTAAAAAACAACAACTCATTTAGATCGTGTCAATTCGCAGGAATTTCTTTCTGCTTTCTTATCTGATACAGGGATATTAACTTGAATTTCGAAACATATTTTAAGCCTAATTACAACTTTGTTAAACATCGAAAAAAGACAATCCAATGAAATATGTAGGCCTATTACCTATCGGACTATTAATGATAATAAGTTTTATTTTTCTTTCATTTATTATAATTTTTTTTTCCAGTAAAAGTTTTATTTTGATTCTATTAATTTGATTTGATTTAGATTTCGGAGAAATTAAAAGCAAATATTTATTAAAATAATAAAAACATTGATTAATCATAGAATTTTCATGAAGCAGGTACTTTTTTTTTATGAAATAAACCTGTATTTCAGGAAACAAGTGTTTCTTTAAAGAAATTAATTTCTATTTCATGAAGTAAATGTTTCTTTTATGGAATAAATCTATTTATGAAATAAATGTGAGATATCGTAGATTATATTAAAAATCATAATTATTTTGTAACCTATACATTATTAAACTTTTTTCCCTCCTTAAATTAACATAAGCTTATTATCAGTCCAAATGTATGAAATTTTGGATAATGGATCCTAATCTTATATTTTGAATATCATATTCTATTAAGTGAACTCGAGTCATAATACTGTTGGAAAATTAATCGATAGTGTTATATTTTAATGTACGTTTGTGGTTTAGTATTATGAATGTGGTTTACAATTCTGGTATGTATTTATTTCTTTTATGTACAGTAAACCGCCGATTATCCGCGGACCTCACCTGTTTCCATTTTTTTTTTAATGCACAACAAATTACGGAATCAACAAACATTTTTTAAATCTAGAATAAGGTAAACAATAAAAGAGGCATATTTAGCGACGTCCAAGTAGGGGGACACGAAAAAACAAAAACAATTAACCGATTTTTTTTGTTAAAAAGTAAAATAAAATAAAATAATTGATTATAATGTATGTACTGCCATTTTAATGTAAATAAAACATGTTAAAAGCATTTTTGTGTTGATTTTCGTCCTATTTCGGATTATCCGCGGAATTCGCTTATCCGTGGTTGCCGCCCAATTCCGCGGATAATTGGGAGTTTACTGTATTTGTTCGTTTAAGTTACATGTTCTTGAAAAGTTACTTTCGGGATAGCTTTTTGTCTGTAACTCCATACGTAATTTTTAAATTATTAGGAATTATATATATACATGTAAATGTCCTTCTTTTGTAAATTCTGTCCTCCTTTTTGATGTTTGAAGAGCAATATGTCCTCCTTTTTGATATGTGAAGTTTAAAACCTTTTTTTTTTATATACAACGTTTTGTTTTTTGTTTTTTTTTGTTTTTTTTTGGGTTGAACAGATTTAACATTTTTTTTTCTTCAATTTATTTGCGTCCTCCTTTTCATTTTAGAAAAAATGGTCACCTTAACAGTATGTATGTGTATAATTTCATACAACTAACTTTAAAATTTTTTAAAATTCTTAGTTTCTGATTTTATTAATTATAGAATTCTATTGGTATTTGATCACTTTTATGTCCCTAATACTTAACAATATTAAACGTTGGCTCCGCCATCTTTTCCTTCAGCTTTATCTTTTGTGTGTAGTTTGTGTTGGTAGGACCTACTGCACATTTCCAATTTGGTGATATTTGGATGCCTGGAAGTGTCCGAAGCTGCCAATCCCTAACTTTTGAGAACGAGTGTATTATAATTGACAATTTTATCACTAAAAGACATCAGCAGAACATTCATTAGCTTCATGAGAAATAAAGAAAAATAATAGCAAACGTAACCGATATCTGTCTTCTATAGGCATCAAGTAAATACTGATTTTTCTTATTAGAAATTTGATAAAAAGTTAATTTCAGTGTCACGACGATTAGAGCGAATATTGGCAATTAAGATTTAAATGATTATTGATGTAAAACAATTTATGTATTCAATTGAATGTAACAGGATCGTATTATAATAATGTTGTGGAAATTAGAATTTTCTATTTTTTTTTTTAATTATATTTAAAAACTTGGATTATTCATTTATTTCTTTATATCATGAATAGTATAAGGTATTAAAAAAAAAATAGAACTTTCAGTAACATAATAGTGATAATAGGAGGCTCTAAGAAATTGTGTGAAAAAAATAAATTTATTTGATATATGCTTCGCGAAGCATCCAGTCTTTTGAAGATTTGCTTGGAAAGTATCGAAAAAACTTCGGAAATGTTATTACAGTGAGATATTGAATTTATTTACTGTTATTTTTTTAATTCTAGAACTATCGCTTGTAGATAATGAAGCTCTAAACCAACAATTCTGAAGTAAAACATGCTGAATTATCTTATGGCGAAGACTCTCGATTCCAAATGGAAATTGATATTTTAAATTTTTTGATAATAATGAAAATTTAATTCACAACACAAAAACCGCATTCCAGAATATGTAACACGTATAAGTTTAACTTATATTTATGTCCTTCAAATGGATTGCTGTTATAAAATTCATAATAATATATAAGGGAAAACGAGAAGCTCTCACCTAAACTAAAATGACAATATTTTAACAAAGTACTCAAGAGCTTTAATATAATTATAGTGTAAATCAATTTGAATATAGAGCTTACAAATCTAGCAAAAATAAGAAAATATAAAAAAAAAAGCATTTTTTACTAGATTTGCCAATTAGGTAAATTAAGAAAATAATAATAAAAAAAAAAACCTTAACCAATCAATCGTTTTTAATGTGCATCTATAATAAGGATTAATAATGTAGACCAGAATGCAACTGTAGAAGGGTGATCATGTAATAAGAATAAGTTACAAAATAACAGTTTCGACGAGCCGATTCGCTCGTCGTCGTCGGATTACAATAAGGTAATCTGAGGACATCGAGCGAGTCGGCTCCTCCAAACTGTTATTTTGTAACTTCATCTTATTAAATGATCACCCTTCTATAGTTGCATTCTGGTCTACATGATTAACACATTTACCTAATTGGATCCTGTTGTGTTCACAGGAATATACATTTTTTTCTATGAAAAATTGAATATTTTCAAAAAAATAAAATTTATTTTAGAAAACATATATCATAAATATATTAATACCTGTTATATATATATATATATATATATATATATATATATATATATATATATTTAGGACTGAAAAGGTTAGAATTTATATATAAGCAATATATACAGGAACGTTGATCTTATAATTATCCTCCTTTTTTTTGGGAGAAAATGCTTAATTTGTTTTTTTTTTCAAGAATTCCTATTAAAAAAAAAACTTTGGTAGAAAAATTTGTATTATTAGTTAATTTCCATATTTACAGTAAAGGAAATATGATTCATTTTATTCCTACAGCGAAAAAGAACATATTTGAGTCCAGAAACAAAATTACCACCACATTCTACCATTTGATGCAGATCGGGAATTTTAGTGCAATTTTGGGTTGTTCTTTTGTTCGTTTTTTTTTTTTTTTTCTGGGAAAATTCATCGATGCTGAAATGGCGCCGCCATGGGATTCAGAATGATTCATCGAATCACCCAGTCGAAAATATAAGACAAAAAAAAAATATTCTTTTTTTTAAATTGGAAGTGAAAAAGTAAGAACTTTTCCCCAAATAATTTGAGAGTAAAATGTGTTTTGTAACTTTGTTTTAAACCTAACATCTTTCGAAATTTTATTTTGTTTTGTTTCATTTTTTGAATAAGATGGTAATAAATATTGGCCGTGAATTTCAAACTTAAAATCATCAGAATCAAAAATAAGTCTTGCTTAAAACTTTATTTAAGCTTTGTTTTAATCAATTTAATAATAAAGTGGTTTTTTTTTTTTTTTTTTTTTTTTAAATAAGAATATGATGTAATTTTTGACGTATTTCTTTGACGTATTGCTTAAAATGTTTTGGTTTTATTCGCAGATGTATTCTTCTCTTAGGCCTTCTAAAATCCCCATATTGAATTTCATTCAGTATAAAACGTGATTGAATTTTGAAGTAGGGAAACATTTAATTTCCCTAGCAGATGAGTGCTGAAATCATAAAACTGCTGCTGTGAAACATAAAAACTGTTCTGAGATGCTTCGAAATCATTCTTTTTATAATCAGTAAAAGGGAATATTATATTGACCAGTTTAAACCCACAAATGTTTCAAACCATTTGTCCATCATCAGCTAAGATTAATCGTTTGATGAAGAAATCAGGTCTCACACGATTCACTTGATCTGATCTGTTCATAAATAATAATTGAATTTGATAATATATTCATTTGTGAATACAATAACGTATTGATTTATATTACATATATTTACATTTAACTTACAATGTAAATATAAAATAAGTATGCATAACTTTTCTTATTCTAATTTTTTAATTCCTTTGAGGCATTACATTGCCTTGTAAATTATTAGTATTATTTTTACAGGAAATTTATTTCGATTTGGCAGTATTGTATCATAATTTTGTCCAAGATTCCCCATTGTATTATATAATAAATAGAATTTAGTCTGAGATATGCCAATTTCATCAAAGACAGTTTACATGGTTATCCCAATAGGCTATAAATTAACTGCTTAATGAGCTTTTGTTTTTCAAATTTTTTTTCTTGCGCATGTTATAATAAATTCGGGTTACCAAAAAAAGTAATATTAATCATTTGGGAAATAGCTACATTACTTGAGAAGTTAGGTTGGATTTTTCCCAAAGCTCATACCCGACAGGGCGTTGAAGGTAAGGCTCCAGCGTTTCTTGGACTGAGATGAAATGGGGTGGTCAGGCCGGCGCTCACCCGCCTATACCCTTGGGAAGGACACCCGTTCTACAGGTGGCTGGGTAGACACTAGGACCCGTTTGAAGGAGAATTGGGAAAATCCCTGCCTCCACGTGAGAAATACTGTTGAGAAATTACCGCTATGTTTTATGAATGGTGGTTACATTCTCTTCTTCATACAAAAATAAAATAGCCTCATACATAGTAAAAGATAAGGAAATAATTATAAAACCAAAATGTGGAAATCAATTCCTTGGGTTGTTGAATGCTTGCCATGAACGGAATTTGTTCATAAAACGTGAAAAGAAAAACAAAAAAACAAAAAATAGAACGAAAGAAAGAAAACCCAGCGTAAACTTTTAATAGATGTAATGAAAGTAAATCTTCAGAAATTAGGATGCTGTTAAGCGTTGCTGGAAGCCGGGGGCAGCTGTTTCGAGTTATTATGCCCTCATCGGTCAAGGCTATGCATCATCTAAAGATTCAGAAACGTACAAGGAGAAAGATAGTTTAATTAAACAAATTTCATGTTAGATTAACTATTTGAGTCTGATTTGTACTGTGGATTAAGCTAACTGATAGAGATTCAAACAAGCTGTCCCAGGGTCTCAGTATCCTAATTACTAATTCATAGTTATCCTATTACATCGATTCTCCAATGTTCTGTTCGTCTATAATTTGAAACCTATTTAAAATAGTCACCATTTTACGTGTTTTTCCAATTGTTTAAGTCATTTTCAATGTCCTGGGATTCTTTTTTTTTTTTAATCCAGAGGAATTTTCTGCCACAGTTGACTAAGTCGAAGATTAAAAAAAAAAAAATACTAAACAATAAATTCATAAGAAAAAAAGATTTACGCAAGAATAAACTTGCAAGGGGAAAAAAAAAAACACCCCAAAACCTATGATGCTTGACCGTTGTTCTTTCCTGTATTCCTTTTGTTCTTCTAAATTCAAATCACTGAAAATAAATTGTTTTTCTTTTTTAAACTGTCCTACGCAAAAAATGATATAAGGTTATTTATTTTAATACAAATTAAAATCTTGATATTTTTAGCTCTTTGTCAAGTGAGGCTTCTGAAATCACTCAGTCTGTGTGTATGTACGTCCCAGTCCCCACAAATAACCTTTGAACCGTTGGACGGATCTTCTTGAAACTTGATATGCATGTTGGAGGATTTAACTTTTTTATTTAAAATCTTTCCCAAGTGGGTGTTTGTCGAGAAATTAGCAAAAGAAAGCAACAAAAATTCCCCTAGAAACTCACTGGAAGTTCTTTCCTATGGATTTCTACTCTATTTCTGTTAATATCTTGATATTAACAGGACCTCAATACCTCAGGATCTCAATGTCTTAAGCAATTAATATTAAATCTGTAATTCATTCGGCATGATTTGATACGATTAAAACTAATCCAATTATGAATTTAAGTAAATTAAGTGAATTTTATTATTTTTTTTTCTAGGAAGTAGGTAATTTCTAGCCTACTTTCTTGTATTCAGTAGGTATTAGAATTGGAATGCAAATGTAGGCTTTTCTCGTTTTATCATTTTCACGACTTAAAAAATAAATATTTTAAATATTTTATATTAAAATAACATTTTAAGGAAAGTAGGCTTTAAGTTCTGTCAAACTTGTGGTATTTTTTTTAAATTAAATATTACACAAATATAGATCTGCATTTAACGTGTAGTAATTATCTATATTATAAAGAGTCTGATGAAGAACAGTCAATGTTCCAAACTGTCACGAATATATATTGTTAATATTATAGTGTGCTGTTTGTTTTATAATATAGATATTAATATTACACAAATACAATCGGATGGTTATAATTAAACTGACAGTACTTACAGCGATGTAGAGAAGGATCTACTCGATGGATCACAACGATAATTGGTGGGTGCCAAGAATATGAGATAGAGAATTTTTTAAACGCAGAGTGCCACCTTGGCGTGCAAAAAAAAAAAGAAAAAGAAAATACCAAAAAGTTGAACAAACATAATCTTTAATTGCAATCAAAATGTTCAATATGTGAACCATTCGTAAGCAAAATTTGCTGGAAATGCAAGATCCACAAATGCTGAAAGTATGTCTTGGGGAATGGCTCCAACGTATTGTGTTATTCTTGCCTTCAGTTCAGCAACCGAATCACATTGCCTTCGTGAACTTGGCTTTTCAAATAACCACATAATCAAAAATCGCATTGAACCAAGCATTGGAAAATATTCGAGAAATTATTCTGTACTCAAGTGTGGTACGTAACAATTGCGTAACCGTTCGTGAAATACGGGATGGCGCCCCATCCTACAAAAGCAAGTTCGTTCTTGCTAAGCCGGAATAATCTTGAGGGGAGAAGATCTGTGTAACGTGGTCGATTCACCGAACGATGCACGAAGCCTTGAGATATGATCTCAAAGAAAAATGGTCCTTTTATAAAGTTTGCGGTAAATTCGCACCATACAGTTTGTAATCGGAGTGCAGCGGCTCAGCTAGCACAGCATTCGGACATGTCGGACCCCATATTCGGCAGTTGCTTTTTGTAGAGAAAAATGAGCCTCATCGGCCCATAAGACTTTCGAAGGCCACATGTCGTCGAGTTGCCTCCTCACCAGATATCGCAAAGCACGGTCCGTGCTCTGTTCAGGGTCTCGTTGTTACAGCTCCTGCACTTTCTGAATGTGTCTGGCACTAACTCCGATGTAGACGTGACACATTGCGGTAGATGTGACACATTGCGGTAGATGTGACACATTGCTTTCTACATCAGACCACTACCCTCTACCTATAACTACAGCCAACTCGCTTGTTTCGACGAATTTCTTTATCATATTCTTCGGTCCATTTAGCGACAAAGGTCCTTCCATTATTTCTTTCAAAATACAGTACTGGCGTTTTGGTAAAACAGTATCACTAGCAAAGCTCGGTCCTTCTTGCAGATACCCTGGTAAATTCTAATGATTACAAGAAGAAATCACCTAACATTGGCTGCAATGTTTTCATTTTCTAACACGTTTTTTAGGCACCAGAGTCACCTGGTGGCACTCAAAACAATTATTTTTTTTATTCGCAAATTCTCTTCTCATTTTCTTGTTAAGGTACCACCAATTTTCGTTGTGATCCGTCGTGTAGATCCTTCTCTATATCGCTCTGACTGTGAGCACTGTCAGTTTAATTATAATCATCCGATATATAGTCATTCAAATATGCAGAATGATAATGAACTGCTTAAGTTTGATGAAAGAACGTATTGTTCTTTCCTCCGATTTCGATGACTTACAATCGTAAAAAAAAAATTGGAATATCTCGCAACTTAGTTTAACAATCACTATTTTAGAGTCCTTGTAACGCGGATCGGACCAAAAACTGGATGAGGACTCTCAGATAAGAAGCCAAGATTAAATAATGAGCTGTGATGTTCTTATGAGAAAAAACTATTTATTCCCAAATGCTGAAATTTTAATTGTACGTTGAGAGCATTTAGCATTCCTTGATATGACATGTCCAATTTGTTTAATTTCAAATTTAAGATATTGGACATAAGTCCTGTGGAAAAAAAAAACAAAAAAAAAACAAACAGTTATTTTAAATTTTGTCTTTAAATTATGTGACCCAAAAGGAATTATTTCTAATACCTGAATCTTAGCTTATTAAAAAAAAAAAAGGATTAATAGGATCCATCCATTTAATTTTGATCCCTTACGGAATGAAAAATTAGGATACATTGCAGCTCAAGGTTTGATGTCGATCACTCAAAATTAATTATCCGAGAAAGCTGAAATTTTAACTTAGTTTAGACTTTAATATTGAATTTCGTGGAGATTACATCCATGGATGGAGATACAGGAAATCCTGAAAGAACATGAAGCCTACTTGCCTTAACATCCGGCATTTTATTTTTAATTCTGTCATTTTAAGTTTTGAATAATTCAAAGAAAATCTCCGTGTAATTTTTAAATATTATTATCTGTATTGGATATAAATAAGTAGAATTTTTTATTTTCGTTTTCAGAAAAAAGTTAATCAACTTTGTATTTCTTATTTAAGTTGTCTGAAGCCAATTAATTTGAATTACATTAAAGCCTCCTTAGAAATGATAAGAGTACTTATTAAGCGATTAACGTACTTTCTTTAATATAGAAATCCACTATTTGAGTGTAATGCTTTCCCGTGCGAATTTTTCTCGTCTTCTAAAGCGCTAATTTCTCGACAAGGACCTTTAGGGAAAGAAATTTCAATATAAAAGTTTTGATCATCTTAAATATTGCTGCCAAGTTTGAAGAAGATTCATCCATAAATTATAGGGAGACACACACACATGCAGACTGACTCATCTGATGAGCCTCACTTTCCCAAGAAAGTAGTTAATAATAATAATAACAAAATATTGAACAATATTTTGCCAATCTCAAAAGTTGACATGTCAACTGTAATTACGAATAAAGTCATTTTGCATGTCTAATTTGTGAAAAAGTTTTTAATTTATTTACCAGATACATAATTTTAATCTTTTACCTACATATTTCCCGCTTTTTTTTTTTTTTTTCCGTTATGTAGGTTGTCTAAAATCCAATTTATTTTAATTATGGTAAAGCTCGAAAAAGACATTGATTATTAATAAGCGATTCAGTTGTTTGTCGAAATAAGATTACAAGGATGTTAATACTGGATTTTTCCCAAAGTTTCCCCTTGGCTGGATTATTTAGAAAGCTAAGAACTTAATAAACAAACTATTCAGTGAATTGTCAATGAATTCGACGCCATTATGTTTTGTTTTTTTCTATTTCTTTTTTCCCCGAGGTGACGCCATGACAGATCATTAATATTTTCATGCTCTTCAACACTAGATAAACTTAATTCATTGACGTTTTTCTAAGTCCAAAATAGCTACAAGAAACCAAATGGGCACCGGGCGGGGGAGGGCAGGGAGGGCTGCTCTGAGCCGAATTCTCTTCGTAACCTTGTTGAGGGAGGTTTTGATTCCCCCCAGAAAGGCCCCTGAACGATCTCTTGGCATTCATTCATTCATTCTTTCTTTCTTTCTTTCTGGCAATAATTTGAGGTCCCCTTTTTTTAAGTACAGATCATGTGACAGGAAGTGAGCTGGGTGATGGATTGCCACTCTTCAACAACAGGATCAATAAATTCAAGCGCTTTTACGTCTTCAATGTTTTGCATTCATTTCTTACCAGTAATTCACATCCAATGTGGGATCAACACATTGAATTACTACATAAAGAGAGTAACACGGTTTTAAAAGGCTCCTATACACCCCTTTCTTTTCTGTAAAAAGTAAAAAAAAAAGTACTAGAAAGAATTTTATGTCTGCTTTCCTAAAAACTTTAATTTTTTCAGTCTTTTTTATTATTATTATTATTATTATTATTATTATTATTAAAGTCCTTTTATTTTTATAAAGTCCTGAAAACGACTCCAAACGATGTGTTTACTTTTAGTTTTAATTTACGATATCTGTTGAATACAAACAGTACAGATTTTCCATTTTCCAAATAAAATTTTTTTTAGGAAATCCATATTAATTACTTAAAATGTAATTTTAACAATCGTGGAATCACGATTATTTCTCGACAAGAAGGAGACGAAAGATTTCAAATACAAAAATTAGATCGTCTCGAATGCATAATTTAAGGATTAAAAATGATCTTCTTGAAACTTGAAAGCATATTTAAGGACTAAAGTTTCAAGAAGATCCATTCAGTGGTTCAAAAGTGAATGGAAAGATACACCCACGTACTGACTTAATGAGCCTCAATTAAAGTAAATTAATAATCATCATTTAGATTAATCATCCTCAATTAGCTTGATAATTTTTTTAATTACAAAATAAGCTTTAGTAATGCACAATTTTCTAAATAATAATAAAAACTTTAATTTATTGGTCTAAAAATACCAAAAAAGTCTTATATTAAAAAGTTATAGTTGGCTTGCCATTTTTAAAGTTACTAAATAATTAAGGTAGTTTTTGTGGTCGTGGGAGGAAAGACTCCCGACGTTTCCTGACCAACGGAACTTAAGTTGCATTCGGATGGTTAACCCCGCTTTTAAACCCCAGGGAAGAAATAAGGAACACAGTCTTCAGAGGGCTGAGTCTAACAGAGATTTCAACGTGATGCCGTATCGTATATTGTTGTAATTCCTTATACATTGGGCAAGCCTTCATTATTATTGTGAATTCAAATATAAACTTCATTTTTTAAGTATCATTTTAATTTATTAATTGATTTGTTTTATTCATATTTTCTAAAACTTCTGCACCTGGACTTAAGGTCTGATTAAGAGTTTTGGCCATTTTCCTTGTATAGCAAACTTTCTTTTTGTGACAGCAACTACAAATATAATGTAGAATGAAAATAAACTATAGGAGTAACTATAAATATGATATGATAATTTTCTTCAGTTATTATATTCGTTTTTATAAGTTTGGTAAATGATCTGTCATCTTAATTTTATCATTTATTATACAAGACAGTTTAAAGAAATACAGTTTGTTTTTTTGTTTTTTTTTTTTGTTTTTTTCTAATAATAATAATGTTATTTTAAAACAAAAGTAACTTTCAATGTCAAGAAATGTGGATTGAAATTTGTTATTTTCATAACACCAAAAAGATGGGAGAAACGAATATAATGGATAAAAATGACAGAATGATACAAGGTTGTGGTAGTAATACATAAAAAAAATATATATAGAGAATATATGTAATACATAAAGAATATATTATAAGAATTATAATTATATATTACACTTATTTCTCATTTTTTATCCCTGTATAACTAGTCTCAAATTAGGAAATTTGCCAGTATATTTGTATATATTTTTTTTTGGTTTGAATGATGAGACTTACAGTATTTTGTTTTCTTAATAACTGCGCGGGAACCACTGCTTTATACTCTTTGATTTTTTTTTTCTAAAAACATTCTAAAACACTTTTATATAGAAAATTTTGTAGCTAGTTCTTTGTAGAAAAAAAAAAAGATATCATATGTATATTATTTTTCTCAGAATTAAAAAAATAAATAAAGTAAAAGCAAGAAATTCGAAGAACTTAAAGTCTACTTTCTGAAAATGAAATTTGTTCTTCTTTTTTTTATATCATCAAAATGACAAAAAACGAAAAGCCTAAGTTTTTATTTTCAAATTTTATAAGAATTGCTGAAGAAAAAGAAAGAAAGAAAAATCCGCATTATAATATATTTCGGTTGCCGAAATCGGATTAACCGCCCAGTAATTAACGGATTAGCTAATTAATATTCATTGTTTACAACAACGAAACATTAGTAGAAATAAATTTGAAATCCATTGTTTAGATCCCACTGCTTTTCTAGAAAAAGCTTTATTATCTTCTTGCGCTAATTTGTCGAGAAGGGACTCATTTGGAAATGATCTCAAATATAAAAATGAGATTAGATCGTTTCTAGTTCTCAACTACGCAGACCAAGTTTCAAAAAAAATAATTGATCCGTTCAAAAGTCATTGACACACTGATTAGCCTCACTTACATAGGCTAAAAACTAAAAAATATTTGAGTAAAAATCATGACAATCGATTCTTTAAGCTTTTCAAAAAAAAGTTTTTGATTCCAATGTAAGCGTAAGAGTTGGTCTCAATATAGGCTTAACAACAGTGTTGTCCGCCTTTACTTTAGAAGAAATACAAAGAACAGATGCTATAACAGATGGAAAAGATGTTAACCATTGGAATGGAAGATCAAAAGAAAAAGCAGACCTTACAAAGAATCCTCTCAAGAATTTTCTCTCAGGAGAAATGAGAAATCAATTGCATTTTCTTTCCTATTGTTCTACCTGTAATTAGAAATAATTAATTGAAATTCTTATTTTCTTATTCTGTAACAGTAATTGCAGATTAAATCGCACTGCATATTGGAATTAGGATTGTATATGAGGATTTTTTTTTTAATTCTTTCTCATTTTTTTAGGACTGTAAATTGGTGGGGAAGGGGACACTGAAGATATTATTTATATATTTCTGTTTCTTTTTGTGATACTTTATTTGAAAGAAAATTTGATTATCATTTAAAACGATTTCCTTTAACCTTTACAGTCTCCCGCACCCTTTGATTCTCAGAATGTGTTCTCTATCTTATGAAAAAGACGTAACCAGTTCTTTAAAACCTTTCAAATCCTAACTCTAAACTTAAAAAGATTCACTTAAGTATTTGCTCTTAAAATAAAGAAAGAAAGAAATATTGCACTTTCTGTTTTACTATTATATTTTACACCAGTAGTTCTTAAACTGCTTGGCCTAACTCTTAAGAGGTTGCGGCATAATATATTTAAAAATTCTTTTTTTTAATAAATGATTTTTTATAGTAAATTAAATTGTTGTTTTAAAAAGAAAAGAAGATTGAAATTGTGAGATCACTCCAAACTTTCCCAGTTCGTACAAAAATTACATGATAGGTACAAAGAAATGCTCTATTAATATCGAGATCAGAAAATATAAGACTTCTTACCCCTCTCTCCCCTTCTCCACAACCCTATCACATCAAACCATCCCCAGTTGGTAAACAATCACGTGATCTGTACAAATTAATATTATATTCTTATTGTGCAATCCGTAAACTGCTTAGAAGTATCGTTCAACAATATTTGACACAAAAATATTTTAGTTCTAGTTTTTCCCACCAGGTTACTATGTGGCGCTATTATGCATAACAATATTTGTTCCACAACAATCAATCAGGTACGTTGCTTACATAGGTCGTTGACAACAATATTTGTGTAGTTCCCATTGTCACCACAAGGTGCATAGGGGGCCCTATTTCAGGGATTGCACCCCTTTTCAGGTTAAGGGGATGGTATATTGAGGTTCCAAGGTAGCCTATATTTTCCGCAGAGTAGTAGAGAGTATCTATGCAAAATTTGGTTCAGATCAGTCAAACGGTGTAAAATTGTATAGAGAAACATATAAACATACAAACTTTGACTGTTAAGATGAATAAGTAAATAACACAAACAGACATTTTCATCCTGCCCGTGAATATATCAAATGTGAATATATCGAATATCAAAGGAGGAAAATACTTCAGAACCACTGCTTTGAACAATTACTATTGCCATTAAAAAGTGAAAAAAAAAAAATGGTTAAAAATTAAAACATAAATTTTATGAAAGGAAGCCCTCTCTTTTTAGTTTATCTTATCCCTCCTGCCCTCCAATAATTTGGTCCCTTCTAAAAAAATTAAAAAATCTGACAGAACTTTTAATAACCCCCTACCCTCCCCTATTCAAGCTAAAAATGATTTTTCTTTTTTTTTTTTTAAATATCAGCGTCTTTTGATCACTGTATTAGTATATTGTTTTACATCAAAAGTAAAATGGAAAAAAAAAAAATCCTTCAGCTACTTTTGTACTTCACGTGATTTTAAATAAAATACATGAAACGTTTCATCAATTTTTTTTTTTTTTTTTGCGAACAAAAATTTATTTGAGTTTTATATCATTAAGTAATACTTTAAAAAGTGGTTTAGAATATTTACTCAGACAGGTTTCAAATTATTATTATAAAATTGTTACATTTACAGTCTTCTGTCCATCTATTTTATTTCTAATATGGAAACAAGACAAAATATCCAGAATCAGGTTTTTATCTAAAACCGATTATTCTGCAGACAATTCAAGTGGTTGAAACGATTTCTGCCATTTCTAGGATTTTGTATATAATTTCATTATTTCATCTTTTTTTTATTATTATTTTTTTTTTTATAGAAGCTGTAATCATAAGAATAAATGTCAGAGAAAAGTCGGCTGCCGTCCGCCCTTTTTGTCTCGTGTGGCTTTGGGGATCCGCGCATTCTTCTTGTACCACAACCGAGGACCAACCCATGATGCCGCCCATCCCAATGCTGCCCCCGGGGTTGCCGTCTGGCTTTCGACCGAAAATAAAAAAAAAAAAAGTTCTGTCACTTAGAAACCCTACAACTCAAAAGAACTCCCCTTCATTATTGATGAAGTAATAGTAAAAACGTAAAATTGCTTGAATTTCATAGAAGTACAGTTTTTTCTTAGTAAAGGGTCTTTTAGTCTTACAAAGGCACGATTTCCTCAGTTTTCGTTCATTAAGGCCGCTTTAGACTTGCCATTGAAGTAAGCAATAACATGAGGATAGAATGCCAACGAATAAAAACTTTAAAACTCGATCTTACATTCTTCCGTAACGACTTCCATCCGCACAGAAAATTTATACTTTAAAGCCAAAGAAGACTTTACATCATTGTAAATCACTGCCGCCATACTTACGTTTTGCTTACGAAAATAAACATTCATTTATATAGAAATCACTTAGAGTAAGGATCAGAATAGATGGCAGAATATCTTAATTAAAATAGGAAATGTGTATTCCATTTTTCATCTTGTATTTCTTCCTCTTCAATTTCGACTTTTCTCGTTAAATCTCGACCAGCGACGATGTTTTTCAAGAATTCAATCGACCTCCCGCTTCAGATTTTCAGGCTGGAATTCTGTTATTATTTTAGTTAAGATTCCAGCTTTTTCTGGAAGCATCCAAGAAAACAGATGACTTCTGTTCGTGAACGTCCATTTTGTAATCAGTAATTTCCGTTAACAGACCCAAATGCGATTGGACAACAAGTTCTACAATTTGACACCATGGACAGCAATCTGCTTTGATGATAGACCCAGTTCTATATTGTAGCAAAGGAAGCAATCTTCTGGCCAACAGCCGATGACCAACCGATGGGTACAAATTGTTTTTTTCTTTTTAATGACACGGGAAAACGGCCTTTAGTGTCTCATGTTAAGCTATAGAAGTTCGCAACTTTGTAGCAATTAATTTATTACATCGTAAATAAAAATAGTTTCAGTTCAAAACTACTACCTGTGGACTTTTGCCATAAAAATGTTTTATTCCATTTTTATGTACGAACACGAAACTTATTTTTCTTTTCTTCAATCACATAAAGAAATGTTGAATTTGTTTTCGACAAATCATAGGGGAGGAAATATTTCGAATAATTAAAGTCAGGAGACGAAAGGATATGTGATATCTTTCGACAAACAACAAGTGAAAGAAGCTATAGTTTCTTGGAGAGAGCAAATACAAAAAAGAAGTGCAAATTTGCATAGAAGAATATTTGTAATACTTGTTTATGAACACTTCAGAAAGATTATCTAGTTATGCTTATGGTTACCTATCAGAGATGTTCAACCTTTTATTTTTATCTAGAGAATCTTAAGAATCTTAATAAAAAAAAAACCATTAATACACTTATTTTTTAAAAATGTGTGAAAAAAGCTGATGAGCTTTTTTATTTATTTATTTATTTATTTATTTATTTATTTATTTACTTATTTTTTTTTTATTTTTTTTTTGTTAAAGCTAATCTATCCGATCTCTGGGGGAAGAAATCTATCGGATAAAATGAATAAAAAAGATAGCTTATTGTTAAATGCTGATTACAAATGCAAGGAAAGCACTCTATTTAAATAGATAGGTATTTTCATTAGAGGCTCCGTTAACTTTAACTTCAAAAATAAAGCCATACACCTGACTAAGTGAGACAAAAATTAATTTATACAAAAATAGAATACAATAAACACGACGTTTTGCCGTCGAGAAACGGCCTCATCAAGGCTCCGTTAGGTCGTCGAAGGTATAGGCTCCAACGTTCATTGACCATTGGGTGTAAGATTCAGTGGTCAGTGCAATCTCCAGGAAAGAAACCTGGTTTACATTTTATAGAGGACTGGGTAAACCCTGGACCCGCCCGAAGGAGAAAAATCCTGGCTCCTCCATCCCACTGTCCATTAGACTAGCCCACAAGCATTCTTTTTGCCTTAATTTTAATTCAGGTAAAATCCCTTTTAAACAGATTTAAGAAGACGATTTTGCGAAGAACAAAGAGATACTCTCTCCATTAAAATAATTTATTCATTAAGTTGTATTTGTTCAACATAACGAAATAAACGATTTGGGGCAATTAAAACAAATCAGAATCAGTAGTCATTTCGTATTTTAATTGTAATATAAGAGAATATATATATTTATTATTATTATTAATTATTATCATTCGTGTAGCTAGGACTAAGTATGTAGCGCTGAGGGAGACCAAACTAACCATGCTGATATTTTAAGTTGGACTAAATAAGGATAGCACCAAATTTTAAATGGAGGGAGAGAGGGATTATTTTTGAGGCATGAGAGAGATAGGGACCCCAATCCAATGTACTAGACTTAAGTAGGATCCTAAATAAAAACAAGGAACCAAATTTCAAGGAAATCCGTCCAGCTGTTTTAATGTGATGCGCATACAGACAAACAAGTGGACAAACCAGTAAACATGAAAAATGTTGAAGTGAAAAGAGAGACTTCGCATGGTCAGTCAATAATAAATGTCTTTTTTGACTAAGTTTTTTAGGTTTCTATTACTATCTTGTCAGTTTTACCTTTAAAAAAAAGGTGTTCCCATTGCCTTTTCCTATTGACAAACATCTATTGAATGCATTTTTAGATCACACCTTTTCATGATCAATACTCTCTGTAACGACGAGAAAGAACGCATACGTCAAGCCATTGTTTTCTATCTAATAATCCACTGAAATGTGAGACAAACTATACTCTTTATTAGGAAAAAAAATAAGTGTGCTTCAGATTTTTATGTACAACATCCTCTAATTTTCGCAAATATATTTCACTTTGCACTGTATTTCTTTTTCAAAAAAATGTATACATGAAAAAAAACAACCTCCTACCAGAAGGAAAACCCACTACTATCAATACATAATCAAATTATTCCTTCAATAAAACTGAATAAAAATTTGATGATATTAATATCTGGGGGCACGGCAGTGCCCCCGCCAAGACGAGCCGTAGGCAGGAAGGGCACTACGTACCTTTTCTGGAAGTGTTTCGTCGTATTTTCGAACACTTATAGCTCCGGCCTGGATAATACTAGAGAGCTCAAATTTTCAGGATAAGATGCAGTAAGCAGACTAATGAAATACGCTAAGTTTCATTTATTTAGCTTTTATACTTTGGATTTTATTAATACCTAAAATACATCGATTCCGTCACTCACTGACTGACTGACTCATGATCATCAAAACCTCTAGGGTACTTCCTGAAGTCCTAGAAAGCTGAAATTTGGTATGCAGGCTAGGATTAGCACACAAACAACAAAAAAATTAAGAAATCCGTAACTTTCACCCTCCAACCCCTCATAAAGGGGGGGGGGGGTCTGGTTATGTATTATCGAACCCTCATAGCTTCGGCCTGGATAATACTAGAGAGCTCAAATTTTCAGGAGAAGATGCAGTTACCATACTAATGAAATACGCTAAGTTTCATTTATCTAGCTTTTATACTTTGGATTTTATTAAGATCTGAAATACGTCGTACCCTCAATGCTTCGGCCTAAATAATACTGTATAATAATGTGATTTCTTACAAAACTGCAAACAGCTTGTATATACAAGTTGACCAATAGAAAAACAGAAAAGTAGGGTATTGAAAAAAAAATCCATTTTCTAAATAATCTTAAAACTAAATTTAGTTGTAATAGATAATCCCACCCAAAACATTTCATGTAAAATAAGTTGCCAAGACTCACCTGCTCATAATGCTTTCACTGTTAAAAAGTTATCAGATCTCATCTTACAAAAAGAAATGAAATCCCACCCAAAACATTTCATGTAAAATAAGGGGTTGCCAAGACTCGCATGCTCATAACGCTTTCACTGTTAAAAAGTTATCAGATCTCATCCTACAAAAAGAAATGAAATCCCACCCAAAACACTTCGTGTAAAATAAGTTGCCAAGACTCACA
>JAFIDM010009631.1:221375435-221388253 GCA_023159025.1 Thereuonema tuberculata
AAAAAAAAAAAAAACGCTGCTCAGAATGACCTGAAATTTGAACTGAATATATTCGAAGAAAGGGAAATGGTAAGGCATAAGAAAAAAAATAGTTCCAAATGTTAGCAATAGATGGCGCTTTAAGCGTCTTAATATGCAAAATACAAGATGTGTCATGCGCATGAAACATTGCATTTGTTATAAAACGCGAGGTACATGGCGTTTTCCTCATATTGCTTCTGAGATGCTCGCCATGACTCTCTCAATGAAGGATCTGCTTGTGAAGCTATTTTACAAAAAAGGTGACTGTGCCAGTAGCTCTGAAGAAGTTCCGGACAGTAAAGGGTATGAAAAAAGGCTGTGGTCCGATGTCTACCAAGGGTCTGGAGAAAATGATGAAGAAATTCGAAGAGACAGTTTCTTTTGAAGTGAAATCTGGCAGAGGGAGAAAACCTATTGCTTCGACGTCAATAGAAGATGTGGCCACAGCAGTCCAGGAAGAGACGAGGGGTGGTGTGCAAACGTGCAGTGCACGGGCAACTGCCCGAACTTTGGACATGCCTGTGGGCACGGTACATAAAATTGTACGAAACATCCTGCATTGCTCCATACAAAATTACCCATGTTCAGGAGTTGCTTCGTGCTGACCTGCCAGTAAGAGAAAGGTTTGCTCTAGAATTTCTTGCTCGCAAGGAAGTGGACAATGAATGGTCATGGAACATTTTGTGGACAGACGAAGCCCATTTCCATCTCCAAGGACATGTCAATTCTAAGAATTGCAGAATATGGGCATCGGAAAATCCGTTCGCACATGAACCAGTACCTTTTCATTCTGCAAAGGTAACTGTGTGGTGCGGCTGTGTAGGGCCATTTTTTTCCGAGAAGATGGGTCGTGTGGGTCCTGTTACTTGGTGTACCGTCAATGGTAAACGCTATGAGAGTTTTTAGCGCAACTACATCATTCCAACACTTTAACAGCATGCAATTTGTGGGTAGCATCATTTTTATGCAAGATGGCGCTCCTCCGCACATTGCAAAACCAGTGAAGCAGCTGTTCAAGAGGCATTTCGGAAATGACAGAATTTTCAGCCGTCATTTTCAACAGCCTGGCCATCAAAATCACTTGATCTTAATCCTTGTGACTTCTGGCTGTGGGATTATCTGAAAAATGTTGTGTTTAGTCCGATTGCAAACTTAGCTGAATTGAAGGAACGCATTGCGCAACACATTCACAACGTTACCCCTGCGACACTCCGATCTATTGTGGAACATGCTGATTCTCGGTTTCAACTTGTGGCAGAAAACGGTGGACAGCATATTACACATGTCTGGCGCAAGTCTCGCGATAATTAGCAATCAATTTCATTGTTGCGTTTTATGCGATTTTTGGCCTCAGGACAATTAAAAACCGATTTCATTGTTTCTTTTTATGCGGTTTTTGGCCTCAGACAATTAAAAACCGATTTTTCCCATTCGATGTAGTACGACCTTGCCGTGGTGGATAGGCTTTAAACTAACAGTGCCACAACTGTCGAATGACTTGGAAGCCATTTCTTCATTAAAAACCCGATACAGTCTTGCACACTGAACAGTAGAGTTGGTTTAATGTGCAACTCACGCCATAGCCGTCGTATTTCGATTCAAATGTCACTTGTAGCCGAACCCATTTACGTTATGACGCTTAAAGCGCCATCTATTGCTAACATTTGGAACTATTTTTTTTTCTTATGCCATAGCATTTCCCCTTTCTTCGAGTATATTCAGTTCAAATTTCAGGTCATTCTGAGCAGTGGTTCTTTTTTTACAGCATGTTGAAAGTTGAACTTTAATTATAATCACCCTGTATATTTACGGAGAAGAGATGATATCATTTCTTTCTTGTATTTTGAAAATTTAGTGGTGCGGATCCTTATTGAGAAAAGCGATGTCTCACTAATGCTTTTGGTAACACTTTTCGATTGCTTTGATGTGATTGACATTAATTCCAACATTAATTAATTATAATTGGAAATAAATAAAAATAAAAATTATTTACCCAAATAAAAATTAGTAAAGCGGAATTAATTAATATTTCAGAAAAAAATTAATTAATTTTTTTGTAGTATTTTTCATTCAGCAGATAATAAGTCTTTACTTTTTTAGTTTGTATTATCTTCACTACGTAAAAAAAAAAACGAACAAACTGCAACATTTTAAGAAAATTGTTATACTGCAAGTTCTTTCAGCTACTTCTTATTCTGTAAAGGTAAATAAAATGTATCTATGTGTTTTTGTGAGACGTACAGCGAGAAATAGCTAAAGTAATATGAAGCTATAATAACAGATATAACGAATAACAGTTATAAAGAACACTTTCCCCCTTTTCACTCGTGTTCGACTGTAGTGAGGTATTTTTTTTTTTAATTTTACTCATAATTTGTATAACTGACTCAATAAAATTAAAATTAAAATAGCTGTGATAAAAAAATAAAATAAAATAAAACAGGGGGAGGGGAGGTTAGATGTGAAGCGTGATAAATCTTGTAAAGGAAGGGGAGGTATACATATATTTTTCAATTCGTTGGTGTTGCGTCCTTGTGTTTTGCCGCTTTGACGTCTGGGATGTACGCGGTGACGTCAGTGACCCTGCCGGCATCTTATTTTTCTGAGAATGCAATGAACGTATTCAAAAATCTTTTTTTTTTTTTTTTTTTAAACAAATATTGAAATTGGGAACTGAATGCCTGGCTCTGTGCTGCTGTCACGTGATCAGATGGGTGACAGTGATTGGATGACGTCATTGGACGAACCAAAAAGTACGGAAGAGAAATGGAGAAGTGTGTTTACTTCAACCCAAGACTTGGCTTTTTTTTTTCTCCTTTCTCTCTTAAGTTTGTATAAAAACATAACATCCTGATTTGCTTAATTTGAAAGAGTAAAGTTCTGGCATTGAAAGATTAAAATAAGAAAAAAAAAAACAAAAAAAAAAAAAAACAAATTGAGAAACACGAAATTTCACTCTTTGGTCAAATACGTAATTTACTTAAAAATTATCATTTTATTATTTTATCCCTAATTATAATGATTTCTTGACGTTCAGGATTACATCAGAATTGGAATTAAGTTTATGGGTGATTTACATTAGGACTGAATTTTAAGAGTCTGAATTAAAGATACATATTTCTATATTTGTTATAATATATTTGCATGATGTAGTTTTACAGAAGAATATTTTTAACTTTAAATTTTCCCCTTTTAACTTAGAAGAATTTTAACTGAAAGAATTTGAAGCCTACTTTCCTTAAATTCTTGCGCTTTCTTTCTTTCTTTCTTTTTACATTATAATGAGGGTGAATGCAAACAGTAAAAATGTTTCTATTTGTAAAAAGAATAAATAAATAAATTCAAGTTATCTAAATCTAATTATTTTTAATCATATTGTAGCTCGCTTAGACATTTAGGATTATTAAGCAGATTAATATCCTTTATTTATGATATTTATAGAAATCTATTGTTTAATGTTGTAATGTTTTCTATGGGATTTTTTGTTACCTTCACGTCCCTATTTTTCGGCCACAATGAAAAAATGTAAATTAAAAAAGTTAGATTGTCTCTAGTCGTTAATAGCACATACCAACATCCAGAAGTTATTAGGAACACACAGACTGAAGTAATTTCATGAGCCCCAATTTCCTAATAGACTAAAATATCATCATTTTAATATGTTTACTGAAAAAAAATATCCTCAATTCATTCGTTAAAACTTTTAAAAAATTTTTTTTTTTCAAATTAAATATTAGACAGCAAAATTTTAGGCTGACAAACAGATTATTAAATCATAATAAATACTTTATTCTTATTCATCTATATGTTTGTGTTTAAAATCGTATATTAATAAGTTATAACTATATTTATAGTTATAGTCTTTAAATATGCATACCAAGTTGCAAGAAGATTCATCTAGTGGAATAAAGGTTTTGAGACTGAGTGATCAGATGAATCTCACTTTAAAAAAAAATTAAAAAAATAATAAAAAAAATTAAATACTCCTGAACGAATTAAAAAGGATTCGGAGTGTAAGTTAAAAATCAATATCAATATCTTTTACTAAAATTGTTTTTTAATATAGGATATTAGAGATATTTATTACAGCAACACCTTTTGCAGACAAAGATAAAAAAAAAGGAAGTAGAAATAATTTCAAATGAAATTTTAAGTCGAAATTAACTTGCTCATCGTATTTATTATAACGAAACTAATCATTACAATGCAAACACTCTAAAAAGCTACAATTGTAGTACAAGATTTGGGTTTTTATAAAGAACAGTCTGTTAATTCTGATACAAGAAAGGACGATTCAGGACATTCAACATTCCTTAAAATTTTGACATTCTTTTCTTTCATTCTATTCATCTTTGAACTGTTGATTTTTTTTTCTTTCTTCTGAATTTTCAGTTATCTCGAAACGACTTGTCTAATCTTATATGTTCGCAATTTCTTTCTTTCTTTTTCTTTGTTTTCTATGATCCACTTTTATTTTCATTTTACCATGAGGATGTGCAATAATTCGTATGCCAACAACATCTGCTTTTTTTTGTTTGTTTGTTTTTAGCGGCCCCTTTTATACAGCTTGCCTGTAAAAAAAAAGGGAACCGCTATTGATGTTTTTTTTTTTTTTTTGGGTGATACACTCTATAGTGGCCAAACGGTTACAGATATTAGAATGAAACCTTCACCATTGTGTTCAGCATCCAAAAATAGATGATCACGTCCAAAAAAAATCAGATCAGTAGGACCACACCCTGACCTCCCCCAAGGAGTGGTTTGCTAATAATGGGTTGCTACAATCCAAGAAACCTGGTATTGCTTTAATTTCCTATTATTCTAAATGTGATTGTTGCGAATGCAAAAGACGCAATTGTTGCATTTACTATGATGGTTTTGATTGTTGCAGAGCTGCATTATAAATGTGATTGTTGCAATGCAAAAGATGCCATTGTTGCGAGTGTTGTGATTGAACTTGAAAAATTGTATTTATAAAATTGTGCATGTTATGGACCCGCTTTGCTTTTGACACTGTCTAAAAGCATTAATTACCTTGTTTCCTGAGTATTTTCGAGTTGGAACTCCGGATATGATGTAGGAATTATATCAATGGAATAATTTATAAAGTCGTAAAAGAAAATTAAACATAAAAAAGTACAAAGCCAGGTTAGGGAAGTTTAACTTATAAAATATAAAATAACGACAATATTGAAAATGCATTAATTTTTCATTCACGTCTTGAGCTATTATAAATGGGAACCTGATGTTTCAGCTGTTTCGTCCTTGTTAAGACTCATCAGCCCGATTTAGCCACTGAAGATCAACTCAGAAAGCGTGGAAGGCTACGGATCTTGCTCCCGGAAATAGGATTTCCCATCAAAAAATAACCGAATAACAATAAAAAAAAAAATAATGATTCAGTATAACCAATACAGTACGAAAACCTCAGTCAGCTGACTAGCAAAAAAAAAGAAGCATTTAAATAAGAGAAAAAGCGAAGTGAAGGAGCTATTGCTCCTCAATAGTGGTTTAACGTTTAATTAAATGAGGTATGGGAATTGGCAAGTGACACACACACACACACACACGCACACGCCATCTGAATTACTCATCAATGGGTAAATTTGACTGATGAGTCCTAACGAGAATGAAACAGTTGTCCCAGATTCTCGTTAATGATAACTCAAGACGCGAATGGAAAATTCTCAATGTTTTTCATTTTCAAAAAGTCAGAGATTAAATTCCCCACTAGCTTTCTTCGTGTTCAAACGGAAATTTCGTAAGAATGTTTACATTATTTATAACATTTCTAAGAAACAAAGATTAATTTAAAAATTGAACAGATCTTATGCACCGGAGTAATAATAAGTAATTGAAGAACTCTGAGCTCGAAATAGTTTCCTAGTCCCAAACAAATTAACATCAATAAAGCGTGGATTCACTATTCAGCCTTAACCACCAGAGGTTATTATTGCAAGTTTGGTTAATATTTCTCATACATTCATCGAAAGGAGAGGGTACACATAAGTTTTAGAAAACAATTTTTCATCTAATTTATATGTTCTATGATCAAGGTAATTCAAAATACTTTAATGGAAGATTTAGGTAATTAAATGGACGAGCCCTATCGATGGGATGTCGAGGTAGGACGTAGGAACATGCGCATATTCAAAACCTTACTTTACCATATATCTTCCTTTTCTTTATCGTCTGGTTTATGTTGTATAAATGTACTCAAGGATATACATCATAATCATCATAAAGTGTCTCTGTAATTTTTTTATTTTGAAATTTTATTTATTTATTTAACTTAAACTATTTCCTTGAATTGTATCCTTGTCTTGTGAATTAGTTAGTGTTTTTCCTTAACTAATGACGATTGGCTTCATTAACTGCCTGCCCTGCATTGACGTGCGTCTATGACTGGGATGGTTTTTCGTTTATAAACAAAGAAGGGCTGAGTGGGAGGGACCTTGGCTTGCTGCCCGGGCTCTTCGTCTCAGCCTCTTTTAGCTCCTGGGAACAAAATTTAAAAACTTATTTAAGGAAAATGTAGGTCGTCATTAGAAGAAGAACCCTTTTGCGAAAGTAGATCCTCACTCACCCGAAACACAATCCACCAACGTTGCATTGAGTGGATTAACTCAAACCAAACTGTACAGGTAGTCCCGAATTGACGAACAATGGCACTTATGATCAAAATGTTCCTAAATCAAAAAAAAAAAAAAAAAATAGAAAAGAAAAAAAAAAAGAATAGTTGTAATATTCTTCGAATATTTTTTGTTTTGAGAATTTTCGACGTATCTAAATACAAGGTGGCCGTAATTAAACTGACTGAAAAGCCACCTACAGCTCGATCGAACAATCGGAATGGCACTAAATTTGATGGGGACACTAATGAAGAAATGGTAAGAAGGATACCGAGGAAAAAGAAAAGTAGTTCCCAAAGTCGCCGATACGTGGGAATGTGGCGCTGTTGTAGCTTATGTAGCCGAGAATTTGCATGTAAACTTTACTTGCACAAATTGCAGGTAAAAACCGTTCATTACAAATTCCCGGCTACGTAGGCTATAACAGCGCCAGCAATTCGTACTGTAAAGGGATGGGAAAACTTCAGAAAGATATTCCGATTACCAGTTCAACATAACTTCAGCGTGCGTTACTTTTGAAGATTAGAATCTGTCAGAACCTGCATAAATGTCCGCTGTCAAATAACGCATTGAAATCGATGATTCAGAAGTTTGAAGAAACAAGATCTCTAGCAGTTTGACCTGGCAGAGGACCGAAATCAGTACCAGAATAGACAATTGCAGACATTGCAACTGTGATCTTCGACGGCAGAGAGGTAACCCGTGCTGGTAGTAGCAGCGCCCGCTGCAGTAGCGAGACAACTGGATTTCACAAAAAGCTTATGCACAACTCCAGAAGGCTGTGATACTCAACACAACACGCATAGTTAGGAAATTCATGGACACAACCACACATCCCTAACATCTCTCACCCCTCTTGCACATTTTTTTATTTACACTTAGCAACATGTTTTTTGACCCTCCATGTTGTTTTTGCTGGGGAAAACAAAGTTTTGGAACTTTTTTATAATAATAATACGCTCCTCTTGACCTATCTCCGCGCGGTGGGGGCGGGAACTACTCTAGCTTTAAGGTAGGCTAGAATAGCATCAATAGGATCAATGGAATCCTACCATCTATGATGAGCTCATGTTGTAGAGTTGTACATGCTGCATTGGGTGTGCCTCAGGATAAAGTCACCCGCTTTCGGGACACAGATGACCACGAAGACTGGGAGACCACGCCAGCGCATCCAGGATCTCATGCACGACTATTACACCATTACACAATTAGGGACTCATCTCACAGGATACAGACAGTCACTACACCCTGCATTCACCACACGTTATCCATAGTTAGGGCTTACCGAACAGAGGGTAGCAGATCAGTAACGTCGCATAGAAGTTAACAGTCTCGTTCCCCCATCCACACTTGCACAAATTCTGAGGAAGTTGCTGAATCCATCCAGAGGACAACAAAACATATCCCTCTGGAAAAAGTGGTCTGTATGTAAGAAACAAACTATACCCACAGTACACTTGCCCCAACGGTACAACCCTGCTGACATTTTACAAACCCACATGATCATTTCTACACTGCAGTTGTACAATACACAGACATCAAAACACCTCTCCACAATCATACACTATCTCAACACACAAACTATTCCACGACACCTTGACAATATACCCAATACTGTACTGCGCAGCACAGGAACCATTCGGGCACTTGTGATCAAACAACGCCACATACCTCCCAGTGCACGATCACAAAAATACATCCTCCCTTGGAGATGTCGGCTTGAAGGCCGCATAAGCGACCATTAGAAGAGACATCTCCAGACTCAAATAACACTGTGCAGGAAACAAAACAAAGACACTAATTTCCAAGGTTAGGAAGATATTCAAACCCATAAATACTCGCCCTTCACACTCAAACCATCATATCCAAGTTCAGAAACATCTTGACATACTGAAACAAAAAACTGAGTGCGCCTCAAAAAGAATACAAAGAAAACAAAGCGCAAGCAACAGAACAACACTTTTCAATACAATGAAAAAAAAAATTCTATAGATTTCTTACATCTCCCTCTACTATAAACATTCCCACCAGCGAAGCATTACATGAATACTGGTCGTCTCTTTGGTCCAATCCTAACCCTAACAATGACAAAGTATCGTGGATCAAAGAGGAACAACAACTCACTGAACACCTACCCTACATGCCCTTCCATGACTTTACTCTCGCAGACATACCAGCAGCACTGAAACGTCCACACATCTGGAAGGCTCCTAGTGCAGACGGCGTCCAGAACTTCTGGATCAAGAGGTTCATGTCCCCGAATGGGAACCTAGCTCTTACACTCACTGACCTAATCCATACATCACCACGAACTCAGCCAGTCTCATATCGACACGGAAGCGTCGAACAGATGGCTGACGAGTGATGGGGAGACCGAAGGGTTCATGATCGCGTTTCACGACCAAGTCATCTCCACACGCAACTACAAGAAACACATTCTACACGATGCAAACACACATGACGACAAATGCAGGAAATGCCACACTACGCATGAGACGATCGACCACGTAATATCAGGCTGTCCCCTTCTCTCTCAAACAGACTATCTCCACCGATACAATTAGGTAGCGTCGATTGTTCATCAGCAGTTAGCACACAAATACTCACTTATTCAGAACACGGATCCGTGCTACAAAGAAGCAAACGAAGCGTGTTAGAGTCAACCTCACAACTGTACTGGGACCGCCCCATTCAAACAGACAAAACACCACAACAGACCTGACATATTTGTTGATAAGGTCAACAAACAGATCTATCTTATTGATATTTCAGTGCCAATTAGCAAGAACATGCAGAAAACTCACGCAGACAAGATCAATAAATACACTGACTTAGCACAGGAGCTCCAAAAGCAGTGAAGGCAGGGCTGAGTACGTGTTGTACCCATCATCCTGTCCGCCACTGGTCTGGTGCCAGACACATTGCACCAAAGCCTCAGCACACTAGGACTTCACAGAAACACTTATGCACAACTCCAGAAGGCTGTGGTACTCAACACAATCTCTTCATAGTTTTGAAGTTCAATGTATCCATCTGTGTCTAAAGCAAGAGAGCTGCCCGGCAAGTCTCACATCTACTGCAGTGCAGATGTAGTAGTGTCGGATGATCCAAGTGATGAACGAAACTATCCTGCAGAGTTTCTTCACACTCTCACATTTTCAGCAGTTGAGCCCAAAGAAAGGATTAATTGTGATGCTCCTTCGCAATCTCAAGCCAAAGAAAGGACTTGCCATGACGTCTTAGCTGAGGAAACCCAAGTACAGGAACATTTAAATAATAATAATAATAAAGGATTAAAAGATAAACAATGTTTGATTGTCTTTGATAAGTCTTTCAAATGTTTTTTAAGCTGACAGAAGAGTTTAGAATTATCTGTTGTAAAAAAAATTTATATTCATCTTTGTTCAACTTTTTCTGGTTTGGAACTCGTCCCTAGAAAATGAGTTTGTGAAGTTGTTTCCTCAGTTGGTGTCTGATGGATTACACTCTATTAGAACACTCGCATCGAACTGTTAGATTATAAGTTCAACTTATCAAATATTATTCAGTTAATATGAAATTAATGAGTAGTCTTATCAATATCCTCAGTAGAAAATCAGTTTATTCCCTATTTTTTTTTAATCTATCCTTCAATTATTAATATGTAATCATTTCATTTAGGCTGTAATAAATAAATAAATAAATAAATAAATAAATAAATAAATAAATAAATAAATAAATAAATAAATCAACCAGGGATATGCTCAGATGTCCATAGTGAGGAGTGAGTATGCAGCAATGAAGGTCAGTTTTGAGTGACTGGGGGACGGGAGACCAAATTAATTGTGTTTTTTAATTTAAGGTGGATCCTAAACAAGCAACTTAACAAATTTCATGAAAATTGGTCCAGCCTTTTTAAGATGATGCGCAAAGAAAAATGCAAAGAAAATATTGAAAGGTAATCGAAAAATTTCACATTAACTAAATAAATAAGTGAAAAAATAAATATAAAGGTAAATATAAATGTATAACTTTCCATCGTGTAGTGAGAACTGAGCATGCAACTGTAGGAGATGAAAATAATTGGGGAGACTTAATCATATTCTAAGTTAGACCAAAAATAAGAATAATATCAAATTTTAAAGCACTTCGTTTAATTGTTTGATTTCAGGGATCAGTTTTAAGGAGTGGAGACCAAAACAAGTGGAACTGTGTTTTAAATCGGACTATGAATTAACTATGTACTAAATTTGATGGAATCTGTACGACCGTTTTAACGTAATGAGTGTAGAAACAGACAATAGACAAATAGACAAAAGTGGTTAACAAACAAACAAACTCAAATGGAATAGAGAGATTGCGCATGCTCAGTAATTAAGCGATTTGCAGAATCATTAAGATAAAGTTTTAAACTTTGCCTAGGGCACAAAAAAATTCCTTGTCCCGCCCTGTCTATCAATGCTGTGAAAATCACTTAGTGATGATACGTTACATTAAATGTTTTGGCGCAACCATGCAATCCTCAGACATGAGAACTGAGATGCTTCGATTAGTTAATTCTCATTTGATCTTCATACTGTTTCATTGATTCATCACCTGTTTTCCTCATCAGATCACTCCCTCTTTGTGCTTTGTATCACTGGATGAATCTTCTTGAAACTTGACTAGCCTATTTAAGAAAAAAGAGACGATTTTACTTTTTAATATTTGAAATTTCTTCTCTATGGTTCCTTATCGAGAACTTAGCTGGTGAAAATGACAAAAATTCCACAGAAAAACATCAGAATCAAACCAAGGGAATTCGGTCGATGTCTTAAGCAATGAATATTAATCCTTTTAGCTAATCCGTTTGTTTGCTGGCTTTGGCAAAATCGGATTTAAGCATCTTAATCAAGTAATGAAGATTTAGTTAATTTTTTTTTTACTTAAAATTGCTGTCTAACCCTTATTTTTCTCTGATAAAGTAAGAGTCGTTACAATATCGGACAACATTTATTACATCCTTTGGTGGTATATAGTAAGCAGATATAAAAAAAAAGGTCTGCTGAAGTTTTGACACTCGGGCCAAGTCCATGTAAAGGGAGGGTTAGGGGCCCTATCTTGTTTTTTTTTTTCAAAGTCATCAAACAGCATGCAATATACTAAATGAATATGGTACTAAATTTATTAACTTAAAATTTCCTGGTAATTGTGCTGGACACAGAACCTGTGAAATTAAGACGAATTTTGGTGATTTTGAAATGAAATGATTCTGAAATACTTACTTAATATGAAACTCATGAAAAACTCAGGTTTTTATTTGTATTTTTTAAGAAAATTAGAAATTAGATGGTACTCTTTGCAGAAGCACCACTACAAAATAAGAAAAATTGCGATCTTTGGACAGAACACGATCATCGCCGAAGCGGGCAAGAAGTTCCTTTACTGGGCGAGCAATATGTGGTGCTGCACCATCTTGCATGAAAACTGTTGTCTCTAAACACCCGCGTTCTTGCAAGGCTGGAACCACATGCCGTGACAAAAGTTATCAGTAACGTGCACGTCTAACAGTGCACCGGACAGGACCTGCAGGTGTCATCTCCTGAAAAAAATATGAAGAATGAAATCCGCGGTGAATCCACATTATGCAGTCACGTACTGGGAATGCACCACAAGGGGGTTTGAGGAACTCCACTCGCGACAATTCTGCATGTTCACAGCGCCGTCAAGCGTAAAATGCGCCTCATCTGTCCACAGAATGTTCCAGGGCCACGCATCGTCGAAAGCCATTTTAGCCAAGAAACGAAATGCGAAGTCTGACCGCGTTTGTGGATCTTGCGGCTGTAACTGGTGAAGTATCTGGATCTTATACGGGTACCAGTGAAGAATGGACCGCAAAACTTTTCGCACCGTGGACCATGGAATTGTTAATTCACGTGCTACGGCTCGCTGAGTACCGTATCGGGCCATTGACGCTCTGTCAGCTACTGCTACTGCCATTTCGTGGACAACGTCCTCCGCAATCGGGCGGTGTCCTCTTCCTGGCAGCACACCTAACTCCCCTTCTCTTCGAATTTCTGCATCATCTTTCGTAAACCCCTTGCCGTCATGGGTCCTGTTCGCAATCCCTTCAAACGACTATATTCTCGCATTATTCTGATACACTATTGCTGCTGTTCTGGTAATAGAGCTTCACCAGGAGCGCAC
>JAFIDM010009631.1:221398253-221409811 GCA_023159025.1 Thereuonema tuberculata
ATTTGTTGATGTTTTTGCATAAGCTTTCAAAACAAAGGAGAAAATGTAACATTCAAGGAATTTTTTGCGTTCTAAATATCATATTCTGAAATGTTAATATAGTTATTAATTTTAATAATTAATGTTTTACTTTCTGCACAAAGCAGAGTCCCTGTTATCTCCTCACTAATCCGAAAACAACATTCAAAATGCCGTTTCAGGGCTACAAATTGAGTAACAAGTATTTATTTATATGTTTAGTAATTTTTTTTTTTACAAAATAAAGCCAAGTTATATTAAAAAAATATTATAATTAATATAAAATGATACTCAGAACAAACAATGGACTTATCTATCCTAATGTATTTCCTAATGTATATCCTGTATTTTCCAAAACTGAGACCTATTAGGAGGGATTCTATTGTAAGGAAGAAAGTAACGGAAAACTACAGTAATTACGCAGATGATAAGCACTTCAAAATATTTATTAACACTAATTTTAATAATTTTTTTGATAATTTTTATTTTCTGAAGATATATTAACAACAACTTTTTTTAATACATTGAATTAAAGTTGCTATATGTTATAATTAGAAATATTACCAAATACATAAATAATGGTCAAATCACATAGTGTTTCTTTCTCTCATTTGACGTCGTTATTTCAAAACGAAATAACGTTCATAGAAATCATACGTTCATAGAAAGGTGAAACAATGCTTCCTATGATTGACGCTGCTTTTAAAGCCTTAAAGTCAAGAACCAATCAGCGACGAGATCGAAAATTTTCGATTTACATTGCCCTGAGGCAACTCAATTTCCGTAGAATATTAAATGACTTTTAACAAGTTTTCAATCTGTTGGAAACTATACGTGTATTACATTTTAACATCTCTATTATCTCTGCGGAAGTAGAGTATATTTCGTCTGCAAGTTATCGAAGAGCAACAAATACTCCCACATTCCTTTGCGAAAGCGATGAATAAGAGATGAAATGTCATCGGAATCAATGTGAAGTCTGCAAAGCTTAAATAAACAATCAAAAACTCACCAAAAAAGAAAAACGAGTTTTTGATTGTTTATTTAATTTTTGCAGACTCCACAGTGATTGGATATTTCCTATTGGCCTGTGTATCGAGACCTCCTGTTTACTGGTGACTGCAGCTCCTAGCTGATGATCGCCATAGCAGCCGAAACAGCTGTTCTAAGATGCTGAACACTTGGTCTCACACATTGTTATTTTTGAGATGAAGAGCTTTTTTATTTAATTGACATCTCCACATTCTCACGATCAGAATGAATTTACTTTTGTAAAACATTATTTACTAACGAAAGATCAGTCTTCTGATCATAATAATCATGGATTCAATCGAAGCAGTGGATAAAATGATGATGGCTGATTCGTTGCCGATGAATATTGGGGTTTTCTTTTGTTTACTGGTTCTTAAGCTGTGGTTGGAACTCACAGATTTCATTCACTGAAATTTCCTGAATTTCAATGATGTAACTATGATGGAAACGGTGATAGAAGCAAATCACATGATTAAAATAACTTCAATAATAGAATCAGTGATCAGAATTAAGACGAAAACTAGGATCATCTGATTTGGACATAACATCTACGTCCTAATTTTAACAGAAATTGGTGTTTCGATTCCAAATTTAGACTTTTTTTTGTTTTGAGTCGTGTGTGTGTTTATGTTTAAAATCTTGCGATTACGATAATTCAAGAAATTATTACCCAATCCAAGATTCAGTTGCAATAGTTCAGAGATCTGAATAAATTTTGAAGCTTCTATAATAAGTCTAATGTTACTTTAACAACCAATAACTGTTATATAAATAGTAATATTATTTTACATGTGATTAAAACTATTTGAATAAAAATACACACACCTTTAAAAAATTTTAAAAATATTTAAAACATTAAAAACATTTTTAAACATTTTTTTTAAATGTGTGTGTATTTTTATTCAAACTGTTATATACAGTTTATGTACAGCTACTGATGTATATTGGGATTTGATGAAATTTTATTATACATACTGTAATATTAAGGCCTATTTTGTTTTTAGTCCAAAACTTTCTTGCAGAGTAATTCAATTATTGATGTTTCCAAAATTAATATGGAGGCCATTGGAGTCACGGGGTAGCATCGTCATCACTCGTTCAGGGCACAAACAAAAAAAAAAAAAAAAAAACTGACATAAAATTAAAAGAAATGTAAAAAATATTTCTACATTTCCCTCTCCTTTGCTTTTTTTCTTCCTTATAACCATTAATGATTTTTTTTTTTAGCCTTTCGTAGGAAAATGAGACTCCTCATCAGTCTACGTATATATATATATATATATATATATATATATATATGTTTATACAATGAATATATACACAATGTATATATTGTGTGTACGTGGCCTTTATTAACTTTTGAACCGCTGATTGAATCTTCTTGATACTTGGACTGCATGTATATGGATAAGTGAGACGTTCTAAACTTTTGTTTTTGAAATTTTTTGTTGGGACTCCTTGGCGAATAGCTCGTGAAATCTCAGAAATTCCCATGGAAAAGCATCAGAACAGAAAATAGTGGATTTCTGTCGATATCTTAAACAACGATTATTAATCCGTGTAATAATCAACTCATTCGCGCCTGTTTTCGAATGATTAAAATTAATTGCATTAAGCAAATAAAGTAATTAATAAATTTAATTAATTTATTTTTTTCCAAAAAAAGGGAAAATTCTTACCGGTTGATATTCAGGTTAGAATTGACAAATAAACAGAGACTTGGTATCATTTTCAAGATTTAAACAAAAATATATATAAAACTTTCGGTTCTTTCAGCACTCCTTGTTTAAAATTATACATGCAGATAATTGTGCAGTCATATGTGTTGTTGTTTTTTTTAATTATATTGTAAAAATATTTCCTGGAACTACTATTATAACTTCCAAAAGTAACACAATTACTTACATTGGTATAAAAACATATCTGTCATTTCAAAGGAATAGGATTTAGAATTAAAAGCTTGGAATACATTTAAGGATACCGGACGCATTTTGTGACTCGCCCTATTCTGCAATCACTTCCCATTAAAGGTGGCATTTGAATCATCAGTAATTTCCTCTGCACTATCTGCAAATGAGGTTTCTTTTTTTCCCCCAGTTCAACAGAGCTGTAGAAGAGACGAAATAACTGAGAGACGTAATATTTTAGAATCACTCTGTAAACTCCATTAAGGAAAAAAGCCTTTATAAAAGTATCATACTAAGATAGTTGAATGCAATAATCGTTTCTTTGGTTTCCTGTCAGTTACAATGAGACCTAAAACCCTGTGACTTGAGACTAAATTAAACTAAAGAAGTCTTCGCTCATGTAATAAACTGCCGTAGGGGAGATCCGTATATTATGGACCGCCTAAGCAAGAATGCTCATAAACCTTAAATTATTAAAATAAAAAGACTTAATTTGTTGGCTGCTCATAACAATTGTGTAGTTACATGGTTTAAACGTGGTAAAGTACTCTGGTAACTATTGATAATTAAAAGAAATATTTTTTTTATTTTCGTGTCGGTGGTCCATATTACACATACGTTCGTGTAATATGGACCGAGTAAACCAAAAACAAAACATAACAAGAAATTAATTAAAATAATTTTTACAAACAAGCTTTCATTGTAATGCACTAAACAGTAGTCATACTGTAGGCATGTGAAGTTTCACGATTTTATTTGGATTGGTTTATGAGATATGGTGATTTTAAAATTTGCCCCTCTTTACCCCCCTTTTGGGTCGAATTTTGAAAAATTTAAATCATAAAAATTACGACTTGAATTACATTAAGCAAGCCTTAATTTGTGCTTTTCGTTTAATATATTAAATAAAACAAGCTTCAGGCTCATAGTAATATGCTTAGCAACCAGTGGTCCATATTATACAATAGCGCACGGTTCATATTATACGCTTGGACGGAGCAACGTTGTTTAAAATCACATATCGTTATGCAAAATGGCGCGTATAGAACACATGTCTGGATTGTGAAGAAAATAAGTACATTTGCTACTATTAACGTGAAAATTATATTAAAATTACCTAACAGCAGAAAATAATCAGTGCAACTTGGATAATTCGAAGCTGAAGGGACCACTACAAAACTTCGAATTATCCACAACTTCGATTAAACAAGTTGCATCCTTTAACTTTAATTTCAGGTCCACTGAATGCTTGAAAAGATTATTCTGTCAATAAGTAAATATTTATTCAGAAAGATCATGGTATGAAAGACTTAAACACTGTATGTATGTAAACAAAATAAGATTTATATTACAAAGCTACAGTACATATTACATTCAATACAGAAAATTATAGTTTTTCAAAAAGTTGTGCAATGTCTGATTGTTTTTGTAGAATTCAGTCGCTTAAGGTTAGCAAAATCATCAAACATGTTTAGTGAACGGAAAACAGCTTCACTTAGGTTGGTTTGTCCTTCAATGTACCGACGAAATTCGGCGCTATCCCGTACTCGTTAGCGATTTGGCATTTCTTCTTCACACCCTTCTCCATCTGGCGAATGACGGAGACCTTTTCAGCGAACGTTAAATTCTTGTATACGTGTGGTTTACTGAAAGACATGGTGACACTGACAGCAGGAAGCTCGAATGGCGTCTGAAGCGTCACGTGTCGAACGGTGGTAGGAAGGGGATTTCAATTATCACGTGTCAAATTTCTTACCGATGAAACGCCGAAAAGTCGTTATGGTTCGAAATTTTTTATAAAAAACTTCGAATTAAGGAAGTTGAACTTCGAATTATCCACGATTTTTTAACATTGATTTAATAAGAAATTCAAGGGACTAAGAGAAATCTTCGAATTAACCATGATTTCGAATTAAAGACGTTCGAATTATCCAAGTTACACTGTACATTCATTCTAACATACCTGTTACATCCATGATCATATAAAACGGAAAACACAATTTAATACTCGTCCAAATGAAGGCACACATATAAAAGTCACCTCCTGCTTTGGGTAACAATAATACAGTTGAATCTCGATAATCCGACATTTGATAGTCCGACACGTTCGGTAGTCCGACGCCGCGTCGGATGACGTCACTGCGCTTGCTGTAGACATCTCCCGTCTGCCCTGTGACTCAGCTCAGTTTCAGTTTCAGTTTACTCGTTCCTTCCAAAGAAACACGACAGAAATAACAAATCTGAAGATAACAACGATATTACCGAGGCTGCGCTTACACTTTATGGTAAAATTAACATTCCGCAAGAATCTGCAGAAGACTTAAGAAAATGGGTATTAGACGATAACCTTGGTTCCGAACTGACAAAAGAGGAGATAATCCAGGAAGTTACGGCTCATGTTATAGACGACGACCCGATTGAGGCGGTCACGGAGGTGAAATGCACAATCACTTGCGATGAAGTTATGTCGGCTGCAAACACTTTGATACGTTGGTGTGAGGAGAGGGAACTCGACTACAAGAACATTTTAATGTTAAAAGATATTAAAAAAAAAGCCATGACAGACTCTTTACGTAAGAAGAAACAAAAAAAAAAAAACGATTACAGATTTTTTTAAGCCGTAAATACATATGTACGTATTTTTATTTTTTATTTTAAGATGTAAAATTACATTTTACATCATATACTGTAATTTTATTTTTTAAGACTTAAATACAGTAATAAGTTTGACGTATTCATTTGTGTAAAACTATATCTAATTGAGTTTTTTTTTTTTATATCCTCATTGGCCGTAAAATATGTACTCAATATGTATTGTAACAATATAGGTACTGTAGTACGTATAGTACTGTGTATACATAACTTAGATTTTCTTGCCTTAGAAGTAAAAATTCAGTTTTAAAAAATCAACCTTTGGTAATCCGACATTTTTGATAATCCGACACCCCCTCGGTCCCGTAACTGTCAGATTATCGCCATTCAACTGTATTCGCTATAGGCTATGGGATGGTTCTGCCAACTAGTGGTGAACAGATAAATTTCAACATGGTCCGTATTACACGATCGTCCATAATACACGGATCTCCCCTAATGCTTTGATGATGGACTCCTTTTATTGGATTGCATCGATTTCAATCCACACGAACAAAGAGGTCTGAAGAATTGTTTCACACTTATTGGGAAGAATTGTTTCACACCGCCTAAATATCAAATGACTTCAGCAAGCTGTTCCTAATTTCATGAACACTGTGTTTCAGAATGTTTCAGAACTGAAGCAGAATACATATGATTTTTTTTAAGCGCAAATAATCCTCTAGTCCTTAGCGAACCTCAGTCATTTCAACTCGAAATGAAAAACTGTCTTTAAAAAACAGACTTTATAAGAAATGGAATGTAGCCTATTTCCAAAACCCTGCTGCGTATAATAAATTTATTTCAGTGAAAAAAAATTATTTTCGAAAGATAATCTTCTCACTATGGCACTTAATTCAGAACAGCTCTGGAAGCGAAGAGAAAATAATAATTCAGTAATTTTTTCAAACTTTATTCCAAATGTGCAAACAATCAGTTTAAACAATCGTAGTTTACATTATATATCAATGTATAGTTTGCTGATCAAGTCCTAAGGCTGATAAGAAATAATTTAACGTAACGTAAACCAAGAACTTACCCGAAATAAACCTAATTTAAAATTTGGTCCCACTGAATAATTAAATATACAGGATGATTCATAACTTGAACACAGCATTCTGGAGGTTGTTATAAATCAGGAAGTTCTTATCAGCTTATATTCACATTTCTGAAAGGGAGTTTACAGAACTAATGAAAATACAGTAAGAGAGAATACAGCAAATACTTGCATAAACAAGAAATACATTCATGTGCTTGAAACCCCAGTGTATCGAAATCCACTGCCTCTCAACCAAACTTACGAAAAGATTATTTGATATCATTCTCCAAATGGACAATCGTCATATACAATATAGACTGTTCCTCAATCACTGTGTGGGAGGATAGGGTTGACATTGGGATTGGGAGGCTTTTGATTCATTTTAAGACTTCACATCAAATTCAGTCGTACTAGATAAAAATGCTTCTGTTACTTGTTTATAGGTGCTGTTATTAATAAACCAAAATTATATAAATGTTTTATTATTACAAATGTACATATACAATACACATTATTTCGAAATTATTATATAATTGTTCGGAATAGGTTAATATAAATTAAATTGATATGGATTTACTGTAAATTAGGATTACTAAATTTACTAATATAAAATCATTGAAATAAAAATTACATAACTTAGATTTATCATCTGTATGGTATTTGGATTTGTTACAAGAAATATTTATAAATTTTGTCACAATAATTAAACAAATGATAGGTATTTTATTGAAGTTGCAAAAAACAAATGTCGAAAATCTTGATTGGCAGTGATAAATTCTCCAAATTTGAGAAGAAAGTTATCTATTATTATTATGTTTGTATGTTTCAAACCTTGGGTTTCCCCAGCAAAAACAATATGGCGGGTCAAGGACCAAAGCACATATTGCCAAGTCTAAAGACGTGTGCAAGAATGATTAGGGATGTGTGGCTGTGTCCATAAATTTCCTAACTATGTGTGTTGTGTTGAGTACCACAGCCTTCTGCAGTTGTGCATAAGTGTTTTTGTGAAGTCCTAGAGCGCTGAGACTGTGGTGCAATGTGTGAGGCACCAGACCAGTGGCGAACAAGACGATGGGTACAACACGTACTCGATCCTGCCTCCACTGCTTCTGGAGCTCGTGTGCTAGATCTGTGTATTTACTGATCTTGTCTGCGTGAGTTTTCTGCATGTTCTTGCTGATAGGCACTGCAATATCAATCAGATAGGTCTGTTTGTTGACCTTATCAACAAGTGTGATGTCAGGTCTGTTGTGATGTATGGTTTTGTGTGTGTGAATGGGGCGATCCCAGTACAGCCTATGTGAGGGTGATTCTAATACGCTTTATGATGTATACTTGTAGTATGGGACCGTGTTCTTAATAGTGAGTGTTTGTGTGCTAACTGTTGATGAACAATCAACGCTACCTGATTGTGTCGGTGGAAGTAATCTGTTTGGGAGAGAAGGGGACAGCCTGATATTATGTGGTCGATCGTCTCATGCGTAGTGTGGCATTTCCTGCATGTGTCGTCATATGTGTTTGCGTCGTGTAGGATGTGTTTCTTTACGCTTTATGATGTATACTTGTAGTACGGGATCGTATTCTTAATAAGTGAGTGTTTGTGTGCCAACTGTTTGTGAGTGTTTGTTGATGAACGATCGACGCTACCAGATTGTGTCGGTGGAGGTAGTCTGTTTGGGAAAGAAGGAGACAGTCTGATATTATGTGGTCGATCGTCTCAGGCATAGTGTGGCATTTCCTGCATCTGTCGTCATGTGTGTTTGCATCGTGTAGAATGAATTTCTTGTAGTTGCGTGTGGGGATGACTTGGTCCTGTATCGCGATGAACCCTTCGATCTCTCCAAATAGCTCACCACTCGTCAGTCATCTGTTGGACGCTTCCATGTCGGCATGAGGCTGGCTGAGTTCGTGGCGATGTCTGCTATGGAGTTCCTTACGAACCCGTGATTCATGTAGCTGCTGAGTGTGGGTGTCGGGGGTGGTGAGTGTTGGATAAGGGTTTCGAGGTCCAAGGATGGGAGGAGTGTTATACTCTTGCTGGAAGTGTTCCCTAAGTGTGTGTACTTGTTTTTCGTGGAGGGTGATGAGGTTGATGAGTCCTCGGCCTCCCTTCATGCGGGGAAGAGCCATCCTTTCCGTAGCGGACTTGGGATGGTGCATGTTGTGTTTCGTTTGTACAGTGCGTGTTGTGCGTTGTAGTGCTTCGAGTTCGGTGTTTGTCCATAGAATTATGTCAAAGGAATATGTTAGTGTATGGAAAAGTGATGATGGCTTTAATTTTATTTCTGGTGTTGAGTTGTTTTGAGGATGTTGTGAATGCGAGCACGGTATGTTTTCTTGAGTGTGTGTTTGATGTTTGCGTTGTCAATGACGCTCGCTTGCTGGAAGCCCAGGTGCTTGTAAATCTTTCCCTCTCCATGGATTGGATGGTCATCCCATGGTCCAGTTCAAATTCGTAGTCTTCCCGCGTATATAATTATTATTATTATTATTAAATTTGCATTTGCTTCCTTCTTTACACTAGAAATTCCCATGCTTTTTAATGATTCAGAGATTTATTGATATGGATTTTCTAACTTGTAATCACCTCCAGAATGCTATGTTGAAGTTATTTCGTTCTGGCTTATCCTGTACACACTACAGTATATCTCAGATTTACATTGAGATGTATATTTCCTCTCTTAGGTGAAAAGTAAATGGCATTAACTGAAAGTCATTTTTACTTTGCTATAACAAAGAAAGTATGCGTGACTGTCATTGTTAGACATCTAACAGCTGCTCACAGATCCTGAAATAGACTGAAGCGTATTATAATCTGGCGTTACCAGGACAAAAAATTTAAATAATCATAAAAGAGTTTCATATGGCCTCAACTTTAATTTCGTTAATAATATGAAACGAAGTAAAATACGTAATTATCTCGCGGGATACTATACAGAGAAGTTCGCCTTGTGTTCTGCAGAATAATTAACAAAAAATGATGGATTTGAAACTTATTTTCATAATACAAAAACGATTCATGGCTGACGCCTTCGTATTTTTTCAGACAAGCTTTCGAAAGTTCTATACAGAATATATTTTAAATCTTATTACAAATTAATAATTATTGGTGGTCTATTCTGATCGATTCTGTTTTATTGTTGCCCAACAATTAATTTCGTCTCTGCGAAAAGGTGCAGGTTTTAAAAGTTTCCAAGTCGGTATAGGGTATAACGTTTTGTTTCCCGACTGAGAAGCTCAAATAAGTGCTTTCTTGTTTTTTCTTTATTTCTTTGACCTTTTTGTTTACCCTTATGCTTTACGAAAATGCCTTTAACCTCCAGAAGATCGGGCAAAGTTCATTTGATGTGAAAATGTACTTCTCAATTTGTAACAATTAATAATGCGCAGGAGGGTCCACTTCCTCAAATAACTGCAAATGTTTTAAAATGTTCGAGCAAATATTCTTCATTTCGGTTGCTGCTTGAATTTCAGTTGAAAATTCCAAAACATTTCTAGGAATAACAAAATAAAAAAAAATTATCTCTTTTGGAAGTACTAGTTTAATTGTAGGTTCACAGCCAGCTGCGATTAGCATCAACGAATCTCAAAAAAACTATGGCTGCTTTATTTTTTGGTCTCTCAGCCTCCCACTGTTGAATCGAATCATTTTCAACCGGAAGTGGAAGGCGGGGCTCCCTCCAGCGACCCACGTTCTGTTGCGGTTTCCGACCTTAACCCTTTGAGTCCTGCCTCGTTTTTCCCTCGCAATTTCAGGCTCCCTTTCGCTTTGGACACAAATAAATTGGTTTTGTGAATCACTCGGTCATTATCTCGGAAGCGCCTCCAATCCATAAACACAACAATAAGAGTTTATCAGTGCTCATAAATGGAAGTAATTGAAGAGTTATCATTACCAAAGTTATTCAATTAATGGAAACTCTTAAGCCAAGGAAGATGTCTTCCTTTTCAGTTGAGCATTTCTTCAGTTTTATCGTCTCAGTATCTAAGAGTTTGAAAGAACAGGGCTAGTGGAAGTAAACGTATTCAGTGCTAACAAGTCTACTTTTTGTAAAATGTTATTCCTTACCATTTCTTTATTCTTCTTCTGATGATTATTAGCTTTTTTTGTGACATATGAGTCACTTCGGCGCCTGAATTTTTTTTTTTTTTACAAAGCTCTGATTATTATTTTTTTTCAGTCATAAAAATGAAATAAACGAAACTTATTTTTAAATTGTAATATCTTATGAATACAAACAGTATAAATTTTTCATTATGTTATAAAAAAATTAATAAAAATCCTCATTATTTATTTAAATTGCCTAAAGCTGATAAAACAATGAAATATTAAGAGAAATAGCATCGAAATCGTTGTTTTAATTTCCAATAATTTCCCCGACAAGGACCCATTTGGAAAAGACTTCGAATAGAAAAGTTAGATCGTCTGTAGTCCTTAAATGTGCATACCAAGTATGAAGAAGATCCATCCAGTGGTTATTATACATACACGGACTGAATGATCTGAAAAGGCCTCACTTCTACAAAAGTAAGATACTAATATTACAATTTTAGTTTTTTTTATAAGAGAATAAAGAAGAGAAGAAGATAATTTACTCTCTGAACTCCAAATGAAATAAATCAACTCCATTTACAAAATAAACCACTTATTATTAGATATCATTGTTTAAATTCCAATGTTTTTCTGTCTCCTTCTGGAGCTAATTTCTCGTCAAAGACTTACTTGGAAAAGATTGAAAATATAATTTGAAAAATGTCAGATCATCTCTAGTCCTTAAATACGCATATCATATTTCAAGAAGATCTATACAGCGGTGCTTTTAAGAAAACACACACACACACAAACAGACTGAGTGATCTAATGAACATTACTAGAAATGTAGACTCTTAAAGAAAAAAAAACAAAAAAAATCCTGTTATAATAAAAAAAA
>JAFIDM010009631.1:221409911-221443729 GCA_023159025.1 Thereuonema tuberculata
TTATTTTATTTTATTTTAAATTAGTAAATAACCTAAAAAAAAAAAAAAATCTTTTTTAATTTTTGTTTTTTTTTTTTTTTATTGTAGGTTATTTACTCATGTAAAATAAAATAAAATCCTTATTATCTACTATTTTTTTTATATAGTCAGTTTTTTGTATTATAGATTTGTAAGTGCAAATCGAAGACGCTGCTAATAGTCTGTCCATTTACACAAAAATATTTCACTGTCCGCAAACTAAATTATAATTATCAGAGGACACGGAACTAAAGTATCAATAAAAAAAATAAAAAAATTAAAATAAGCTATTATTGTTTATTCTGAAAACTATGATTCAAAAGCTTTTTCAAAACAGGATTTTACAAAACTTTTATCCGAATTTTATGATGATATCAAATCTCAGGGCGCGATCAACGTAATCGTATGTCCTGTTTTCAGTATGCTACGATAACTGACTCATTTTTTTATTATTGTTTTTTGGAAATAACGGATTCTGCTAATCTTTATAAAGGTAGACTAAGTCTGGGCGAAATTTAGATTCTTTGTAAAGGGAAAAAAAAAGTTATCAAAATATTGAAGGATAACTTATCTCAATTATAATTGATTAGAATTTATTTTATTGTGTTTCTTTCTCTTTATCATCCCCTTTCAAGTTTTAAGTTTATAAAAATTCAGTACATGAGGGTGTTTTTGCATTTATTGCGTATACTCAGTCCAATTTTTTAGGTGTACGATCTAATTAACAAAAATTGGTCCTACTCACAATAAATTCCCTGACCACTGCTTGATATATAAAGAGCTACCTTGATTCGCAAATGGTGTAATGTCTGTCCACTTTATCCGAAATGAATGAGGAAAATACAACGCAATTTACTTACTTTATTCAATATTTTACAGTTATATTTAAAGTAAATATTGTACATTATAAAAATCGAGTTATGGTCAATCAGCTTATTTTCTAATTTTATCTTTCCGTGTAATTCTTAAGTCTTGGTATGGTATAAAATGTGCTGGATCGGTTTTCTAGAAACGGTCGAGTTGTTGAGTTTTTCACGCCGTAATTATGATTTTCCACGAATGCTGCGCGAGACTCGCAAAATCTATTTCCTATCGGTGTATCTCAACCAAAGACAAATCGTGGACTGTTAAAGTTGATAGAAATTAAAGAATGTTATGTGTTATATGAGAATTATTTTTCTGACGCTCAATGGCATATTGAAATACTCCGCAGCAAATGGTGTAACGTTAAAAGGAATGGAAGTGAAATTGTTTTGCAAAAAAACCGCTCACCGTTTGCCAAGCAATTATTAACTAACATTGGCCGTAGTAACCGATGCTGCCCTTGAAAAATCCATTGTTTTCACCATTTAATGTCCTCCGCCATCACTCCAATCTCAACGTGAGGCTATAACTCGAATCATTTAGGAATGTAGCCTCACGTTGAGCTTCTCTGTATTTGACCATATTTATGATTGAGGAAAAAAAAAAAACCCCACCCCTTATATACAAAATTGTAATGTAGCCTACAATATCCGTACAATCCTATGTATTCATTCCCTAAAATATAGTCCTGACTAGTTGACCCGTGCGAATAATTCGCACCAAAAAAACCACTTTTGAGAAATAATAAACAAATCCAACAGCTGTCGTGCATGTTAGTTAAACCCATTGTCAATAGATGGCGCCTTCTCCATTTTTATAAAAAGGTTGACACGTGTGAATAATTCGCATGGTATCTTGTTCAGTCACCGAATGGTAATGTGGAAAAAAATAAATGAACAGATTCAATAGATGGCACCTTCTACATTTTTATAAAGGTTTTTAAAATAAAGTTTTTTAACGAAAACAATAATTTAAACAGTTTGTTTATTTTTCGTCATTAGCGGTGAACGTAATCTTCAAAATATCTCAATCATTAATTTTGATAAAGTATTAAGATAAAAAAAAAAAAAAACACCTTTGAGAAAAAATATATGAGAAGTTGACAAATTGTTATGTTTTTTATTGTAATAAGTCGTTTATTTTTATTAAAACATAAATCTTTGTATGTTTTTTTTATCTGTTCTTATCAAATAAACGATGAAATATCTTTTTAAAGTGCATTTTTATTCCAAAAAGGATGTATTAGAAGTTACGACGCTACAGCATTATTTGAAATTTTCTTTCGCTTTCGAAAAATAAGTCGCTTATGTTAAAGCATGTCTACATTTTTATAAAAAGGTTTTTAAAATAAAGTTTTTTAACGAAAACATTAATTTCAAACAATTTGTTTATTTTTCGTCATTAGCGGGGAACGTAATCTTCAAAATGATGTCTCAATCATTGATTTTGATGAAGTCTTAAGGGAAATATGCCGTACCGACACAAAAACCCCTTTGAGAAATAATATATAAGGATAGGCCATCGGATTTGGAATGCATAGATTCTAGAATATCAAAAATAATATCTAGGAAATACCTATTACTTAGGAAAGTAAGGCTCATCAAGTCACTCAGTCTGTGTGTGTGTGAATGTTTGCGCCGCTCATCTTAATAACCTTTGAACCGCTGTATAGATCTTTTTGAAAATATAGACGCTACAGATATAAAGCATAAAGCTGCCAAAAATTCCTATTCAAAAGCATTAAGAGCCGAAACAAGGATGTCTAACAATGAATGTTCACCAATTTAGATTAGACTGTAGTGAATGTAATGACAAGAAACCAAGCACAGAGACCTCAGATCTGTTATAGTAAACAAAAGGAAAAAAAAAAAAAAGACAGACAGAAAAAATGATCACAGATAGATAGAATGGTGGAAGTCGTGCAGGGGAAATGGGAGAACCCCGAGAAAACCTGCCAGCGCGAATCGTCCACCATCATGAAACCCACATGAGCCCTATTCTCAAAGGTGAGAGGCCAATGTCTGTTCATCAGTTTAGTAATCCTTTAAATTGCCGAGCTGTAATGTGATAAAAATTTATCGTATTTAAGCAACTTCAGTAATGAAGATTATTTTTTTTTTCTGCTCTTTTTATTCAGCAGATACTCGAACTTAAAAGAAACGTATAATTTTCTATTTTGTGATTTCACGACTTTAAAATATATTTATATTAAAGACAGCATTTTAAAGAAAGTAGGCGTCAAGTTGTTCGAAAACTTGACGTTTGTATTACGATTAACAAGAAATAAAAATTATCATAGTAAAAGACTCATTGTCAGTGATTGTCTGATTCGATGACACAAATTGTAATCATTTCAATAAATGTTTCTTTCCTACAGTTTTCATTCGAAATTGGTAACGGGGTTTCGCAATTCGATTACAGTTCAGTGGAATACGTGATCCAATTCACGCCGATAGAGTTAATCGACCAAAGTTAATCACTAACGAGCGATTTCGAAATGAAGTCGACTCATTGATGCCATTGGATTATTCATTCAGTCTTTCACACTTTATTTAGAAAACACTGAAACCTTAGCCAGTCAGTGAAGGAAGCTTATCGCATGTTTTTTAGCGATACTTTGACACTTTTAGATATTAAAAAAATATATAGATTTCATTTTACAAAAATAAAATGAAGTTTTAAAAGATCCTCATAATTATCAGCTGAGCATGCGCAGAAGCCTTTTACACTGATTGCTGATTGAATTGAACAATAACAGTTCGTTAGTCTTTCGAGTGATTTACACTGAGTTGTCTTTAATGATGTAAAATCCCTACAAGAAGTTCCTGAAAGAACCTGAAACCTATTTACTTTCGGGATTTTTTATTTACTTATTTATTTATTTATATTTTTTTTTAAGTTGTGAAAACAATACAAAAAGTCTCTGCTTATTTTTTAATTTTTAAAATATTTATGTTCAGATTTTTTCATTTTCTGAATAAAAAATTAAAAACTTGTACTATTTGTGTTCAGGAGAGACAACAACTGGAATGAATTTTTTTTTTTTTTTTTTTTTACGATTTAAAAAAAAGAAAGAAAAAAAAAATAACATTTTAAGGGAAGTAAGCTTTAAGTTCTTTCTGTAACTTCTCATTACTTATAGTTTCTAATTTTTTTTTTTTATCGTTTTTCAGTGAATTTTTGAACGCTCTACTAGTGCTATGATTAATGTGGTATTATTAACTTGTACGATGATTAAAACACACAAATGTAGAAAGGAGAAAATGGAAAATTAATGTATTTTATTTTCAAGGTCAGAATTGAGATAATAGTTTTTTCTGAGCGAGAAGGACTTGGATAAATATCACAATTGAAGCCTCCCACTAGTATTTAAAAATAAACTTTTATCGGGTTAATAAAGTATGAATAGGAAGCTTCTGAAATGGAAGCCTATTTTCTTCAAAATGCAGGAATTTTCTTCTTTTTTTTTTATTAAAAATCGTGAATTTACTACAAAAAAAATCTATGTTTATCTATCTAATTATAATACGTGCTGAATATGCATTACATTAAAAAAAAAAATAATAATATTATTTTCTTGAGGTTTGGAGAAATTTATCTATTAAGTAGAATAATTTTTTGATCAAAAATGACTTTTTCAGGATTTACTTTTTCATCGTTTTTTATTGTATTTGCTTATAGATTATATCTTTTCTCCTTTAAATCCATTTATTTATAATTCTATGAAAGCAAGAGCAAATTAATGGATTTTACAAAATCCATTAGGATTGTTAGAGATCATTGCGTTTCCATTGTAATGTTTTTCTGTGTTTTCTGTATTTCTCAAGTAGGATCCATATGTAGGGTTTTCTAATTACAAATGTTGGATCAGGTCCTTACCCGTAAATAAGCAAGCCAAGTTTCAAGAAGATTCACCCAGAGGTTTAAAAGTTAATGCACCCCCTCACACACACACACACAAACCTAGTGCTTGAGATGCCTCTCTTTCCTTGGAGTGTAGGGTGAAATAGACATGTTTCGAATACACGTTCTGCAATGGCGTTTAGTTTATGAAACATTTACGGCGGTGTGCACCAAACTTCAGTTAACTTGAAGGACTGCTATTTGGACGGAGCTAAAATTAGTGGGGGGTGCTGCTCCACAAAAATTTTAGCCTTTGTTTTAAAATTGTGTGAAAGGAAACATGTATAAAAAGAAAATTTATTCAAAAACTTGATAAATTTCTTTTTATACATGTTTGTTTCCTTTCACACAATTTTAAAACAAAGACTAAAATTTTTGTGGAGCAGCACCCCCCACTAATTTTAGCTCCGTCCAAATAGCAGTCCTTCAAGTTAACTGAAGTTTGGTGCACACCGCCATAAGCTTATTAATTATGGAGGATTCAGATTATCAGAAAATAGTTAAAAAAATAAATAAAAAAAAGTTAAAGATTAAATTAAGATTCTTGATAAGTGTACGATAAAATTTTAAAACTTTGCTTAAAGAATCGTAGACTACAAAATATATTTGATCATTACGTCACAATGCGTAGGCTTTACCTCGCCAGTTTAGTCCGATGACGATCAATTGCAATGCCTAACCCAATATCGCCGTGCTGGCGTGGTCGTGCGGTCTCGGCGGCGGCCAGCCGTGGCGTCCAGTGCGCCAGTTCCTGGGTTCGAATCCCGGCAAGGGCATGGCTGTTTCAATTTCCTTTCCTGTGTTGCCCAGCCTCTTCTTCACTTTCTCTCTGGTCGGACGTCATTCCTTAATGGCGTCCTGGGGGAAGGCAACGGGAAACCACCCCCAGTATTTGTTCCCTAGTTTATCTACGGCTTCTCCTAGGGGTTCGCCCTTCGGGGGTCACTAGGTTCCGTAGACCGCGTAACTTCGTATCTACGAAGATCGCACATCATGATGATGATGAACCCAATATCACTGATCTAACCTAACTATTAAATGACTGAAGAATAGGTATAGTAATAAAATAATAAATGCTTGGATAAGACCGAGGAAATCTGTTACCAATGTGATTCACCCATTCTTGAAATCATTTAAAATATGAAAACAGCTTTAGAGTTAATGAATACACACTAATGCAACAAATAGATATTTCATAGTTGTAGCTTTGACAAGGTAAGATAAAAATGCGGTAATCAATATACATACGGAAACAGTGCAAACAATTACCTTAACGAATGCTGAAGAAAAAAAAAAATCCTTTATTATATAAATAGACTAATGGCGGTGTGCACCAAACTTCAATTAACTTTGATGACTGCAGTTTGGACGGAGCTAAAATTACTGGGGGGTGATGCTCCAGAAAAATTTTATCCTTTGTTTTAAAATTGTGTGAAAGGAAACAGACATGTATAAAAAGAAATTTATCAAGCTTCTGAATAAATTTTCTTTTTATACATGTCTGTTTCCTTTCACACAATTTTAAAACAAAGGATAAAATTTTTCTGGAGCAGCATCCCCCACTTATTTTAGCTCCGTCCAAACTGCAGTCATCAAAGTTAACTGAAGTTTGGTGCACTCCGCCATAAGAGAGCCATTTCTTGTTAAAAAATTAAACCTAGCGAGGATTGATCAGTCATTTACACAAAAAGGGTATTCTTTAAGGAATATTTTTCATTCATTCTTATTTATTTATTTATTTATTTATTTATTTATTTATTTATGTATTTTAAACATTAATCAGAATCACTCTCCAAATATGCTAAATACTATGGATATCTGTCGTGTGGTTGCTGAGATCCTGATTTATCCATTTCTTGGTTGGTTTTAAAAAGCGTTTTTCAGTGATTACTAGACCATCCCCCTGTCTCCCCCTGGTAAGTATGAGATAATCCAAGAAGAATCGATTCCAAGCGGTTATGGCAAAGTGATACTTTATTCTTAAAGTCTCCGTGGCCTGATGGATAAGACGTCTGACTTCGGATCAAAAGTTTCAGGTTTGATTTTCGTCGCGAACGCTTCATTGTAGTAATTATTTCTAATTTTAACAGAAAAGTAACAATTGCGCCGACAGACAAAGAAATAAAAGATTTTTTAGTAATATAGATTCCTCATAATTTAGCTGATCTTAGATTTTTAAATGGCGGTCCAGAAAAAGTTTTTGTATACCTGCAGAAAGTCATGAACATCAGTCGTGTGATTTCTGAGATCTCTCTTCATATCTATTTTTTCCGGTCCCGACTGTGAGCAAAAATGTGCATTTTTTTCCCGATTATCCTTAGGACAATGCCTGATCTTTTTTCATTCTTTCTGATGTTACCCCAAAATCCTCTATTTAATTGCCAAACATCATGGACATTGGTTTTGTTATTGCTGAGATAAGGCATTTTTATTATTATTACTTTTTTTATTGCCAAATTTTACATTCACATCCTTCAAATAAACTTTATATTAAAGAAGTAAATAAAACTGAGCCAAGTTTTATAAATAAAAATAGAGAATAGAAATTGTAAATAAATGAAAACTTGACTGAATTTGAAGGTTGTATTTAGTACCAGAATTATTTAAATAATGATCTCCTTAATTTGAAGAATTTCCAGCTTCTATTTTTATTTTGTAAAATAAGGGTCAGTTAACCTACATTTAGGCTACTTCTTTACATCCCCAGGACAGTTCATTTTATCACATCCTTGAGATTACAGTAGCCTGGACGCATCTGTTTTATTTTATTTTGTGTTCTTGTGCATTATATCTTTTCTTTCTTTTGACAGTTTTTTTATATTGGCGTGTTTGTTTTTCTTTAATCACCCAAATAAAAGACATTGTACTTGTGAAGAAGATAATGTCTGCTGATAAGCCAGTGTGAATCAGTCATTACATAAGACACTCGATCGGTATTTTTTTTGTAATCGACTGACCTGATAGTTTGCCTCAGATAGAAATGTGCGGCTCATACAGGGAGACACTAAAACTAGTTACTTAGCAGTAAAACTCAATAATTATTTTTTCCTGCAAATTTTGGAATTATGTGGCATATAGTGTCCCTTATAACTTTTGAATTAATTGACTCCTACAGGGAGGCACTAAAAACATTGACTTATCTGTAAAACTCAATGCTCCAGACTTTTTAATTTATTTACGTATTTATTTTTTTGGGTGCAAATTTAAGAATTATGTGGTGTATGTGCGTCTCCTAGAACTTTTGAAACATTGAAATGATCTTCCTGAACTCGATTTATCAGTGGATCGTTTAAAATGATCAAACATTTTTGACTCAAAACTTTTTCGTTAAAAATTTAAAAAATTAAAAGAATGGTGGCGAGATGAAATAATATTTTTTTTTATACAATGGCAAAAATGCATTGTATCATTGTATATTTATCTTAATTGTTTCACTCCTCTAATTCATTTCGTCCATCGCAAGTAAAGGTCGATATTTTAAAATCCTCTTAATTTTAAACTATTTTTAAAATCTTCTGAAATTTAAGGGTTGGTGGTTCCTAAGCTTAAGAAGTTCGAAAAACTTAAGCCTACTTTCCTTACAATGTCATTTCTTAAAAAAAAATCTTTATTATTACTTTTTTCTTAAGTCGTGAAAAAGACAAAAACCGAAAAGCCAAAATTTTTATTTATTTTCAAATTCTAGTATTTGCTTAATCTAAATAGCAGGAAAAAAACAAATAATAAAACTTTGATGATCTCGAATAGCGTGATAATTAATGGAGTAGCTAAAGGGATTATTTCCCATGTTTTTTTTTTCCCTATGAGAATTTTTTGTCGCCTACTCGAGCTGGATTCTCGACAATGGCCCATTTGGAAAATACATATTCTAATATGAAGTTTACATCGTCTGTCTCTCTCTTGGAATATGCATACCAAGTTTCATGAAGATCTATCCCCAGTGGTTCAAAGTGGAGGGAACAGACAACAAATAGAATGATCTGGTGAGCCTCAGGAAAGTAGCTAAAAATGAATCTTTAATTTATGGAAAATAATGGTAAGCTAACTAGCAAATGGATTGATGTAACAATATAAGTCATTGTTGATCAATAATAAGAGTTATTCTGGTCTCTTTGAAAAACATTATTTATAAAACTTCCATGAAGATTCTAAAAATAAATAAATAAAAATATTTTATTAGCTTAATTTCCTAGGAAAGTGAGGTTCAAAATTCACTCAGTCTGACTGTCCGTGAAATTCCTTTTATTATTATTTAGGGTGAACGTGGGTGTCAGGAAAGCCAAGCACTGCGACCTGAAAGATCTATTGTGCCAACCCACGGAAAGGAGGACAGACGGAGAAAGTATGGTGGGGGACTCGCAGGGGAAACGGGAGAACCCCGAGAAAACCTGCCCAGCGCGGATCGTCCACCATCACGAAACCCACATGAGAACCGAACTCGGGACTCAGAGGTGAGAGGCCAGTGTCTTAGCGACAACGCCAACCGCGCGACCCTGTATGTTCCTTACTCTAATAAACGTTTTAAATCGCTGAATAGATCTTTTTAAAACTTGACATGCGTATTTACGGACGCCTATAGTTTATTCCTATATTTATTTATTTATTTATTTTTTTCATGTGGGTCTCTGTCGGAGAATGTGGACTAAAAAAAATACAAAAATCCAATTTCCCAAATCCAATTAATCGGAATTACACAGAAGCTCGGTAATAACGCGATCTTTCGGATCCAAGATCTCGAAGATCGCGATATAACCGAACTTTTATTACTTCGCGACGTCAAATGTCGTATATCGCACCCCATTAACGCGCACACGATTCTAAATCGATTTAAAATGGTCATTTCGCGATTACCTACATCATTCAGAGCTACGTGAGAGAATTTTATATTTATAAATACATAAACCATTACCTTTTCAACACTTTGATGGGTTATATTAGCCAGAATCGATTTGGCGCCGCCATCTTGCCATCTTGTACAAACGACGAGTCACATGGATCGAAACTAGGTATCCATTCGCCTATTAGATTCCATGGGCCTCTTTACTGGTTGTCATTGGCAGAAAAATAGATCTCGATATTCATTTTGGTTAAATGAAAAAGTCCGCGATTCTGGTACGGTATTTTTTTAAAAATATATTGTATTTGATGCATTTTCGTGACATTAGGGTGGGTATAGAGTCTCAATTACTGTAAATAATAAGGAAACAAGCATATTAATTTGCACCTTTGATTTGATTTTAGGCGAAAAAACGGTAAATTTTGCAATTTGACAATTATACACCTTTTCGAAAATAGACGGGGTCCAAGACCAAATCGCGTTGTATCCGAATTCGCGATATAAACAACCGCGTTATAACCGAGCTTCAGTGTATTTTAAAGCACACTAAAAAAAAAAAAAAATTACGAGCCAATATTATGAGCATTACTAAGCGATCAATTTGGTTTTTTTTTTTTTTTTTTCCTGGAAGTATTTTGCAGATTTAATTAATTATTTCAGAACAAAGGAAAAATCTGTGACTGTTTTCGGTTAGATTCTATAATTTGAAAATAAATTCCTTTATATTGTATTCATGATTTTAGAAAACAAAGAAAGGAAAAAAAAGGAACTTTTATGGAAAGTAAATTTCAAGTTCTGTATGGGACTTCTTGTTTAATTTGATTATTTTCCATTATTCGTTAATATAGTTGAAGAAAATGGTAATGGTAATGTAATATTTATTTGATACTTTGAAGGAAATATCTCCAAGTTCGTTTAAAAATTTCTTATTTTTAGCCTACTTTCCTAGAGAACTGAGGCTCATTCAGTCTGTATGTGTGTCCTCTCCTATTAACTTTGGAGCCTTCCAAGGTTTCTTTGGAATCTTCTTGTAACTTAGGGATCTGGGTGGATCTTCTTGTAACTTAGTATACATATCTAATTTTTAATATTTAAATATTTAATATTTAATGTTTTCCAAGTTGAACCTTGTCGAGAAATTAGTACAACAGGTGACAAAAATTCTCATAGAAAAGAATCTAAACGATGGATTCCATCGATGTCTTCAACAATGGGAATTTTTAATGAAATTGCAAATGTTTTGATACGATTAAAGTTAATCGGTTTTAGACAACTTAAATTAATTAAGTAATATTGATTTAATAATTTTTTTAGAGATTTCATTTTGCAGAAAGAATTTGAATTCAAAGGCTTTTTATTTTTGTTAGTAATATTTTTTTTTTTTTTAGAAAAATGTTAATTTTAAGCCTGAAGTCCTTTCAGGAACTTCTTGTTATTACAGTTATTTAGAAATTTAATTTTCATTTATGTACCAAAAAAAAAAAAAAAAAAAAGAATTAACTGATAAAATAACGGAATATCAGTTACTGTTTTGCTTTCGAAAATAGCTTTGATATCTGATTAGAAAATTCCTCTGAAACTATTTTGTTAGGGTAGAAATATTGAAAGTAGAAATATTGGGTAGAAACTCAAAAATGTGTTTCAACGCTCAGAGGGAAGGTGATGATAAATTGTAAATGGATAAAATACTTTGTGACTGTCCATAAAAATTATCAGGATTTTAATTATAATGTTCCAGTATATGGGAGCAATATACAATATATGAGAAAGCAAAAGGATTAAAATAAAATAAAAATAAAGACTGCAATTTTAAAATTAAATTTTCAGGTCGCTTGACAGTTGTAACAAATAGAAAAAATAAATACAGTAGACTCCCGATTATCCGCTTTACGGATTATCCGGGGACCTCTCATGTTTCCATTTTTTTTTTTACTGTACAATAAATTACGGAATTAACAAAAAAATTTTAAAACTAGAATAAGGTAAACAATAAAAGAGGCAGATTTAGCGACGTCCAAGTAAGCGTTTTCGTGTTTCGACACGAAAAAACAAAGACAATTAACCGATTTTTTTTTTTCTTAAAAAGTAAGAAATTAAAGTAAATTAAAATAAAGTAATTGTTTATAAAGAATATACTGCCATTTTAATATAAATTAAACATGTTAAAAGCATTTTTGTGTTGATTTTCGTCCTTTTTCGGCCTGTTTCGGATTATCCGCGGAATTCGTTTATCCTCGATTATCGCGCCACCGAACTCCGCGGATAATCGGGAGTCTACTGTATATTCAAATGCTGCCTCACTTACTGTCAATCCGACCCTGACTTTAATATTCAACTAATGGGTAGTTGAAGGGAAAAACTACTGTTCTAATTAAATGTTATTTTCTCTAAATATCCGCGAATAAAATTGAAGTTATTTGTTAAGATATATCGGAGAGACTTTTATTTTTCTTTATAACTTCTTATTTTCACGATTAACAAACGTCTCACGATTGACAAACATCCCTGTACCGTCAAAAAGTACTTCAGTATAATCATATAATTGAGTCAATTTAAAAGTATGACTATATAGTAATACAGTAAAACCTCGTAAAGTAGTCACTCAAGGGACGAAACATTTTTGACGACTTAAGCGGAGTGACGACTAAGGCGGAGTGAGAATTTTTGAAAAAAAAAAAAAAAAAAAACAACCCAAAAAAAACCCCACTGAAGTATAGTATTTTTATGAATTGCTATAGGATTCGGTGAGAAAAACAAGATTTTCAGAAATCAATACATGCAAATGAATGAGTGGAAAATAAAATAAAAAAAACACTTTTTGTAGCTACCACATTTTAATCGTTTTAAAAGAAAGGCAATGTCTGTCTTTGAAACGTTCCAGCCAACCATTGCTGCCGCCGAAATCTTCAATGTTCAACTCCTTAGCAATTTCCATGGCTTTTTCTTTGAGAATCACGGCAGAAATCAGCAGATTTTGCGATCTGGCATTTTTAGCCATCGAACTAAACCTCCTCGATCTCGTCAAACTTCGATTTCCTCATTCTCTTTCTTTTGTCTTTGCAGTCAGCTTCTTCAATTACTTGTTTCGATGAAAGAATATCGTTTAATGTAGTCCTTGGAATATGGTGTTCTTTGGCAAAAGCTGTTTTCGAAACATTTTCGATTTTTCAAAAAGTGCAATTAAGTCTTTTTTTTCTTTAAAAGATAACGAGGTAAGTTTTCGTTTCCCTGGCATGTTAAAAACGTAATCGAACCACGAAATTGTAAGAGAAAAAATATCCCTTATAGCGGGACTTACTCGCTATGAAATGAAGTCACGCTAAGGAGCGGTCTAGAAAAACGTCTACACCAGACAGAGTCGCAGCGAGAAGTGTGCTTTGAATGATTAGCAGCGAGATTCCAAGAACCCAAATCCTCCGAAGGGGTAGGAAAGGAATGAAGTGACAGGCATGGTCGAAAATTCCCCGTAAAGGCTTAGCTTTCTTAAAGTGAAGGGGCGGGGCTGAAAAGACAACACGATGGCATGCAAAATGGAGAAGAAAGATGCTTTTGGCCATTTTTGAGAAGTAGAATTAAATTTGGTGACGGGTAAAGGAGGGTTACTGTACATTATTGTATATGAGACCTTGTAGGGACCAAAGGAAAACGACGACGTAAATGGAGTGACGACTTAACGATGTTTTACTGTATAAACATGCTCCTGCTTTGGAATCAGTGTAGGAATTTAGTTACGCAGGGCCCCCACAAGATGGGGGGGTCAGTTGGTCCCTCAGCACCGGGGCCTGACCGTCAAAGGGGCCCGGGCTGAGATCCAAAGGGGCTCGGGCTTGTCGATTTGGAGATTTTTTTTTTTTTTTTGGTTGTCGATTTGTAGGGGGGAAAGGCCCGGTATTGCATTTGGTACCTGGGCCCGGAATTTGATGTGGGGGCCTGTAGTTATGACATCTATATACATAATGAATTAGCAAATAATAACCCAATAAGTGAATACTACAATCAAAATATAGAAATTGTGTTGATATAAGAATCTCATTTTTTTATTTTATGATTAGTCGAGCGTGAATTATTTCTTATAATTTCTTTTAAGTAAAATAGACTATTATTAGCTTTGTTATGCGTAATCCAACAACATTTTTTATATTACTGAAGTTACTACATTATTAATAACATTAAAGTGAAATTCTTGTGCGCATAATGAAAAGGTCATCTTTAATAATGAAAATTATTTTCAGTACTTTAATGTTTTATTCATTGTTTTTAGAAGGCTAAATTATACTCCAAATTATTACTTTTACGAACGATAAGCATCATTAGTGGCTGAGATCCAATTTTATTATTTAATTAAAATATTCCTGCTTATTTAGGCATTATTTTATTTTGATATTAAAAAAAAAATCACCTGTATAAATAAGATGACAGAAAATGGAATAGTTGAAATAAAATAAAAATAAATTAATAAATAAAATAAAATGACCGAGAGTTGATCATTGTGGGATATTTTATATATTTTTTTTCCCAATCGTGAGAACTTAATCACCTAAAGAAGTAATCCATACAAAATAAAAGCACAATTAAACATTACTTAGAGTTAGTTGCTTATTTACAAAAGCATTAATATACACTCTTTGACAAAAGAACTCGAAGCACCAAAATGAAAGCATCCAATGTGAATGAAACTCTTTATGCAATGGACTACCTTTCCATTAAATATGCAAATGATTAAAGTTTAGTTGTCAAGAAAGGTCACCATCACCCCTACGGCTCAATCGAAGTGCATCTTATGATTCATACAAAGACCACTTAGAATCTTATTAAGCACATTCTGCTTCGTGGAACTGTTGCATTCACACCATCAGTAATGCCTTGACAACGCGCTATAGGAGCAAGTGCAGGACTTCGAGAGAGGCCTCATCGTAGGACTGGTCATGCAGACGAATCGTTCGCCATCTGCGTCGTAATCGCTCACATCTGCTAATGTGAGAAGAGGCTGGAATCGATGGTTGCGTGAGTGCACTCATTCACGTCGTCAAGGCCCAACAGCACCACTGCTGGAGACAATCGGTTTGTTGTCAGGCAAGCTCTAACTGCTCCGATAGCTTCACTCTTTTACCAGCCAGAGAGATGTGGCATTCTGTATACAACAACTGGTACCTAAACCCACCTAGACGAATTGCAGAGGTTGGCTTTCATTTTCCCGTTGCCTCTCACGAGGCCCGTGTTTAACAAACCAGCATCGGAAGCTCCGTTTTAGAGTGGTATCATGCATGAGCCATGGTCTGGTCTCGTATTGCGTTTAGTGATAAGTGCCATTGCATACAGATGGCAAGGAAGATCTTGGCAATATTGTCGAGAGGCACATAGCCAGATGTAATGGGGATTCATTTCTTACGATAGCAGATCCTCTTTCATTGAGACTCGATGAACTTTAAACCTGTCGTTTTTGTCCTTTATGCCTGCCAGGATCACATTTCCAACAGAATAACGCACGTTCATTCACTACACTCGTTTTCCACCAGTGCTTCCAAGCAATTCAATCCTTCTTTGGCCAACCATGTCCCGATCGTTCCCCATCGGGTATGTCTGAGACTTAACAGGACGTCAACTGTATCCATCGCAGATCATCTGGTATTTGGAACTTTAGTTTCAGTAAGTTTGGCGTGATCTGACACAAGATAGTACCAAGGCTTTGTTTCACTTCATGCCACGTAGTACATCTGCTTGTACAGAGGGTTGTTTACAATCTATGGTAACGATTTGCATGGCGCGTGACGACGCGACCAATCACAGTAGGTATGCAAATTTATGCAAACGTACAGGTGAGTACTTAAAGATTAGTGTGCAGGGGTGCGGATTAGTTTGTTCGGAGAAATGCCGCCGAAAGTGTCACAGTTTTGGGAAGGGTACGTTACAGCCCTTTCCGACGCGAAATTTAGTTATTCCGCAATAATTACGGCATGTAGATAAAGAGGTTTCACATTTCGAAGAAAGGAGTTCATAATGTGTTGGCTGGTGTTGGTTTGGCCCGTACAGGACAGATTTCCGGGACTGAAAAGCAAGCAAATCCAAGGACACCTATAAGTCACACAAAGACTGTCATTCAGAAAGTCAAGAAAATGGTGACGGGGAACAATCCAGCGACCCAAAGGATCATTGGTGCGAAGGTAGGAACATCTCTTCGTACCGTAAACAAGATTATCTATAAAGATTTGGGACTTCAAAAGAGACATAAAAGCAAGGTTCACAAGCTCTTACCAAAGCACATTTCAGAACGTAAGACAAATTTCAGAAAACTGTATGAACGACATCTCGCTGGGGATAAATGGAAGTATGTGGCCACATTAGACGAAGCATATGTTTATCTGTCCGCCTGCAATAAACCAAGGGCGATTTTCTATCGCCCAGTGGGAGCCAAATCGTTTCCAAATTGGTACAGAGAATGTCGTGAAACTTTTTCGAAGGGATTCATGATCGTTGCAGGTTATTCCTATCAAGGCAAGCTACAGATACGGAGGGTGGCTCAAAATGTAAAGGTGAATTCTGCATACTATCAGGATCACGTACTGACACCAATTTATACACAGGAACTACCTACTCTTTACGGAAACGAGGTTTCCAAGGTCCGTCTCCACCAAGACAAGGCGTCCAGCCATAAGTCCAAATCGACCCAGAATTTTCTGACACGAATGGAACAACAAACCAGAATCCAGGCTATACCGTTTACCGAGATACCAGTGAAGTCTCCAGACGCATCGCCCATGGATTTTTGCGCATTTGGACTATTAAAACGAACCTTCGGAAGACGACGTCCTCGTTCATTGGATGGACTCTGGAAATGTTGTCAGCAGGAGTGGCAACGTATAAGTCTTCCCATTCTTCACAGTAGTCTCCTGCAATGGAAACTGCGCTGCAGAGCGATAGCAGTATCTCATGGCCATCAAATAGAGCATGATATTTGGTGAGAAAGGGAATTTCTGGGAAATAGACCCGAATCCAAATCGTTACCATAGATTGTAAACAACCCTCTGTATAGCTGATGTATTGATAATGTATTGAAAATATATAACAGTGTATTGATAATGTAACATCGATGCTGCTATTGTTCCGTAAAAAATTGTTTTTTCACTATGAAATTTGAATCAAATCCAATTTTCTTCATCCATTACTAAAGACAGTCAGTTTGTTGTGAGTCAAGCTCTACCTGCTCCGATAGCTTCACTCTTTATTATCCAAAGAGATGTGACATTCTACATCCAGCAACCGGTATCGAACTTTAAATGCACATCGATACGTGCAGGAAATCCATCCAACCGGACCTGTGACCTGAACGGTAACCGCAATTCGTTATTGGGACGTTGCACAGTTTCGTCATCCCGCACCTCCAGCAAAGAGAATACCACAACACGACAACATTTATGCAAGATGTAGCACCTCCCCACATAGTACACAATGTTCAACAGAGGATAAACATTTCGGATTTCAACAACATTTCACAGAAGATTGAATCATCAGTCGATCATTCCTAACAAGATGGCCATCACGTTCACCAGACTTTAACTCCTGTGATTTTTGGCTTTGGGGTTACCTCAAAACCATGGTTTATCGGGGCAATGTTCTTCACCTGGTAGTACGGTACCGCACTGCACACGCGAAACATCTCTGTAGATCAATTGCCTTCTGCTATCGAACATGCGGTCACTCGGTATCAGCTTTTGGTCCTGCAGAATGCGAATACATTGAACATTGCCTCTGAATATCCTTGACAGCTCCTTGCAACCTCAGTCAGCTCTGGGTGCTTTTAACCACTTTTACATAATGTATGGGATGAATGAATAAAAATCACTCAATAATACCTGCTATGCCATTGTCACTGTTCCTTTCTCGTTCACTCGTACTACTGTAATTGGTACCCTCAGGAAGCGCCATATTTCCCCTGTCGGTCATTTTTTTTGAACAATTATTGAAGAAATCTTCTGGGGTCGTTCAAGTATTATGTAAGCACATTTTTTAGTCATTTTAGACCCCCCTCCCCCTCTCTTATAAGCAAAAAATAAGCAGATGCCCGACATCCCCCCTCCTTGTGCTTACGTAAATTTGACAAATCATTAACAGTAAATACCACTGAACAATACATCAAAACAGTCAAAATTACATGAGATTCACTCCTGAATTAAAATGTAAGAAATTAAAGAGAAAAGTCTACATGAAATACTGAGAAAAAAGTCTATTTCGAGCAGCGCACTCTCTCTCTCTTGCATTTTTGTGTGTCCTACGTAAGCATTGCTCTGATTTCCCCCCCCCCCCCTCCCCCTTGTCAACAAAAATAAGCAAAGCTTTAGCCCCTCCTCCCCCTTTAATGCGTACGTAATACTTGAACGACCTCTTTCCCCAAGATGTGGAATATATACATACAGCCCAAGTCTGATGTTGTTTCGCCCACTGGTTCTCTCTCTCCAGAGCGCTCTGCAAAGGGATACTTAAATTTGAATCACCTCGTATATATATTTACTATAGATGGAATTTTCGACCGCTTAAACGGAGCTCACTATATTATCTTGGAAGAAGCATTCTATTTACATCTACATAGAAAATTTCTATTCATTGAATGAACTATTGCAACTGCCCCCCCTCCCCTCCCCACCTTTTTTTGTTTTGTTTTCAATGAGTTAAAATTTATTTATATTGTTACTTTTTTTTTTCTAAATTAACAGTTATTTGTGTCTAAGCAATTGAAAAGTCCATCGTCTGGCAAAAGGTATTTTAAATTTAATCTTGCAGTCATACAGCATATACATAGACGGTTCCGGCATTAAGTAAATCTGTACGTAGGTAAATAATTTCTGATATGCATTAAGTTTGTAGAAAGCACCTCCACAAAACATTCGAAATACGCGAAAAGCTAATTAATACAAGAAGCATATATTTGGGCAAAAAAAAGAATAGTGTTCCATATGCCGAAATACTAGACTACTAATAAATTTTAAGATAAGTATAGTACTGTATGTGCAATAGTATACTGCACATCATTTATTTATCTAAATTTATGCTTAAAACAGAGGTTTAATCTTTATTTTCATTTAATAGCTGTCTACAGCTATACAGTACAGTACTTAACATATGTTCGGAGAGGGGATGGGATGAAATGTAAATGATTGTGGAGCGTATTAATCACGCAAGTAGAGAAACGTCTGTGTATGATTTTAATCTAATCTTCCTATTTGCCATTTATGCATACGTTAAAAAATTATTTTCAAATAGAATCTTAAAAAATGTGCTCGTTTCAAATCACTTGACGGTGTAGTGAGGGAATAATTTGCCCTATACGACTTCAAATCTCCGTTGCAAATCCCTTTCTTATCTCATGAACGACGCTTTCATTTTTAGAAAAGTGTCCCTGGTTTTGTAGTATTCTGATGCGCATGTTGGCCTTTTCGATGGCCCTCTTCTAATTAAGGCGGCAGCGGGCTACAGAAGGGTGAAGGGTGGTGGGCATCGGACGGGAGGAGCCGCATCTCTATCCGGGCGCTTGATTTAGCACCGCGAGCTCCGCCCTTCCGCGCTCTGCCCGTGAATGAAGAAGGCGAGGATGTCTGTCCTTGCCAGCCGCGGCCTTGAGCCTCCACAAAAGGAGACCTCCTTAGTAATGGATAAACACAATCGCGCTGCTGCAACTTTCTCCATTTACATCACTATTAAATCACCGCGTTGTGGACTTTGACGAAAACCTCGCCACAGATCAAATCTCAACACGAATAGAAGGAAATGTATCCACAGGAATTCGGGTCTGCTTTAATTAACGCGCCAGAGACGAACATTCGAGAAAACAATATGAAAGAAATCACTGCAAAGAAATAAACTCTAGAAAACGTTCAATGAAATATTTTTTTTGTGCTAAAAAGAATCTAAGAAAAAGGGCTAATAAACACATAAAGGGTTTATTAATTTCTTAGAAATGAATTATTCAAAGAAAAATAATCATTGTCTACTTAATTAATGTCCTTTTATTGACGAGCATGCAAAGTTTCACTGTTCTATGGAATGTTTTACTTCTTTGTTTGGGTAAACACATTGTTCGTAGATCACTGCTGTACGTATTTTCATACAATGATGTTTCTTCGTGGTCTAACTTAAAACATTAAAATATGTATTTTTGTCTTCACTTACTCTTAGCTCTAAAATGATCCCCAAAATCAATCTCTAAAATGGGAAAACTGATTTCTTTAAAGTTTGATTCGATGATTTCTTATAGTCCAATCTGTTTAAAATATGAGCATGGATTCTCATATCCCCATTCTCAAAATTGACCCCCCCCCCCCAAAGTTGCTGCGTGTCTTCAATGTGAAAGATTGCTTTTTTATTTTTTGTTTAGATTTATTTACATTTTTGCATTAATTTAAATTTGAAAAGCTTTACTTAACATTTACAAACTGCCGTAAATATTCATTCAATTTAATCTTATATATTTATTTTAAATTCATTAAAATGTTTGAAAAAAAAATCGACTTCAATTTATAATTATTTTTTCCTAAGAATCGCAGATCAGTTATAAAAATGAATTTTAAGTCAATCTTCCTTAAAAAAATTAAATAAATAAAACTTTTTATTTTTTTCATTTTGTTGAAGGAAATTCGTAAGCTTGGTAGGTTGTTTTTTCTTTTTGAATAATAACCACGCCTGTAAAACTTTCTTGTTTTATTTTCTACTGTGGTCGACTTTTGTCTTTTCGTTTTGATTGAATGAATTCAAATTCTTTTTGTGAATGGAATAATTTCATCTGTAATTTTTCCTGCCTCGGGTTCGTTTACGAATCGCTGGGTGGAGCTTCAGTAGGGGGAGGAAGGCCAAAGAAAGCGGTTCACTGACCCGATGGCCATGTTGTCAGACGGGTTACGCAGCGCCACGCTTCAAAAAAAAAAAAAAAACCTCCTTGCCAACATATTCGCCTAAGATCACAAATAATATTTTAACCGAGGTCTGTTTTTAAACCCAGGATAAGTTTTAAACAGCTATCTGATCACCTGTAAGTTGATTTGTGATCTTTACGTTCTCGAAATTTCGGAAAGTATTATTAAAATAGTAATAATTTTAAAAAAGCCAGTGCGATAAGTAGGCTCCATTAACCTACATTACTATAAGTAATCTATTAAAAAAGATAAAAAGAGACAGAGACAATTGTACTTTATATTCAGATTTCTCTTCAAAGTAAATTAACTACAAAAATTAATACTGTAAATAAATTGACAATTAGGACTTCTATAAACAATATAATAAATAAAATGGAAGTAATAACTTAGAAATGTCATTTCTTTCATACCAGTCGTATTTGGTTTCGATGAACTTCTATCCAAAAATAATTAAATTATTTATCACTGTACTTTATCTTCAAATGCAGTCGATTCACTTCAGTGGCGTCACATATCCTTCCGCCTTCTCACGTAAATACGAGGCAAAGTTTTTGTTTTGTGATTGAGCGACAACAGTTCGAAATTTTATTGTTTAAGTAGCCAGAAATTTCCTTAGAATGTTGTTATTGTTGTTTTATTGAACTTTGTTTTTTGAAGTAGTGAAAACAATTACAAAGGAAAAAAACTCATTCGTTTTTGTAAATTTTTGCCAAATACAAACTATATCTTCAAATTTTCAATTTCCAAAGAAATAATTAGATCCGCAAAAAAAAATTGAATTTTTAAATCCAATTAGCTTGAATCCTAACAAAGCCTATGAATTAACTAAACGGATTGATAAACTTTACAAGACATCAATATAATTATATATTCATTGTTTTATTTCTTATTTATTTACTGTTCGGTTTTGTTTACGAGAGCCTTCAACGCTTTTGCGCATGCGTCAGGTCTCCTTCGATTTCTTCCAAATAGGGGCGAGGAAGATGGGATGTTTACTTTTTATAGTGTTAGTTTACTAGTAGCTGGGTTCTATTTGCGCTTTTCGGAAAAGAATAAATACTATTGCAGAAATGCTCCTCTGTTATTTTTTTCTTAAAAGCGAAAATGTCCAAAAGAATTTCTTAGGAAAGTGCCCATCTCAGCGTATCACCCCTCTGCGGAGTAAAATCGTCCGGCAGTGGTAGCTCTGCCTTTCAAAACCGCACAGTATTTATTTATTTATTTATTTATTTATTTATTTATTTATTTATTTATTTGCCTTTTTGTTGCTTTCACGCTCAAATGTATCCATAGTGATCCACATGGAAAAAATATTCAGCTTCGGAAGTTAAATCGTTTAATTGTCTATAAATACTTCCAACACCAATGGAGACAAAAAGAATGTATTAAAGGAATGGAAACTTTTTTTTTTAAGATAGAGTTGGATTAGAATTGAAACAGAATGTATTTTGGAGGTTCTTGGTGCGACATAATAGCAGAATTAATGATAATCTTCATAAGTGCGATTACAGGAAAAACAAAAGAGTACGAAAGAAGGTAAAGCCTACTTTCCTTAAAACAATATTTCTTAAAAATTTCTTCGTTATTTCTTAAGTTGTTAAAACGACAAAAATGAAAAGCTCCCATTCATATTCAAATTATAGTATTAATATTACTATTGAAGCAAAAAGTATGGTTTTTTTTTCGATTTACTTAAATTGTCACAATCGGATTAATTTTAATCACATCAAACCACGGGCAAATTAATGGATTAGCTAAAAGGATTAATTTTCTTTGCTTAATACAATAAAATAATAGAAGTAATATGCAAATCCATTGTTTCAGATTCCAGTTAGAATTTTTTGCTGTAATTTCTCGTTAAGCACCCACTTGGAAAAGATTACAAATGCAAAGGTTAGGTCGTCTTTAATCCTTAAATACGCATATTCTCAAGAAGAATCCTCAAGAAGAATCATCCAGCGGTTCCAAAGTTTTTAGGGACACACACACACGGAGACTGAGTGATCTGATTAATCTCACTTTTCCTAAGCTAAAAATATGATCCTTAATAGACGTTAAATAAATACAGCGCGTGTCTGGTTTTCTTTACTCCAATTAGTTGTGATGAAATAAGGGTTTTCTTGGCAGTCGATTTAACGCCGGTGTTAGTCAGTCATCTATCAATTCAGAAAACACATGAAATAAACGAATATCTGCGCTTGTTGACGAGTCAGCGTCTGTAGTGAACTTATTATTATGAATGTCTTCCGTTCGTTTTTTATTTTACTGCCCCATTCATCACAGGAAAGATTTTCGTATTAAGTATGACTCATAGATTCCATGTATATTTATAATATCTGGTCGAAGAGAAGAACTGCTGCAAGATGAGAACAAGAATCTGTTAAAATATGCCCATAAAAACTCCTTGTAAAGCAATGAATTTCGACACTCTAAAACTTTAAAACACTTAAAAACATTGTAATTTTTTTTTCTTACATCGTAAACATTTGATAGCGTTTTGATTACAGATTTTTTTTAAATCTACGAACTGAGGATAAATATCATTTTGGTCTAATGTTGTAAAGTATTATGTCTTGTGATTCTAATTAAAGTATTACTAATTTAGAGGCATTGCATAAAAAAAAAAATCAGTAAGCGAAACACAGCCACGCTTAGTAGGAATACTTCCCTGAACATAGATAAGAGACTGTGGAATATTAAAAATACTTCCAAAAATCAACCCCCCGTGGAAATGTGGTGCTACTGAATGAATTTTTGTAATGAATCAATTAAATTAATATCACTACTGACTACTTCTGTAGTGATTTTTTTTAACATTTTTTTTTAACTATTTTTTTTATTCAGTGATCTGTTATGTTGTTTTATGTGGGCTATCTTAACAAACTCGTTGTATCAGTAGGATAACAATATTATAATAGTGCAGATCCTTACAATTTTCTGTAATGCACTAGCAGAAAAACAATTATGTTTATAAAATACGAGGGTTGTGCCCAGTTCAATAAAGATGCACAAGCTCTAAACTTGAAAATTTTAGACTGAAAAGTTTTCTCAGTAAGAGTGCACCTTATGTTATGAATTGATTGTTCATTAGACATTAAAGATTTTATTAAATTCCGAAGTTAAAATGATCTAAATCTAAATGATAAATTGAAGCAAGCATCGATAACAGGTAGTAGCATACGTCACAGTTCTCGGAGTGGTTTCTCTTACGCTGCATTAGAAAAGCGTGCGCTGCTGCACAAGAAAGTATTTCAAATATTTTAAAGAATTCAAATAAATCAAATATTTTCTTTACTGAAAATTGTAACATTTGGAATATCAGTATATTTTTAAGTGAACCTCGAACTGTGTTATTGCATGATTATATACTTTTGTGACAAAAAAATCGAAGCATCATAAGGGAAGGGTTCAATTTCAACAAAACTCCATAGGCAACTTTCTTTCCATTAAATATGCAAATGATTAAATTTTAGTTGTCAAGAAAGGTCACCATCACCCCTACGGCTCAATGGAAGTGCCATCTTATGATTCATACAAAGACCACTTAGAATCTTATTAGGCACATTCTGCTTCGTGGAACTGTTGCATTCACACCATCAGTAATGCCTTGACAACGCGCTAGAAGAGCAAGTGCAGGACTTCGAGAGAGGCCTCATCGTAGGACTGGTCATGCAGACGAATCGCTCGCCATCTGCGTCGTAGTGACGCTAATGTGAGAAGATGCTGGAATCGATGGTTGCGTGAGTGCACTCATTCACGTCGTGAATGCTGGAGACAATCGGTTTGTTGTGAGGCAAGCTCTAACTGCTCTGATAGTTCTTTACCATTCAGAGAGATGTGGTATTCTTATCTACCCGAACGAATTGCAGGCGCTTCATTTCCATCGTCCCTTACGAGGTCTACCTTTACCAACCAGCACCGAAGGTTCTGTTTAAAGTGATGCCGTGTCCGAGAGACATGGTCTACTCTCGAATGGTCTCGTATCTTATTTATGAATGTCACTTCTGCCTTGCAGCAGATGATCATCGCATCTGTATATGCAGGAGGACTGAGCAGCTCTCAAATCCTGCCGATATTATCGAGAGGTACACAGTGTAATGGGGATTTATTTCTTAGGATATCAGATCCGCTTTCATAGAGACTCGATTAAACCTGTTGTTTTTGTACTTCATGCCTGCCAGGATAAATTTTTCCAACAAGATAATGCACTTCCACTCACTGCTCACGTTTGCCACCAGTGCAATTTAAATCCTTCCTTGGCCATCCAGGTCCTCAGACTTGTTTCCCATCGGTATGTCTAAGACCTATTAGGACCTCAACTGCATCCATCATAGATCATGTAGCATTTGGAACTTTAGTTGCAGCAAGCTTGGCGTGATCTGCTACAAGTCAACTTCAGGACTTTATTTCATTCCTTTCCATGCCGTATAACCAGCATGCATAGCAGCCACAAGCAGCTCAACACAGTACTATTAATGTAACAACGATGCTGCTATTAATTCAAGTTTAACAGAGAGAAAACAAATTTTTATTGGTTTTCTTTCTGTTAAACTTGAATTAATTCCAATTCTCTTCATCCAATGGCACCTACAAAGTTTCATTCAAATTGGACTCTTTCTTTAAGTTGCTTCGACTTTTTTTGACGTAGTAAATAACTCCGGAGATCGGAAGAGAACGAGCTAAGAAGTGAGATACGATGAGAACAGAATTAAAGGAAAACAATGGCAAAAGAAGAAGACAAGGACTAATAAACATGATTAAAACAGAAGTAGTATAGAAGAACACAGAGAAAAGGGATCTCCTAATCCATGAGAAAGTCAATTGGAATTCAGAGTTCACAAGTACGTTGGTGGCTGATAGTAAAGAAAACGTATCATTCTTTCTTCTTTTTTTATTTCCCAACATTTTTTGCATATTCTACATTAACATAAAATGATATCTTTTATCAAAATTATATCTAATTAAAATAATACCTTACATTGGCTGTTCCATTTATTTCAGAGAAAGATAAATGAACACCGATATATTTACTGACATCTATCGATGAAGTTACGAATTACAGTACGTCTTTTGTCCTCCATTAATTCTTGTATTACCCATTATTTATAGTTATTTGCTCAATTTGTATCAGATATCTCGATTAATCTAAAACAAGCACTAAAATTTCAGCTTGCCGGGATAAATAGGATAAATAAATAGTTCTAGAGATGAGAGCAAATGTATTGACTTTCTTGGAGGAGGAGCGTCGGATTGGTCGTGCGACTTGGAGTTTGTAAGCTAATGATCGCAGCAGTCTATAACTCCTTTGTTCTTACCTCATTTAAGGATACGGCATAATGATAATATTGACTATTAGAGTTGTTGTTGTTGTTTTTTTATCTATAAAGCAAAAAAAAAGGAGATCCTGAAAGATCTTGAAAGTTACTTTCCTTGTCTTAAATCTTTCGTTTTTAATTTGTCCATGTTTTTTTTTTATTCATGAAAAATTTAACACAAACGACAAATCTCCATTTCTTTTTTAAGTTATAAAATCTTCTGAATTTAAACAGTAGAATTTTTCCAATTTCTAGAAAAAAAAAATCAAGTCCTCAAATACTTATTTAAGTTGTTTAAAACCGATTAACTTTATATCCGGTTCATTGTAAATTAAAGCATGCGCATATCTTTAGAGGATCAATAAGCGAATTATTCATCGTTTAAGATGTCAATAGAAATCTAATGCTTTATTTGTAATTTTTTTTTCAATGGAACGTTTATCATCTTCCCGAGCTTATTTCTCGACAAGGACCCATCAAAAATGAAAATTAGATTGTCTCTTAGTCCTTAAATGTACATGCCAAGTTTCAAGAAGATTTATCCAGCAGTTCAAAGGTTATTAAGGGACAATAAATTTGATGTGTTCTTAGAAAAGTAGGATAATTCCAAAATAATTAATGATTAAAAACCATTTTGTCCTTCCTGAGGTCACATCAGCTGAATTGGCAACGTTAACCACGAGCGAATGAAAACCGGTGATAGACACGATGTTATTTCGGGTAGAAAGACCTAACCGTTGGGCCAGCGCTGGGCGATCACAAAAATAAGTGAATAAAAAGCTAAGAGATGCAAAATAGCAAAATTAAATCCCTCTTTTGAAAATAAATGCACAATTAAAGCTTTTCACATCAAGAATATCAAACATTTTTCATGAATATTCAGAAAATATGAAATCGCAGTTGAAGTTAGTGGTGAAGTTTTAAACATTTTCATTCACCAAAAACACAGAAGAAAGAAAACATTTGAAAAGCAATTTATTAAAACGTAAAATGTGCCTACAATTGCAAAAGTATCCCTGGTAAATAAAAGAGAGTGGTGCTTTTGTGAGCCCCTGGCGGACGTGGGGTTGTATGAAGTGCGATGGGTGTGCTGGTTTCGTGGTGGAGGAGTGGCAAGTCGAGACAAGGGTGTGGAGAGACCGGTTTGCAACGGACCAAACTGGGAGGCCGTCGTTAGGCAAAAAGGTTCTGCTTATTCATAGCTTGAATCAAAATAGTTAATTCAAACCTATAGTTTGTTACTCTACAGTTAATTCAGAGAAAGCTTATGCGTAATCGTAAGCTTTTTTGAGTGCTTTTTCCTCCTTTTCTAGCCAATTTCTTAGGAAAGTAAAGCTCATCAGATCACTCAGTCTGTATGTGTGTTCATACCTAATAACTTTGAAACCCCTCCATGGATCCTCTTGAAAATTAGTAGGCATATTTAAAGACAATCCAACTTATATATTCGAAATATTTTTCCAAATAGGTCCCTGTAGATAAATTAGTACGAGAAAGCATCAAAAATTCCGAAAGAAAAGCATTGGAATCTAAACAATGGATTTCAATCCTATTTCTATTAATACTTCATTGTCTTAAACAATGAATATTTAACTAATCCATAAATTTGCACGCGGTTTGTTAATCCGATTTGAACAATTAAAGTAATGAGAATTTAATTATTTTTCTTCAGAAAAAGGTAAATTTTACTGTTTATATTGAGCAGATATTATAAAAGTTGCTATTCGTCATTTTCGTGACTTAAAAAATATATAAATAAATAAATAAAAAGAAGAAGAAATTTTAAGAAATAATACTTTTAGGAAAGTAGGATTTTATTCCTTAAGTATTTTTATTTTTGCTTTAATGAATTTGAAGACAGAGTCTGACGATCCAGCATTAATTTAGATTTTCGAATGATCTACGTCCTGAAACCACTATTAACGCGTGTCATTGAAGAGTTAGGCTTAATTTATTCTGTGGTGGTGTCGCCCTCAGGAGGAAAGGTGGTTCTTCAACGGTAGTGCTGGCTGGTAAAAACGGGTAAGAAAATTAATAGCTCCTAAAAATGAAGTTACATCAACTACTCTACTTTCACATTTAACTTAAAAAAAATGCATTTCATAATAAAGTAACAAAAAGTTAATTCGTTTTCTCACCCGTCTCAGACAGCTCCTTTTTTAACATATTTACAATTAGGAGGCACAAAAAAAAAACATTAACATCATTTAAGTAATTTGCCTGTATGCAAAACAGGAAAAAGAAAGAAAACTCTATTAGATAATAAACTGAAGTTTCTCAATGGGAAAATGAGGAAATGAGAGTACCTTGAGAAAACCAATTCCAACAAATATTAAGAAACATATTTGAGGATCCTGAATGAAGGATATTTATAAGTATATAATGTATACTTATTCTAACAAATGAAAATAGTTCATATGTGAAACTCTTTCCTCCTATCATTATCACTATACACACTCTTTTTTATCACTTACCTCAGTTCATTTGGATGTGTAGACCTTTTTGTTGAATTACTGATTTAAACCAAGTGTAATTTGATTAAATTATAGACTGCTACAGTTTAAATGATTTGCGTCCCAAATCATTTCAATCTCACATTAATTTGTTATTTAATTGTATATGAAAATTATTTGTTGCTTGAATCAAAAATATCTCGAAAGAAGAAATAAAAATGTTCATATGTTTAACAATCGATTTTTAGTCGATTTCTTCTTACGAAATTTACTTAATAAGACAAAAAACTCAAACATGTAACAGTCGTATTGTGTTGTTAAAACCACTGGAACGTAATGTCTAGAAAACTAACTAGGGTGAAATCGATTTACCTTTGCGCGTAAAGATGACATTGTTAATGATTGGAAATGAAACAATTGTATATAATACGGCGTTTAATAACGAATTTCTATTAACGTGTAATACTGAACCGGTATCCTTATTGCGCAAGCTTGAAACAAATCATTCGGTTTTGATAAAATTTAACAAATTTATATAATGTTAATTTAGATATGAGGATTTTCAGCAAATTGGAAATTTCAAAGTAGGTTGTTAAAAGAATAGTTTAAAAATTATAATTTATAAATACACCATTTTTATTTATTTATTTATTTATTTATTTATTTATTTATTATATTAAAAAAAATGTTTAATCGATGAATTAGCTGTACATAGCAAATTTTTATACTTCAAGATCACCTTGTGTGTTCCATTTTAACAAACTAAAATCAGTTATTAACTGTTAAGTAATAGTTAGGTGTTATTTAAACAAATTGTTGTGACTAAAACAACTGAATAAGGAAAATAAGTTCTAAGATCGTTAGGAACTCCTTTTGCTTAAATTCCTTTCGAAGAATATTTGTGCTAGATATGCTGATAGTAAAGTATGACAATAAGAGATTACTAATCAAATTGTAATCTCTAAACAACCAAATTGATAGTCTATCTTTTGCCATCTTTATAATTATTTTTTTCTTTATGTATTTGATTGTTCCTTATATAATAATTGCTGACGTCATCAGTCTATGTGTATGATGGCAGTGACGGTAAGAAGTGGTTCCTGGAACCGGAGTGGTGTAGAAATGAGGACCGCTCCTTGGCAGACCTCCTCCTCCTCCTCCTCCACTTTTGCCATTGACTTGGAGGTGGATCCATGTCCTAGGACGGTTTTGCTTATTTCAGACGAACCCATTATAGGGAAGAGGACGGGTGGGGAAGGGCACTTCCATTCATCTCAAAGCAACGACCAGATTTCTACTCGGGAACAACCCTACGCAAGGCTCTTGTCTGACAGATTCAATTAATTTTACTTTTTTAGTCTACTTTCTTAAGAAAGTAAGGCTTATCAAGTCACTCAGTCTGAGTACGTGTCTCCCCTACTAAATTTTGAATGTCTGAATTATTCTTCTTGAAATTTGTGACGCTTATATAAAGACAAAAGACGATTAAACTTTCGTTTTTTATCTGTATTTTTTTTTGTGTAGGTCCTCATCGAAAAATTAGCTTATGAAGGTAGAAACTTACAGTAAAACAGAAATAGACTCTAAGCAATATGTACAATAAGTTTTAATCCTTTTAGCTAATCCATTAATTCCGCGTGCTTTGATATAATTAATCGGATTTAAGCAACTCAAGTAAGTAATGCAATTTAAAGTAAACAATGTTTTTAATTTTTTTCTATGAAAAATGGAAAATGTCTACAGTTTGTATTCAATAGCTAGTTTTTTAAAAGTAAATGTGGATTTTATTATTTATGTATGGTTTTTACGTCATCTTCACGTAAAAATACAAAATATAAAAGTTAAATAGTCTTTGTTTTTAAATAAGCAGTTCAAGAAAATCTATTCAAAATTGATTAGGAGAGATACCCGGACTTTAAAATAAAAAAATGAAAAAATAGGGGCAATATTTAAAAAAAAATAGTTTTGAGTATTTTGCATGAGCTTCTTGATTGCTGAATACCAAGCGGCTGATAGGCCGGAACCTGGGTTCAAATCCCAGCGTGGGCTTGGATGTTTCCTTCTCTCTTCTATAGGTGTTACTCTTCCTTTCAACGATTCAGTTCCTTATGTTGTGCTGGCGCAGCATAACCTCTGTTATTCTTGCGCCATTGAAATCGCCCACTGAAATATAAGAGAGATAAAATAAAACCAATCTATAAAGTCATATTAAAATATTACCAATGAAAGAGACATTCACGGAAGGCAAATCAATATTTACACGGATAAGAAGAAAAAAAATATGTAGACAACCACAGTTCTTCAAAGTCTCTTGCTATTTTCATATATCTTTTGACTGTATTTTATTTGAAGGATATTTCAATATGCCGTTACAATAAATCTCCTAAAGTCATTGATTTCAAATTTCCCGCACGCGTGAGTTTCACTATATCTTCTTAAGAATTTGGAGTCTCATGAACACAGGGGTTGGGGAGATAAGAAAGGTAAGGGTAACAGAGAAAGGAGAGAAAGAAAAAGGTCGTTTCTCCTATTCATGGAAGAAAAAATTAAGAAAATCGTCTTCATGAGGGATTTGGGGGGTTCTTTTTTGAGGGATAGTGGAGGGGGTAGAACCAGAGACCAGAATAATTGTGTTCATAAAGTTGGATTACGACTTCATGGAAATCCATCAAGAATTCAGTACAATAGAGAAAAATATCCAATGGAATAGCAAAGCTCAGTCGATTACGTGTAAAGAAATAAAGGAAGGAAATTATTTAAAATTATATATTAAATGATCGTTTTTCTTAAAGCCTACTTTCATTGTAAATATTTCAGTATAAAACTCCGACTATGTCGAAAGGCACGGTGTAGGCCTAGGATCCAGTGATAGGTTCTGCGTTACCACGATAGCCTTGCCTTACTTTATCTTGTAAACCTCATACAGATAAAAATCTTAGAAATATTACGAAAAAAATTTTTTTTTTTTTATTCGATTTCTTCCCCTTTATTCTGCTTAAAAAACTGAATAAATAGTTTTATCAGATATTATTTTTATTAGATATTAAACATATCACTGACTTTAGGAGAGATTTTTTTTAAAAAAAAAGGATTTTTGTTTTGTTTTGTAATAGGCATAACTCAAATTCTCCTAAATTTCTTGTGAAATCATTTCGGCTGTTCATCTGTTTTTACTATTACGTAAAACTATTGAAATTTTCATACAATATCTTGACCATAATCGACGACAAGTCAGCAGATACACAGAAGTGCGTTCTTCATTTAAAAGCGCTGTACAATATTTTATTCTTTCAACATATAAAGACGTATTTAATTGTTAGGCGGGGAAAAAAAAAAGAAAAAAAAATTCTGAGATTTGATCTTCCTGGTTGCTGCGCCCGAGGAAAGGCCAAGATTACTGGGAAATTAGGGTGGGAGACTCCCACCGGTCTACCTTTTCATTCATACTTTTGGCATCCGGAACTTTGCCTGTTGGCCGCAAGAGGGCAGTGGCGTATTGAGGCTTTATCAATGGTTTCCCAAATGCAGTTTCACTTCCTGACATGAATCATTGTTTTTTATCTCGTTATAGAGTCAAGGCGACTTGATAGAATTTTTATGTTATATATTTTGTATTCAAGTAGAATACAAGTTTCAAAAAATTCATATTTTTTTGGAATAAATTAAGGAAATTCATTTTTTAAAATTTATTCAATTGGATTTTTTTTCCTTTGGTAAAGAATGAAAATTGAATGATTTTTATTTTTATCGAAATATTTACAATATTTAATCTTCTTATAATAGAAGACTATTATAAAATTGCTTATAATTGCATCTAAATTCAAAATATAGTGACTTTGAACTCATGAGATTCAATATTTACATTTTAAAATCAGCATCCAAAATATTTAACTTTTTTTTAAGTGTTTTAAAATTTCATTAAAACCATCAAAAATGGTATCCTCTCCTCCCTCCCTCAATCACGACAATGTTCTGTAAATAAACGTACTTAAGGTTTAACAAAAGAATTCAATTCGTATCACTTACTTAAGTTTATGACATCCGATTGCTTTATTCTTATGAAGTAGAGTAATTAGTGGATTACTAAGGGGATTAATACCAATTGTAAAACATCATTGTTTTGATTCTAATTTCTCCATATAGAAAGAATTTCTAATATAAAAGTAAATACAGAATTTGTAGACATGAATTAGATAATAATAATAATAATAATAATAATAATAATAATAATAATAATAATAAAACTCACGCAGACAAGATCAGTAAATACACAGACCTAGCACATGAGCTCCAGAAGCAGTGGAGGCAGGACGGAGTACGTGTTGTACCCATCGTCCTGTCCGCCACTGGTCTGGTGTCTCACACATTACATCACAGCCTCAGCACACTAGGACTTCACAAAAATACTTATGCACAACTCCAGAAGGCTGTGGTACTCAACACAACACGCATAGTTAGGAAATTTATGGACACAACCACACAACCCTAATCATTCTTGCACACTGTTTTTACGCTTGGCAATATGTGCTTTGGTTCTTGACCCGCCATATTGTCTTTGCTGGGGAAACCCAAGGTTTGAAACTTTTACGTAATAATAATAATAATAATAATAATAATAATACGTTATTTTTAATTTACAAATACAATATATATTTATAACTATATTAAATAATTAGTCAAGAAAAAAGACAGAGTGTTATTTACTTATTTATTACTTATATTTATTATATATGTAAATAATTTAAAAATTATAAATATAATATAAATATAAATAATATAAATATTCTAAACGCAAAATATATATTTTATAATAAATATAAATATTGTAAAATAACTACATCTAATTTATATGTATAAATTATTTTTGTTAATAAATAAATAAATAAATAATGCCCTGTCTTATTTCATGACTAAATATATCATTATAATAGAAATTAAATTTAGATTTTAGCCTAACCTCTACCAACGCTGCGGCGTAAACCTCAACATTTTAAAGTAAATAAGCTAAATGTTTTCTCAAGAACTTCTCGTTATTATTTAATTCTGCTTTAAAAAAAAAATGCTTAGTATAATGTTTATGTTTTTTTTTTCGGGGAATGATTAATTTATCAATAAAAGATAATAAATTTCACCTGTTCCTTGCTTAGTATCAGTTGGTTTCTCTGGTGGATCGTATGTTTTTCTGACGATCTAATCATAAATCACTGAAAGACAAAACTTATCTAAGCAAAGTGATTGGTTGCAAATTAAGGCAGGAGAGAATACTAATCATTTGTTATCTTTGGACACTTCCGATTAAAATAATCATTTCATTAAAAAAACAAAACACCTTGTCTTTATTTGTTCAAAGGAAATAAAACAAATGCTTTTTGGGAAAAGTGTTTTAAATTCAATTAATGCGAGTATTGTCCAATCTTCGTTAGACTTCGTTCACAAAGAAAGTTGGGCTTATAAAATCAGTGTTTGTGTGTGGTGAGTTTAAAACCTAGGCTTTTGCTTAAGGCCTATTTATATATCAATATATATA
>JAFIDM010009631.1:221453729-221491222 GCA_023159025.1 Thereuonema tuberculata
GTCGATCGTCTCATGCGTAGTGTGGTATTTCCTGCATCTCTCGTCATGTGTGTTTGCGTCGTGTAGGATGTGTTTCTTGTAGTTGCGTGTGGGGATGACTTGATCCTGTATCGCGATCATGAACCCTTCGGTCTCCCCAAACAGCTCACCACTCGTCAGCCATCTGCTCGACGCTTCCATGTCGACATTAGGTTGGCTGAGTTCGTGGAGTTCCTTACGAGCCCAAGATTAACGCAGTTGCTGAATGTGGGTATCGGGGGTGGTGAGTGTTGGATAAGGGTTTTCTAGGTTCAGGGGGATGAGGTGTGTATTTGCCTTTTAAATGGCTAAGTGGAGCTAGGAATGTTATGCTCTTTAGTGGAAGTGTTCCCTAAGTGTGTGTGTACTTGTTTCTCGTGTAGGGTGATGAGGTTGATGAGTCCTCGTCCTCCCTCTATTTAGGGAAGAGTAATCCTTTCCCTAGCGGACTTGGGGTGGTACATATTGTGTTTCGTGAATGTAGTGCATGTTGTGCGTTGTAGTGCTTCGAGTTCGGTGTTTGTCCATGGAATTATGCCGAACGAATACGTTAGTGTAGAGACGGCAAAAGTGTCGATGGCTTTAATTTTATTTCTGACGTTGAGTTTTGAGGATGTTAAAAACGCGAACACGGTATGTGTTTTTGAGTGCATTTTCGATGCTTGCATTGTCAATGAGCGCTTGCTGGAAGCCGAGGTACTTGTAGGTCTCTCTCTCTTCCATGGATTGGATGGCCATCCCATGATTCAGTTCAAAACCCTCCAAATTCATAGTCTTCCCGCGTGTTTATGTAGCTTGCGGCATTTGTCGATTCCAGATTCCATTCAATTCTTTGGTGAACTGTATAGTGACTTGTAATAAATTAGTAAGTTGAGTGTTGTTTGTGGCATAGAATTTAATATCATCCATATAGTGGTAGGATTTTGTATAGCGTCAGAATGCCTGAGGTAATCCTATAACCGTGTTTTCTGTTGTGTGCATTTTGTAGAGATGAAGTGTGTAGGAGCCAGGAATGAGGACAGAATCAAATGCCTTCTTGTAGTCGATGTACGCGATGTGTAAGTTCCTATTCTTCGCGCGCGCCTCCCGCAGGATTATCGAGTCAATAAGGAGTTGCTCCTTACAACCCTGGGAATTCCTGAGACAGCCCTTCTGCTGTTCGGAAAGAATGTTATATGTTTCGATGTGTGTGTAGGTTTTGTCTGAAAGGCCGGAGGTAAGGAGTTTATAAAGTGTGGGGAGGCAAGTGATTGGACGGTGGTTTGTAAGGTATGCTGTTTCAGTGTTCTTGGTCTGTAGGTATGTGAAACCCTGTGTGAGGAAAAGAGGCATATGTTCTGGGTGTTGGATTACATCAGTCAGTGTAAGAACTAGTTTCCCTTGTGAAACTCTTCGGCCGTTCTAAGGTAAAAGGAAGTAACTACAAATTTTCTGATTTTGCGTTTTCTGAGGTTTTCTTAAGGAAATATCTACACATCTTCCTAAGCAATTTGGTAGAATCTGCTGTTAAGTTTGCCCCTATTTCGATGATCAAAGGTAGCAACTGACTCACAATATGCTTATATCTACGGTCAAAGGCAGCAAATAATCAGTTTCCAAATTGCTAGTTGCTTCCTTTTACCTTAGGACGGCCGTCTTGATCCAGAGCTTCTGGACGGGGTCTCCACCAGGAGCCTTCCAGTTGTGTGGATGTTTCAGTTCTGTCTGTAAGGTCTGCGAGAGTAATATCATGGAAGGACATGTAAGTAAGTGTTTAGTGACCTCTTGTTCCTCTGTTATCCATGGTGCTTTGTCATTATGGGGGATGGTGTTTGACCACAGAGACGACCAGTATTCATGTAATGTCTCGCTGATGAGTGCGTTTGTGGTGGGTGTGGTAGAGGGCGATGTAAGGGATCTGTAGAATTTTTTTCTCATTATATTGGAAAGTGTTGTTCTGTTGTTTGCGCAGAGTGCACTGTTTGTATCTTTGTAATCTTTTTACAGGTGCACTCAGTTTTTGTTTTAGTGAGATGTTCCTGAGCCTGGGTATGATGGTTTGAGTATAAAGAGCGAGTGTTTATGTGCTTGAATATCTTCTTAACCGGGGACGTAAGTTTTTTTGTTTTGTTTACTGCACAGTATTGTATGAGCCTAGATATGTCTCCTCTAAAGTCGCTGATGCGGCCCTCAAGGCGACGTCTCCAATGGGGATGCATTCTTGTGGCCGTGCAGTGGTAGGTATGCGGTGTAGTTTGATTCCAAGTGCCCGAAATAATTCCCTGTGCCGCGCAGTTCAGTGTTGTGTGTATGTCTTCTAATGTTTGGATATTGTCAAGGTGATGTGGGATAGTGTGTGTGTTGAGATGGTAAATGACTGTGGAGAGTTGTTTTGATGTGTGTACTTTGGGGAGTGGCGGCTTGAGTGTGGGGTTTGTGCCTGTGTATTGTTCGAGTGCAGTGTAGAAATGAAAGCAGGTGCTGCTTGTAATATGTCATTAGTTGTACTGTTGGGGCATGTGTACTGAGGAGTAGAGATTGTTTCTTTGTTTGCCATAAAGGTAGTGTCTTCTAGTAGGGTGGGGTGTGGTGGCCTGTGGTTGGATTCAGCGACTTCTTCCCTAATTTGTGCAAGTATGCATTGGGGAATAAAATTGTTTACTGCTACGGAACGTCGCTGATCCGCTACCCGTTGCTCGGAAGCCCTAACGATGGATAACGTGTGGTGTATGCATAGTGTAGTGGCTGTCTGTATCCTGTGAGATGAGTCCCTAACTGTGTAACGGTGTAGTAGTCGCATATGAAATCCTGATTCATCTGCGATGAGCATCGAATGCGCTGACGTGGTTTCCCAGTCTTGGTGATCGCCTGCTCTGACAGACGAAACATTTCCGACCGTTCGGGCTGGATGTTGTTGCCCGGACGTAGTGGTAGCCATACTACAGAATGAGGTGCCACTTTCTCTACCGCCACCTGCGGGAGACTCTGCATAACCCCCGAACGCGGGTGACTATCCTGCGCCACACATTTTGCAGCAAGACATGAGAACAACATGGCGGGTCGAGGACCAAGTAAAAAAGTGTGCAAGAATGGTTAGGGATGTGTGGTTGTGTCCATAAATTTCCTAACTATGCGTGTTGTGTTGAGTATCACAGCCTTCTGGAGTTGTGCAAAAGTGTTTTTGTGAAGTCCTAGTGTGCTGAGGCTGTGGTGCAATGGGCGAGGTTCTTTTTCTTCTTCTTCTTATTATTACTGTATTATCAAAACTTTTCTAATTCATAATAAGAGATTCGTATTTACTTTAAATACGTTTATTTACAGAACATTGTCGTTATTGGGGAGGGAGGAAATAAATAATGATTTTTAAAACATTAGAACATTAGATCATTAAAACATTATAGCATGTTTGTTTCTTTTTCTTCTTTGCATCTTTTTCATCGAGTGCCCCTTCTCCATTTTTAAAAGAAAGAGGAAAAGCGACTGTTGATATATTGTATATATATGATGGGCATTCAAAAAGAAACGAGCCGGAGGCCTAGGAACAGAAACCAGTACCTGTATGTCAGAAGTATTGGCCCTTGCTGTTGAGACACTTGTCCCACTGCAACACAAGGCGGTGAATGGCTGTCTCGTAAAATTCCCGGGGCTGCGTTGTGAACCAGTTCCGCACGTACTGCTTGACGTCGTCGTCCGAGGTGAATCGTTTGCCCCTCAGAGCCTTTTTTAGGGGACCTGGCGTAATCGTAGGGAGAGAGGTCTGGACTGTATGGAGGGTTATCGAGAACCTCCCTCTTGAATTTCTGCAAGAGTGCCGTGATTGTGTTGGCCGTATGGGGCTTTGCATTGTCGTGGAGCAGAATGACCCCACGGGTGAACTTGCCTGGTCGTTTCGATTTGATCGCTTGGCAAAGAGTGGTCAAAGTTTGCGAGTAACGCTGGGTATTCACTGTTGTTCCGTGCTGTAGCAAGTCTATCAGAAGGGGGCCGTCTTGGTCAAAGAAGAACGTCAGCATAACCTTTCTTGCATTTGTGTGGATGGCCTTGGATTTTTTTTTGGTGATGGTGACCCTGGATGCTTCCACTGGAGACTTTGTCATTTCGATTCTGGTTCGAAGTGATGACACCAAGACTCATCTCCAGCCACCATTCGTGCCAGGAACTCATTTCCTTCCCTGGCATAGCGCTGCAGATGATCAATACAGTGGGCCATTCGACATGTTTTCTGTTGAGGTTGAAGACTGTGGAGCATCCATTGGGAGCACACTTTGCGCCAGTTCATCTTTTCGTAATGATGTTGTGAATACTTCCGACGCTCAATCCGACCTCGGTGGTTACGGCTTTTACTGAATAAAACTGTCCTGGATAACAAGTCCATCAATCAGCTGGACGATGTCATCGGTAATGCGGTGTGGTGTTCCAGACCGTGCATCATCGGCTAATGACACCCGTCCTTCCCTGAAACGCTTGTGCCACGCCTTGACCCTTGCAAGGGACATGCAGTGTTCACCGTACACTTGTGATATTCTTCGATGAATGTCCGTTCCCCCTACTCCTTCCGCTGTCAGAAAAAGAACAACACCTCTTTGCTCTTCTTTAGACGCCTCCATTGCACTGTTTCACTGCTTACAACGTGAATGACCTCGTTGGACGATTGACGCATGCTTCTGCTAACTTTTAGTCACGTGTCTTGCACCCATGACCCTCTAGCGGAGGGCTGTGAACTACCGCACTCACTCGTATCGGAACCAATCTTGGTTACACATGCAACGATATTACCCTTCTATCATCGCTTTGTCCATTCCACACTCCGGCTCGTTTCTTTTTGAACGCCCCTTAGATTTGTAGCATTTAATTACTAGCAAATTAATAATGTTAAATTTACGAACTAGCATTAATACATCAGTAACAGTCAGTAAATGCAATGAATCAGTTGATACTCAATAATCACACAAAAGGCATATTAACTTCATATCAAAATTAAACATGTATTTCATTCTTTGTTATACAACAGTTCATACGATTCATAATCTTACGATGAATTAAGCACAGTTGTATTAAGAAGTTCTTGAGATCTGATGAAGAACGAAAATGTCTATAATCACACGAAAGTTCACAGTTAAAAAAAAAAGGTCTTTCAAGTCTCTAAGAAACATTCAATTTAAACGATTCATCTGTATCTACTTATTCTTGAAATAAAGTACTTTCACTTATTTATAAATCACTAGAAGACTTGACCTTGATCACTTTTATAATGATAGATGTTGGATATCCCTTCTTTGTTTTCACGAAACAAATAAAAAGAAACTTACTGTAAATCTCTTATGTCATCGACCTCTTAATTGAAGCTTAATGTCCTATGTCTCTAAATCCTTGGAATATATAGCGAATCCATACTCGATGACAAAGTTTCACAATTCTCAATATGGCGGACGGGATTCCGTTTCCAGGCATATTCCTGTTTAAAACTCAAGCAACATTAATTCATTATTATCTCTTGGATCATATGTCCTAATCGTATTACAATAACGAATTGGAAAATATATCGACCTAATCAATTCATACAAAACGAGGCTTATTTCTTCGCACGATTTGTCGTCTCCTCGTTTTTCTTCCATCTTCTTACTTCCCACAACAACAAAAATTCAGTCACAATCAATTACATGAATTCTTTAACAACATTTCAATAATTCATCCTCTTCTTATTACTCTATCTGTTTGTTGCAATATTCATATCATTAACTCACATCAAATTAAAATAATATCATAAGATAGCATTATGTGAAGTAATTATTTATTCGCACTCTCCTTTATACTTGTTTTATAAACAATAAGAAACTTAAATAGTTAGTTGCATTATTCAAATATAACTACCACGTATTATAAAGCAACAAGTGTAATAATCAAAAAATCATTTCGTTACTTTATGCGTAAAGTTTTCCTGCACTGATTGTTAAGCGATTTTTCGTTCTTATGACCTAATGAACGACGGTCGCAAGCAAGGCGTCGTAAACCGAATCCCATAAAAAGAATGTTCTACCATATCTGCTAAACGCTAATGGTTAAATACTGGGAGATCTGTATAGTCATATGATACCATTATTGACAAAGGAAAAATTAAAATAAAGGAAAAAAATGAAGACACGTACAAATATATATTATTTAGAAAAAAAAAAAACAGAAATTGGAAAAAGCCTTAAAGCTTACATTCTTTCAAATGTTATTTCTTAAAGTTTCTTTTACTTTCTCCATAAAGTAATGTATTTGCCATTTGTACGATAGTAATGGATGCATAAAATACAATAAAGTTTTTTCCTAGTTATTTTAACTTTTTAAAACAGAATATAAAACGTTATACTTTCACTAATTGGGACATATCTAAGTCCCAATTTTAACGGAATTCACGTCATTTCCTCCTTAGAACACATTTACACCATTTTTGAGTGGTATCATTCTGTGTGTGTGTGAAGATGAATTTTGTGAGCACTGTAACTCTACAAATAATAATTAGCCAATATCCACTAAATAGTGGAGTTATTTTAAGCCTGTAATTATCGAGGCCTGATTAGATTTTGGAAAAGACGACCTATTCTAAGGGCCACTTTACATAAGAGCCAAAATACAAACACAGTGAAGAAAAAATTATCTATGATAAAGATCAAACTTTATATTTAAGAGTTATATATTATTGCTCAACCCTTAATGTATTTCGGTGCTTATAGATTTCGTTTGTTGGGGTAAAATACTGGGCCAAAAGAATAATTCCCTAGATTAATGAAATTTCACATTTAAAAGTTTACAATTATTCTATATATCTTATTAATTTGGATGTATGTGTAAACTCATTCTTATGGGCCATTTTTAAATAGGGGCTAATATACAATGGCTGAAGAAAATTCAAAGAATAATGCAGTGATTTACATCAAATTTTATATTTAAAAAGTTAAAGTTGAGGAAATAAATAATACAGTTCTTATATCCTTGTATCTTTGTAAATAAATTTAACACAGCGATTAGCTTAAACTATATATAATATGTTATATTATAATAATCTTTGAAGGCAAAACGAAGATGAGTATAAATATGTACAAATAACAACTGTCGGATAATAACCTCAACATTATCGGCACATTTTCATCTTGGTTGCCATACACACCTCGTCATGTTTTATATCTGCCAATCACAAGCATCATCATCACCAAGATTTATTCAACAATCATTTTAAAGAAAAGAAAAAACTGCTTAAATATAAGAATAATAATTTTAACGTTACACATTCAATAATATATTCACAACGCTTTAGACGAGGACGTCCAAGGATCACTAAGCACCAGGAGGACCGATCTCACCTAAAGCACAGTTTGGAACTCGCCAGAGACCTGACAGCAGTCAAGGGACAGCTGTATGGAAGCATTAAATGAGACCGGGCTGTATGTTCGGAGACCCGCGTGCATCCCCTTGACATTGGTCCATCAGACATCGTATGATGTGATACAAGAACACTCAGTACTGACGCAGGCGCATATAATGTTTTCTCATGAGCCCAGTCTGGTAAGTGATTCCCGACATGTCCACATCTGGAGAGAACCCGGGAGCAGACAAAGGCCATCCAACATCCTCGAGCACGACCGGTTTGGAGATGATATAATGTTGGGCGCACTTACATCTTTCCACATCTTCGAACAGCCATAACGAGCCAGGTATATCGTGACAGCATCCTTCATACATGGTCTCACTTCCTCTACATGAACGAAAACGTCTAGACTGGTGGAGGAGTACCATGCCTAGGAGGAGATCCGACGAATGCAGCTTCGAACATCCATAGCCTGTTTCCACGAAATGAACTGCCTTGGACGCTCTGGGAAGACACCAAGATCTTTCCAATAGTTTCGTACAGCATTGCTCGGAATTGGGACTCACTGCCTCAAATGTTGCTGGATACTCTGATTAGCTGCATGCCGATATCTTGTGCCGCATGTGTTGCAGTACGGGGTGAATAGTGTCTGCATCATCCGCGGGCAACGGGCTGGAATGTACTGCACGTCTCTCCACAAGAACATCTTTGACTGTTTCTGTGTTTTTCCCCACAGCGTGCTGCCATCTTTATGTCTTGTGTTTATCTTGTATTTAATAGGGTCTACCACACAATTCCGCCAAATTTGTGACATTTGGATGCCTAGAAGGGTCCGAAACTGCAAATCCCTTAAAGTTTTGAGCATGAGTTTATATTTTTAGGGGCCCTTCTACTACAAAGTAGACAGCTCTTGTTTCGTCAGTGTCCATTATATAACAACCAAAATGTGATACAGAGCATGGACGAGTTTCAGATTTGGATTCCACATTGAAAAAATAAGTGACAAATTAAAGGAAAATTTAAAAAATAAGTCAGGCCTGTCTGACATTTTTCGGAGGGGGAGATCAAAAATGCCACTTCCAGTTGAGACAAAATAGTGAATAGACTTTTCTTTTTTTTACATTTTATAATTCTCAAAATACATCATATATTAGCTCCAATGCAAAGAAAGGAAAAAATCTCAGTTCCTGAAAAAAAAAAAAGTACAGGTTCTCCGATCCGACAGAGAACGCTTTGTAAACGAAACAATCAGACTCTGAGGTTCTTTCTAAAATTAATCATCTTTAGTAACATTTGATATTTTGTATTGTTTACTAACATTAAGCTCATGTTCCTTTGCGTACGTAAACGACTATAAAACTGCTGTGAATCTGTATCTATTTCACAGATGTTTATTCAGAGACATTTGTAAAAAGTACCATTAATTGAAACAAGCCATCCTTGTTGTAAACATTTTCTAGCGAATGGGAATGACACTTCTTGAAATAAAAGTAATAATTCAAGAAATCACCCCCAGGAAAAACTATGAACTGTAGTTAATAAACGAATTAGAAAGAAACGTCGCCAAAGATATGACTGTTAATCAATGGATTTCTCACATTCCACATCAAACATTAACTTTTTCCCCTGTTTTTTATTTAATTACTTATTTTATGCTATTTCCATTATTTTTATAATCTCTTTCTCATGTTCAGTGAAGTGTTCCAATCAATTACGTTGACAATAGTTTCTCTTACGTTGACAATAATGGCTCTGAATAAAAATATTTTACAAATAGTTAAGTTAAAGAGGCTTATAAGCTCTTGGGATAGCTGGAGGGCGTTTCCTGACGAATGGCTCTAAGTTGAAATCGGGTTGTCAGCCCGATGCCTTTAGAAACCCGATACCCAAGAAATCCTTAACCTCAGAGGACTGTGTGGACCCTAGTATGAAGGAGAATTGCAGGTGGAAAAAACGTCCATCTCCGCAGACGATTGAACCCGGTTCCTCCAGCATGCAGTCAAGCGCATTACCGATTAGCTACCTGTCCACAGTTTATAAATAATATCACCGTTACTAATTAAAACAAGAACGAGTAAAGTAGTTAGGACAGAAAAAATAATTCGCATGAAGTTTATTTTATTCCTGTAGACTTAACTGCTAAAGATGACGACAGCACATTAAATAAAAATACCTTATTTACAACGAAATTAAACAATGCAAATATGGACAAGAATAATCTGTAAAAAAGAATAGATTGATTGAACTTATAAAATTAATATAAAAAGCTTAATTATGAGATTCATGTAATCTCATCATTTCAGTGTAAGCCTAATTATTTTATTTCTGTCTAAATTCACCAGCGGGTAACGCCATCTTTCGGTAGATGTATTTACTATCTCATACCAAGAATTAAAGAGCAAGTAAAAAAAGCATTTCTATGCAAAAAAAACCAAACAATTTTTAATAATCTTCAATTTTTTTGAAGTAAATAGATTTCGTAACCATTGAAACATTCAATACATTCAATGAATTAAAATATAATTAAAAAAAACGTAAGAATTCCTCTTAAAACAATGCTTCAAGACTTCCCCTCTATAAGATCCTTCTGGGAATATATTTTATATTAAGACATAAACACATTTTTCGTAAAACTATAGATTTGTGATTGATTTTTTTTTTTCTAGCGATCTCATAAGAAGAACCTATTAAGGTTCCAGTGTCTGTACGTGTGTTTTGTAACAGCCTCCTTAGCCCCAAATCGGGACTCCTCATGGCATAGAAGTTTTCGAAAAAAATCCGACTTCTGATCCATGGTACTTCCAGTTTTAGGTGACCACTGATCGGACCAGGAAAATAATGATAATTAGACAAAATGTGGGTGTATATCGAGTCTGCTGAGAACCAATTGGATGCGTTTAATTCAAAGTGTTCGTTTATACTCAAGAATCCCCGAATGATGCAAAGTGGAGTTAAAATGAACTCAATGTAGGAGTCGTTTTCACTGGGATTTGTTGTTACTTGTTGAAAATGCTTGACTTGCAAATTATACAGGGTCACCTGGCTCCGTGTTTACTAGAAAACTGTGGATTGACTTGTTTTTGTTCTGTTAAAAAACCCAAGTTGTTTTAAAATTTAAAAGGTCTATAGATGATTAATTGCAATGTATAATTTTGCTGATATTCATATTTGAGTGTAAAGATAGAGAAACTCCGGTCCGCCTAGTATTTTTTTTTTGTGATCTGCTATCATGAAAAATAGGCCTTAAAGTTAAAATAGAAATTTTTTCTTACAGAAATTTCTCGATAAGGAACTACAACAGAAAAATCTCAAATATAAAAGTTAAATCACTTCTTGCCTTTAAATCATGCAGATCCATCCACTGGTTTCAAAGGTATCACAGGACGAGGGGCAAACCAGGGCGGGGTTCTAGGAGGGTGCGGGGCCCCTGACAATCCTATTTTAACAACCAAAAAGAAAAAAAAAAAAACGGAAATCTTACTTTAACGACCGAAAAAAAAACAAAAAAAAAACGACGATCCTATTTTATCCTCTTTCTTCTAACCGGGCGCGGGGCCCCCACAAGACCCCATTATTCGCCATTATTCGCTGTCGCCCCATTCGCCACCCCCTAACGCCGGCTCTGGGCAAACACACCCACATACACACACATGCACATATACAGACTGATTTGATGAGCCACATTTGCCTATTGGAAAGTTGGCTAACACTTGTAAATTAAACATAATTTTTCTAATCTTTAATTTGCTAATTTTTAATTTACCAAAGGAGAATTCTTCAAGTTTCTGCTTTGTTTTAGGATTTATTTATTTCTTTTATTCAAATTACTAGTTACGATAAATTAATTCTTGTAAGACGAGTTTAAGGACAAAGTGGGAGATATGACGGCCTTTCTTGGCTTCTTCGTAGAAATTAATTGGTTTTTTTTTTTTTTTTTTTTTTTTTTTTTTTATGTTTCCTCTTCTATAGAAAACCGATATCATCGATATGTTGAGTATCTTAAAAGTTTCACGCTAGATAATGTCAAATTTTTAATTTGCTAAAAATCCACTACTGTTCTTTTTTTTTTTTTCACTTTGTTGGATGAAAAAAAAGCTTAAATACGCTTTTATTTAGAACATTTCACAGAGCTGTAGACATAGTACACGGAGCAACGACTCTATCACATCTCTTGTAGTTTGCAGGAGATATAACGCTTTCTCGCTACAGGAGATTCGACCACGAGATTTATAAAACCTGAACTCCATTAGGGTGATTTGAATTCATTTAAGTTACCTAAGACAGAAATGTAAGGAAACGTAATGTAAGCATTACCAAAATCAAAATATAGAAAAATTATAATTGAAGCAGTCAGTACAAATTCACAAAGCAATAATTAAAAAAAAAAAAACAACAACTTGAGACTTGACAAGGAAAACTAATTCCGCAGAAAAAAAAGAAAGAATTTGAAGCAACGTGATAAAATAAAAATCAAAAATATTTATTGAAAAAGAAAAAGAAATATAGAAATAAGTAAACAAACGAAGGCAGAACGTTACAAGCAAGGATTCGCACCCTGAGTTGTCACCGGGAAGAGACTGGGACGGACCGTTTCGTCCTTTTTAGGATTCATCAGCCAGCCAAACTCCACCGATGACAGACTCAGAAGGTGCGAGAGGTTAAGATCCCTGGTCCCACTCCCGAGAACGGGACCTCCCCCCGAAGAAATCCTAACCAAAAATAAACAAAATACATAATATAAAAATTCTGGCTTTTTGGCTTTATTTAATGCCGATATTTAATTTAATGCAAAAGGAATTTAATTAAGCCAAAAAGTCATTTGTTGCCTAGCAGATTGTAGGACAAAGAATTTTTTTATTAAGTATTTTATTTATTTTTTGGTTAGGATTTCTTCGGGGGGAGGTCCCGTTCTCGGGAGCGGGACCCGGGATCTTAACCTCTCGCACTTTCTGAGTCTGTCATCGGTGGAGTTTGGCTGATGAGTCCTAAAAAGGACGAAACGGTCCGTCCCAGTCTCTTCCCGGTGACAACTCAGGGTGCGAATCCTAGCTTGTAATGTTGTGCCTTCGTTTGTTTACTTATTTCTTTGAATCATCGGGCACATTCTTTTCATTTTAAAAAGAAATATACTGACATATGTCTTAAGGATGAACAACCTATTAATAAGATGACGAAGAACTAGCTTAATACATAGCAGTGATGTCTTATGATAAAAATGAGAGTATCGAGTGTTCTCAATTATAAAAGAGGGATATTTCTCCAGACTAGATAGCATTGTTAAATTTGGCTACAAAAAAAAGGCACACAGTATAAAGAAATGGGGCATTAGGCTTAAAAAAGCTACACATATTAAAGTTGTACGAGAGTGAAATGTTGTATTTTTTTCTCACAGGAGTAAATATATGTTATAAAACGTTATTTATTTCGTTTGATTTTATTTTACTTTTTTCAATTTTCCATAAGCCAAATTTCAGTTCTTCTAATGTACCTTCTCTAGCAGAAGACGCTGCCAAAAAAAAAAAAACACTTTTTTTACATTTTCAGCAGGATTTAAATCCTAATTACTTTCGCTTTTTTTTTTTCATCAATGCTACTACAAATGCAAATTGTATAGATTTATTTTTCTTTTCTTTTCAATTTCGCTTAGAAATGCATTTTCAAAAGGAATACTTATCACATACTTTCCCTAATAACTGTCAGTCGAATATCTGTAAGGGCGTTATTATTGCTTAAAGGTCTTTTCTTTGTTACTAGGCAGATATAACTAACTGTCCACTGGCAGTTTCTTTATTGTTTTTCTGATCCACTCGTAATCTTTCATTGAGATTATCAGTCTTTCGTATCGTTGTTATTTGTTTGGAGTTACAGAAAAAGCCTCTGCTTCTGTTGGTTTTCTTTCAGTCTTTCTGTTTAGGCTTTGAAACGGAAAGAATTCGCCGGAAGAAAAACCGTCGACAATTTATGACCAGCACTTCCCAAAATGGTTCATTTATCAAGAGCTTTGTTTTCTTTTCTTTTCTGTTTTTTTTTTTCCTACTTTCCTAAGGTTAACTTCACGAAAGCCTATAAAAGAACGTGGTAATGGATCAATCATACAGGTATTTTTAGCGATATCTATTGTTGAAAAACTGAACTATTGTAAGCTAATCTTAAATGAATGTAAAAATAAAGCGATGCTGTATTACTGTAATTTTTTTACAACATATTTTCATTTTTTTATTGTCAATTCAAATATTAGCTTAATTTTTAATTCTCAATTTCACTGTGTAATTGATTTGTGTTATTCATATTGAATAACTGTTGTTACGTGGAATTCCAGGAATAATTAAGTGTTACAGTGATTTCCTTATATGACAAACTTTCTTTCGTGGCGGGACTTCTAAAGAAGTGAGGTTCATTAAATCAGACAGTCTAAGTGTACCATGAATGTGTCTTCTATAATAACTTTTGAATCGTTGGACAGATATTTTTGAAACTGATATGAATATCTAGAATCATTTAAGTTGTAAATTAAGCTGTTAAAAGTTTTATATCAATTGGTATTTTTTTTAGTAACATTTTGTAAAAAAGTGACGAAATATGAGGTAGGGCGAAATGTAAAATCAAGATTACAAGAAAACAATTATAAATTACAATACAGCTATACTTTACAGTATTGAAAATATAGGCCACGTTGTGATAACTTTATTAACTCTTATATAGAAGAGGAAGGAAAAATGGTGCAAATTTACGGTTTGTATAAGAGTAGTTTATAGAATGCTTCGGTAGACGAACACCCAGTAATTGTGTTATGCTGGGCGTTGTAATAAAGCCCCACTACTCCCACTGGGAGTAAGCCTAAACTCACATGGAAATGAAGAATTAGTGAGTAACGAACTAATTAATCTTTAAAACAGAATCATTTGAGTTACGCCTATGATTCCGCCGAAAATCAAACTTTTTTGATATTAAGCACTAACCAAAAAAAGTTTGATTTTTGGCGGAATCATAGGCTTAACTCAAATAATTCTTTGTAAAGAGCAACTCCTTATTGACTCGGTAATCCCGCGGCAGGCGCGTGGGAACTTACACATCGCATATATCGATTAAAAGAAGGGATTTGACTTGGTCCCATATTCTTGGCTCATACAAAACCATCGTCCTGACCGCCGCTGGTCTGGTGCCTCACACATTGCATCACAGCCTCAGCACACTAGGCCTTCACAAAAACACTTATGCACAACTGCAGAAGGCTGTGATACTCAACACAACACGCATAGTTAGGAAATTTATGGACACAACCACACATCTCTAACCATTCTTCCACACTTTTTTTTTTACATTTTTGGAATATGTGCTTTGGTCCTTGACCCGCCATGTTGTCTTTCCTGGGAAAACCCAAGGTTTGAAACTTTTACAAAATAATAATAATAATAATAATAATAATAATAATAATAATAATAAACATCAAAAGCTAAAATATTAGTTTCCAGAAGCAAAGCAAATACAATTTTATATTGATTTTTCATATTAAAAAATGTCATTCTTCGAAATATATCGAAATCTGTTATTATAAATAGATTATTTTCAATTACAGAAAGCAAACAAATCAATTGTTTTTATTATTTTAAAAAAATAGCAAATTCAAGATATTAAAATAATTATTACATCTAATCTAATGATATACATTATCTATTAACTATTAACATGACAGATTTACAGAGTCACAGACTGAAGGTTATAACTTGCATCTGAAAGAGGAGATGGTGATATTTAATGTACAATTAAAAGTAAGAGTTAATAACGAATTTTCCTACTCCAGCTAATGTGGTTCAATATTTCGGATCGGTTACCTCGAGCCTTTTTCAAATTAAAAACTCCATTAACAAAAATATGTTAATAATGTTTTGGAAAAGAAAGGCCTTAAATGTCGAACGTTTCAAAAACTTGAAGTGGGTACAACAAGGGCATGGACTTGTTTTTAATTTCTCCTGAAGAAGGATCAAGGTATCGAATCGAAAAATTGACAGCAATTAATCAAATATTAATCAGTCTTTTAATCTTCTTAATTGAGTAAAAAATCACAATCGATTTCGCTTGGACTTAGCCAAACATCATCTGGTGACGAAAATAACACAAGATCTAGTGTTTATAGGCGAAGACACAGTTCCAAACCAATGAATATTCAGATGTAAATGAGGTATATCCATATTTGCAGTAGGGAGGTAGGAAGTAGAGGGCCAATCCATTTGTAGATTGCAGAATGGGTCCATATTGACGGTATTTAATTATTTCATGTTTGTTGGCAGAAGTTTTACTCAATCAAAATAGACATACACACGTTAAACTTTTATTCTTCTTAGTTTTAATATAATTAAAATACACTGATTCAAACAATTTAAATGAAGAAAACGGATTTAATTTTTTCAGGAAATGAAACAAAAACCTTACTGTTTGGATTCAGCAAATATTGTAATTAAAAAAATAAATGGAAATTTGTCTTTTATATTATTTTCATGACTTAAAAAAAAAAATAAAAAATCAAGATTTTTAAGGAAACTAGGCTTTCAAGTTCTTTTAAGAGTTTCTTATAATTTAATTCAAAATACAAATAAGAAAAAGTTAATTAAGAGTTTTCAGGGTTTTTTTTTTATTTTTTCAATCATCAGCTAGGGTTATACACTCTTCAGTGTTATTTTGAATCTTTACCTCAGCTCAAGTGGAATCTGCGTTCGATTCCCGGCAGTTGATGAGGGATTTTTTTTTTCTCTTCTTATTTCTTCTCCAGATACGTTCTAGGGTTCATCCAAACATTTGTCAAGTAGACCAGTTTCTTTCCTGATGGTTAACTTCAGACTGGCTTTCCGATCTCTATTTCGTCCCGTGAAGCTGATAATCACAGGATCTTCTTTCTGTCTTCACTACCACCCACGAGAACTTGATGCTTTAACCTAATGAAGAAACCTGGCGAATTATGACACAACCATTGGTTACATTCCTTTAATTATTTTTAAATTAAGATATTCAGAAATACCAATGAACTTCCGAGATAAACTCTGGGTTTTAACTCTAAAAACCGGATTTTCCGTTTGGAATGAATCATTTTTATCAAATTCTTAAGAATTTTAGTAAACATTGGCATTATTAAAAATTTATGAAAGCGTAATATTGTGGTCGGCGGCTTTTTCGGGATGCAATGGGCGGAAAGCTGACTTTCTCTAGGTAGTCAATGGTGAAGGTACGCGGAGCAAAACCGGGGTTTCGGTGCTAATATTCATAGTGAATGTTTGTGGTCACTGGTTCGTAAAATTAGACGAGTCGACTAGAAATATGAATAAAATAACGGAATTAAATAAGAAACAGTAAAAATTAGAATACACAATCGGTTATAAAATAAATGCTGATTAAGGATAATTACAATTAAAAACAGTAAGATAATTTAGAACATACAATGAATAAATAAGACTATTATAAACAGATTTATGAGAATATGTACAGTGAATAAAAATCATTACAATATTTCCATTTATTAATTGTCGGATTATTTTATTATGTTGTGTTGTTGTTGGCTTTCCTGTAATGCTAACGGTTAATGCTGTAAAGCTTTCATTTGGATGTTCTTGTACAGTTTCGATTCTATTCCAATTGTTTATTCCAAATTACAATCAGGTAACGTGACTTGTATTTCCCTTGTGTTCTCAGTCTTCATCTTGGTTCTTTCCTTCTTACTCAAAAAGTCATGAAAGTATTATCGTGACGCTAGGAAATCTGATCTTCACGGGATGAAATTCGAAATCACACACATACACAATAAAAAAAAATATATTAAAAATTGATGTGCCAACTACTGAATAATCGCAGTGAGCCTCAGAAATAGTAGTTTAATCCAGCAGTTGATAGTCTATACTCATAGGCACCCGCAGAAATATTTCCAGGGGAGAAAAAACAAAAATAATAAGTAAATTTACCATTTTGAAATATCTACTAGTCGGCTACCCGTCTCTTCGCTCCGGAAGCCTCGCGTGTGTAACGGAAAACAATTGGTTATTTATTAAAAAAACACACACACACACAAATTACATCAAGTAAAATAAAACTAAATTTTTTTTTAAGTTTTTTTTTTTTATTTTAATTTTTGATGTATATATTCTCTATTTTTTTTGATGTCTAGATTAGAATGTAATGCTTGTGGTCTAATGCCTAAGACATCTAATTTCGGAGCAGAAGGTTGCATGTTCGATTCCAGTAGATAAAATGGAGAAATTTTTTCTATTTTTGTAAATTACAATAATTGCTCCAGACCGACAGAGAAATAAAAGATTTTAGTAATATGGATACACTTTTCAGTGGCTTTTGAGTTACAAATAGTGAGTTTTCAGTATTCTACTTAATAGAAATAGTGCTTCTTTCTTTCTTGAGTCTCTTTTTTCTATTTTCATTGATACTGGAAACTCAGTGGTTTCTGAGTTATAAATAGTGATTGTTTTTGAGGAACAAATAGTGATTTTTCAGTATTCTACCTAATAGAAATAGTGATTCTTTTTTTTTCTTTTCTTTTTTATCCAATTCCAATTGATACTTTTCAGTGGTTTTTGAGTTACAAATAGTGAAAATTATCTACTAATCTAGGTCATCAGATTGTTCGATATAGATATTTGAAGAAGAGATGTTCAGATGGACGTTGGTTGATATAGATGATAAATGAAGATCATAGATTGTATACGAAATTATTTGTATGACAAATTGATTGTGACTATTCTTTAGAGTGAAGATAACCAAATTCTGTTGAATTGTGACTCAAAGACATAAAGTTGTACGTGAGTGAAGACAACGTTTTCCAAATATATGGCAACTTTATTTAGAATTTGTCCTTAAGCTTTATTGATAAACATCACGTAAGAAGGTCTGATCGGAAATTGTTTTCTTGTAAAAGTGAATGGAAGTAGATTATCGAATGGCTGCATAGACATCCTATGGATGAAAACAAAATCTCCTTTGTGAGTTCCTGTTATAATTTCGGTTTCTATGAGATCATTATCGAATGAACGGCATTTAAGATGAGTTCCATTGCAGTATGCAAACTTAGGATTGATGTTTCGCAACAATATTATTGGAGATCCAATCTTCAATAACAAACGATGTTGAGGAATACTGCTGAGATTCAATGCATTCAGATACTCGGGCAGATAGAAATGTTCGTGGGGTGGATTATCAGAAGTACCAATTTTATTCGCACTTGTATGCTCTGTAGTCTCTCCTTGTATTCTTAGACTTATCATTCGATTGATGTTATCGACACTCTCGTTCATCTTGGTTGATGAGCCGCATATTTATCGTTAGTTTTTTGACTTTGATGTGATTCTAGCTTTTTGAGTTACAAATAGTGATTTTTCAGTAATCTATCTAATAGAAATAGTGGTTCTTTATTTCTTGACTCTCTTTTTTTTCCAATTGATACTTTTGAGTGGTTCTTGAGTTACAAATAATGATGGTTTTTGAGTTACAAATAATGATCTTTCAGTATTCTACTAAATAGAAATACTGCTTCTATTCTTTCTTGACTCTTTTTTTCATTCCAATTGATACTTTTCAGTGGTTTTAAGTTACAAATAGTGATTTCTCAGTATTCTACCTAATAAAGTACTGCTTCTTTCTTTTTTGACTTTCTTTTTTATTACAATTATTACTTTTCAGTCAAAGTCAGTTCAGTTTTGATAGATAAGTCAAAAAAACAATATGAAGAGAGTTGTAGTTTCCATGGCCTAATGGATAAGATGTCTGACATTGGATCAGAAGGTTGCAGGTTCGATTCCTGTCGCGGATGTTTCATTGTAAAAATTATTTCTATTTTTCATTCTCACAGAAAACTGCGCCGGACAGACAGACACACAGACAGACAGAGAAATAAAAGATTTTAGTAATATAGATTAGTCCTATTACGAGAAAGAATTACATATGAATTAAATTAAATTTGAAAATTCCAAGGGGGTGTATGTGCCCAAATCTGCGGGGGCATATTGTGCAAGCGATGTTAGGGTGTGCAAGGGATGTTAGGGATGTGTGGTTGTGTCCATAAATTTCCTAACAATGCGTGTTGTGTTCAGTATCACAGCCTTCTGGAGTTGTGTATAAGTGTTTTTATGAAGTCCTAGTGTGCTGAGGCTGTGGTGCAATGTGTGAGGCACTAGATCAGTGGCGGACAGCACGATGGGTACAAAACGTACTCGGTCCTGCCTCCACTGCTTCTGGACCTCGTGTGCTAGGTCGGTGTATTTATTGATCTTGTCTTTGAGAGTTTTCTGCAAGTTCTTGCTGATAGGCACTCCAATATCAATGAGATAGGTCTCATTGATAGGTTTGTTGACCTTATCAATTATTATTATTATTATTATTATTATTATTATATAAAAGTTTCAAAGTTATTATTATTGTTATTATGTAAAAGTTTCCCCAGCTAACACAACAAGGCGGGTCAAGGACCAAAGCACACCTTGCCAAGTGTAACGACGTGTGCAGGAATGATTAGGGATGTGTGGTTGTGTCCATAAATTTCCTAACTATCCGTGTTGTGTTGAATATCACAGCCTTCTGAAGTTGTGTATAAGTGTTTTTGTGAAGTCCTAGAGTGCTGAGACTTTGGTGCAATGTGTGAGGTACCAGACCAGTGGCGGACAAGACGATGGGTACAACACGTACTCGATCTTGGAATCGACAAATGCCGCAAGCTATAAATACTATGCCGGAAGATCTCGAATTTGCAGGGTTTTGAACAGGACCGTGGGTTGGCCATCCAATCCAAGGAGGAGAGAGAGACCTGCAAGTATCTGAGCTTCCAGCAACGCATCACGGACAACGCAAACATCAAAACTGCCCTCAAGAACACATGTAGTGCTCGCTTTCACAACATCCTCAAAAACAACTCAAAGCCAGAAATAAAATTAAAGCCATCAGCACTTTGCCATCCCCACACTAACATACTCCTTCGGCATAATCCAATGGACAAACATCGAACTCGAAGCACTGCAATGCACAACACGCACTATATTTTCGTTCACCACTGGAAGTCCGCTAGAGAAAGGATGGCTCTTCCCCACAAGGAAGGAGGACGAGGACTCATCAACCTCATCACCCTCATCACACGAAAAACAAATACACACACTTAGGGAATACTTCCACCAGAGAGCACAACACTCCTCACTCCTTTTAGCCATTGTCAAGGCTGACACACACCTCACCTCCCCTGGATCTCGAAAACCCTTATCCAACACTCACCACTTCCGACACCCATATGCAGTAGCTGCTTTAATCATGGGCTCGTAAGGAACTCCACGAACTCAGCCAATCTCATGTCGACATGGAAGCGTCGAACAGATGGCTGACCAGTTGTGAGATTTCGAGGAGACCGAAGGGTTAATGATTGCGATGCAGGACCAAGTCATCCCCAAGAAACACATTATATCCTATATGACGACAGATGCAGGAAATGCCACACTACGCCTGAGACGATCGATCAAATAATATAATAACGCTGTCCCATTCTCTCCCAAATAGACTACCTCCACCGACACAATCAGGTAGCGTCGATCGTTCATCAGCAGCTAGCTCACACAACATTCTTTTATTAATAACATGATTCCGCACTACAAGTACGCACCACAAAGCACATAGGAGTCACCCTCACATAAGCTGTACTGGGACCGCCCCATTCACATAGACAAAACCATACACCACAACAGACCTGACATCACAATTTTTGATAAGGCCAACAAACAGACCTATCTCAGTGACATTGCAGTCCCTATCAGCAAGAACATGCAGAAACCTCATACCGACAAGATCAGTAAATACACCGGCTTAGTTTACGAACTCCAGAAGCAGTGGTGGCAGGACCGAATACGTGCTATATCCAACGTCCTGTTCAATACTGGTCTGGTGCCTCACACATTGCACCACAGTCTCAGCACACTAGGACTTCACAAAAACACTTATGCACAACTCCAGAAGGCTGTGCTACACCCAACATAACACGAATATTTAGGAAATTCATGGACACAAGCACAATCCCTAACATCCCTCACACACTTTTTTACATGTCTTGGCAACATGTGCTTTGGTCGTTGACCCGCCATGTTGTCTTAGATGGAGAAATCCAAGAATAAAAACTTTTATGTAATAATAATAATAATAATAATAATAATAATAATATAATTTAAATTGTAATTAATATAATTACAGCATATAAAATCAATTTTTTTTTATTATATGCATAGAGAGTGTAAACAAATACATGCAACAAACTTCCAGGGTATATAGGGTATGGAAATGCAACACTTTTTGAACAGGAATATGGGTTCGGAAACGCACCGATTCCCTTCTACACCCCCGTTTTAATTAACTTCAATATTTTCGATTTGGCATGTTTTACTTAATGCTGGGCAGTAGATTGTTTTCCATATATCATTGTTGTCGTTTGCACAACACATAAGGATCGCATTAAATAAGTAAGGGTTACGTCATGCTCATTTGCCTTTCATTGTTTATTGAAGTTATATTTAAGGACAAAATTACTCGTTTACTTTTGATGCAACGTTTGCATCAAAGTTGGTGGCCATCACTTTGAGCATCTCTTGTATGCATGATGCGATGAAACACAACAATAACCTCCTGTTAGGCTTAATGGTTTCACGTGATCATTATGTGTTGTGCTAAAATAATAAATGGTAAAGGCAACAATCTACTAAACATGCCAAACCGTTCAAAATATTGAAGTGAATAAAAAAGAAGGCGTAAAAGGCAATCGATGCTTTTATATATCAAGTGGGCATAAAATAACGTGAGGTGTTCAGAGCCCTCTAGCGAGTAATGTATTGGACGAATCGTAATAACATTCGGTGGACATACAGAGTGGAACATGGGGTTTCGATTTCTAAAAAAAAAATTTAGTACCCCACAACTAAAAACTGCATGAGGTGAGATCCTGTGACAGTGCGGACCACGTAGTACTGAAGTGAAATGATTGCGGAGTATCTGTTTAACACAATTGGGGATGTGTGGAGGGGCACCATCTTGCATGAACAGAGTTGAATCAAACACTGACTTTGTTGGAGTGCCAGAATCACTGAAGTGGTAAGTAATGATGCATATCGATTGCTAGTAAGGAACATGGAGTAGGACCTGTGATTATATCAATTGCCACGGAACAGGACCTGTGCGTTTACGCTCTTCGAAGAAAGAGCAACAACAACGGTCCAACAACGAACGTCAGTAAACCCACACCAAACTGTCACTTTTGGGGAATGTAAAGGAATTTGTGGACATGCATTGAGATTTTCTCTCTCCCAAATGCGACAATTATGCGTGTTATCTGCACCATGCAGATGGAAATGTGGATCGTCCGTCCAGAGAATGTTTCAGGGCTATTCCGGGTCAACCTCGATCCGAGCTAAGAACTGTAGCGCGAAGGTCTCTCGTTGACGCGGATTAGGAAGCAGCAGGTGTTGAATGTAAGAAATTTTCCAAGGATAGTAGCGCATAATGTTCCGAACAATTTTGTGGACCGTGGCAACAGGCTGACCCAACGAATGTGCAACACTGACGCTGGCTCTGACATTTGCAACCTGTCCTCTGGTGAAGAATTCCCGTTTTGGTAAAACAATTTCACACGTAACGCATGTTCTCGTAAACTTAATGTAATTTTGAGTTGAACACAAAATGCGAATGAAAATGCGTTTGAGACTGTTGCTTACGTAGTTCGACTTCGATTTTTAAACATATGTTCGGATGATTCTAAGCAAAAAATGTAATATACATCATGGACTAATTCGGCTTCGTTCCCGAGATATGGACACTTCAATACGCAGCCGCAGATGAAAGCTATCTGATTAACAGTTAATAATCTGTTGATTTATTGATCTAATCACTACATCTTTCACAGTTATTGTTCAAACTGTCGACCTGTAAATATACTTTGCCGTGTGCTTCCAGTGATTGCATCCACGGAACATCATCAATGCCATGGCGGATGATCACTTATTGTCTGAAGTAACTGTTCCCGTGTTTCTGGCTTGCCATTCATGTACTCTCTTCATTTCATACAATCTCACAGATAGAAATCTAATGGTGGTAGGTCAGGTGACCTAAGAGACTAAAGTGCAGGTCCATCTCGTCCAATTGTCGCGCGATGAAGGACCATGCGATTAGGATATCGGTCTTGATATTCTGCGGCAGCGGAACGCTCATTCCATTGCGAAAATATCATTTCGACGTACTCCTCGTTTAAACAATGGCAGGCATTTATCCTATGACGTCAACGGTTACACTTACTAATACACCCATGTCGGTAAATAACAGAAACAAAACAATGACGAACCTTGCCGAAAAACAATGACGATCAAACCAGATATTTCACGTGTTCGCCCGATGATGATTCATATGAACTACAGCGAAGCGTCGTTCTAGTCCACATCTCAGGAACGAAGCAGAATTGACCCATGGTGTATATTATATTTGTTGCTTAGAATAACCAATCAACATGCTGGCGAAGTTTGTCGGTTTCGTGATGGCGCCTACAGGGTGTACCAAAACTCTCTGTACAAATTTTAATGGGAGATAGGGAGCATCAAGACAAATCTTTTTTCATCTATGAATGTACAGGGTGGGCAAAATAAAAGAGGCCCGGGAAAAAAATGTATAGATATTTTCCGGGCCTCTTTTATTTTGCCCACCCTGTATATTCGATAACGGCAACATTCGATGTTAGAGAACACTATTCCCTGGCCACCAAGATCGCCAAATTTAAAAACATATATCGGTTCCTTCCTCTAGAGACAAGTAAAGAATCTGGTGTACTAGATTCCCATTGACTCACACGAAGACTTTGTCACAAGAATCGCTGTCGCCGCTGCAACTGTTAAGGAATCTTTCAAAATATTCGACAAGCAATGCTTCAACGCTATCATGCATGCATTGCTGTTGCCAGTCACAACTTTCAGCATCTTCTTTGAATAAAGATGTTGTACACTTGTTTCCATTCAATTAATTTTGTCTTGCTGTTTCCATATCCCCTCTTTAGCCGATTGCAGCCCCGCCCTCTAGCACCGAATGTAGCGGACATACATTCATAGAGGAATAAGATTTGTCTTGGTGTTCTCGTTCTCCCATTAACATTTGTAAAGGTTTATAATAAAAAATAAATTCATTGATGATTAGTTGACTTAGTTAGTAACTTAGTTTTGTAAATCACTTACGTAAATTTAAATTGAATTTCTGTAATATATTAATTTTAATAATTCACATACATACCCAAAGATAAACGAAATTTTATTTAAATTTAGAAAGAAAATCTTAACATACGAATTGGTCTAAAAAAAAATCTTTTTAAGATATTTACATCTACTATGATTTTTAGTAAAGAATAACTCGATTCTGTTGGGGTTTTTTTTCTTCTCGAATAACAGTTTAACGATTTGTAAGCTATTTCTTTTAAGCTTACATTGATTGTATTTTCGGTTTTTTTTTTTTTTTTTCATTCCTGCATGTTAGCTAGTTACAATAACTATCTTTGGTCTTGTAACAATCTTAATAGCTTACATTATATATGCATTATATTCTATGAAGCTGAAATTTTAGAGATAGATGTAGGTTGTTGTAAGGAAGATTCCTGTTGATTTTGCTACATATCCGACCAACAGGTGAGGAGCTACGGGCAAAAAACACTGCAAATATACTTTTTAGATAAAGTGCAACAGTCACAATAACTCGAAAATTATATATCTCAGACATCTCAAAAGTTGTTAGACTTTTGGTTAAGGTCTACAATTTGCTAACAAATGTTATTTCTCTCTTGATTTTAATAGAAATTGGACCCATAGAGGCCAAAAGGAATTAATATACAAGTAAAAAAAAAATCTGTTAATTGAAGAAAAATGCTTAAAATGTATGGTTGTTGTCTTTTGATACAACGATTTGGATTTTCAGAATGCGGATAGTAGAAAATAGAACAACTATATCTCATTCCCTTTTACATTAAGGCGTATTACATGGACTTCGCTTAGCGCTCATAGTATCAGCGCTTTCTGAATAAACCCTGTAAAACAGCTGAAAATTCACTCAGTAGAATAAATGTGGCTGCTTCATATTTCTTGTATGATTATTTTTCTATTTGTATGATTATCCTCGAAGTCATCCGAGAGGAAGACATAAATGACAGCTCTGAGCGATAGAAGAACTGATAGGTTGCTATCTACCAAACAGGAAATGAACTGTCTCCATCTGTTCAGTATCTTTGATTGCCATTTTCAACCCAAGCACTGACAACTAGCGCCACCGGTGATCAAAAGCCGAATTACTTTCCTTCACATAACAGATTTCGAAGAATAGGCGTAAGTTTTTCCTAATAAATTTGGCATCTGTGTTTAAAACGAGATATATTTTGTTCATGGTACATAAGCATGGACCAAAGATGAAAAAGAAAGAAAATACGAAAACAACAGAGTGCAGGCTCTAAGGAGGGACAAAATCGTTTAATTCAATACTTATAAAAAAGATATAAAGGTATTCTAATTGTTCTAATGTTTTCAATACCTATTAATAAGCACCTAAGAAAAAAAAAATATTAGTACCAAAAAAACTAAATAGAATGGAACTTTGAATTTGAAATGTAGATATTTCTCGTCTATGATCATGATAACTTAAACTATTTGTCCTTGAAAGTTGAAACTTTAATGGAAGTTTTAGTCTATCCATTATAATCTCTCTAATACATTTAATAGGAGTTTAGATCTTAAAAGTTAAACAATCCCTTTAAAAAAGCCATGTAGCGCCTTTTTAGGTCTGAAGGTATAGGCTCCAAACGATCCTCGACTAACGGGATGAAGTTGGGTTGGTAGATGTGTCCGACCCTTCTCACCCTTAATCCGGGAAAGAAATCCGGTCGCCATTTTTATAGATGGGTGGGTAAATCTTAAGATCTGTTTGGAGCAGAAACAAGAAAGTCACCGACAATTAGCCGGAAATCGAATCTGACACCTCCGCCTTTAGACACCTCAGCGCCTATACTAGGGATGGGTAGTTCGTGAACGAACTAGTTCGTATAAAAGAACTATAGTTCATGAACGACCTAGTTCATGAAAAGAACTATAGTTCACGAACGATCTAGTTCAAATGAACTAGTTCGTTCTTTTACCACTCCAGTATTGGCTATTGGAATTGGTTTATTTCGTTTTATATGAAGTATTTGAAAATCTTTTTTTTTTTTTTTTTGGTTGTTAAGGTAAAAAGAACGACTTAGTTCATTTGAACTAGTTCAATAAAAAGAACTATCTCAAAAGAACTAGTTCAGTAAAAAGAACGACTTTGCCCATCTCTAGCCTATACAAAAGTAAGAACAAATTAAAAAGCAGCTTTTACATTAGCTTTAAACTATTTATCCGGGAAGTGAATATTTTGTTGTAATTTCAGGTATTTATTTTGGTACGAACTAAGTTTATCACGTGATGAAAACACAACTTCTGAATAGTTTCTACGCTGGAATCCAGAAGTTACCATGCAAACTATAATTTTCTTCCTTTTTCCTATATCATTCCCTTCTGGGAAGATACTGCCAATTCACGGTAGTAGAAGAGTTAGAGTAAACACAAATTGGACGAATTGAATCCTCCTTTCCTTAAATTCTTCCTTTTAATTTTTCTTAACGTTTTTATTTTTTCCATTTTATTATCGTACTCTATTGCTTTAATACAAGCAATAGAGATTTTCCCATTTTTTGAAAAACAAAACAAATAAAAATGAACCCCACAAACATTTTCCGAATCCAATTAATATTAATCGTAAAAATAAGTCGTCTAGAGAATTGCTATACTGATTAATATCCTTTTTATCTTAATAGAACTTCTTTTGTTTGGGTTCTAATGTTTTTCCGTGGTAATTTTTGTGACTTTCTGTAGCTAATCTCTTGTCAAGAACTCACATGAAAAAAAATTGTAGATATAAAAGTTAGACCGTTTGATCATGTAGATGTGAAATATCAAGAAGATTCATTTAGTTGTTCAAAAGTTATTAGGAAAAAGTAACATAGGGTTCCAAACTGACTGAATTGAGGAGTTTCATTTGCCTCGAAATTAGGCTAAAAAAAAAGGTAATCAGTTCAGTTACATTAGTAATTTACTCCAAGAACAAAAGATTATTTGACCGAATTAATTGATTTAAATAATAGTCCAACTGAAATCTATAGCAGTGGGTTGGTTTGTTTTTTTTTAAAAAAGAACTTCTTCTTAAAATATTATTCCTACTCTGAAAACAAAATACAAAAATAATAGATCGTTAAAAATTAAAAAAATTCTCTTCCATTCATTTTCTGTTCATTGCTGTAGTTCAATATAAGGTTATTCGTTTTGAAAAGTCACACACAGTTGTAATTGTCTAATTGTTCTAACAACAGCAGTTGCTATTATCACGAGCCAGCTTCTTACTGAACGTATTTACTTCCGAGAGAGAGATTTATTACAGTTTTTATCTGCTTTTTCCCTCTGCATTATCTATTGTTTACTTGAGGACATCCTGTGAGCTTTTTGCTCAGCTTAAGACATTCTTATCAATACTGACAATAACACTCAGATTTACGACCGCAAAAACCAAACGTATTCGACTTGTCCAGTTCACTTTCTCAATATTTATTTATTATTTACCTTTGTCTGTAAAACTGAACTTCCAAGATAAAAAATACGTCTGCTTGAAGTTATTCGTTGCTTTTTACAGGGAAACGAAATAAACTCTGCGTTCTGTATTTTTTTTTTAAATAAAAATTTTAATGTTACTTTGTTAGTTTGCCAAAAATCCCGTGAAATAAAAAACAGATATGTTAAAAAAAAATTCAATTACCATGAATGCGATTTATTTCTTTTATTTATTTATTTCTATTTATTTCTTTTCTTTTAAAATCGAAATCATACTATTTACTTAAGATTATTATTATTATTATTATTATTATTATTATTATTATTATTATTATTATTATTGTATTCTTAGTTATGAATCTTGTAGTAACTTGGCGTGTGGCTTTGTTAATATTAGCGTTCGAAATTCGCCTTCCGGAAATTGTTGCAAAGCTTTTAAATGAAAACTTCTTACAGGCAGCTTAAAATTATGTATCCCTTCATTGCTTCTAAAAATTAATCAAAATATCTAAGTCAGCAGCGGAAACAGTGGCGGCATTAAGATTTTTTTTTTCTTTTTCTGGTGGATCCGGGATCAGAAAAATAATCGTATTTTAAGTTTGTCCACATATAAGAATCTAATTAAGTGTCAAGAAAATCAAGTTATTTTAGCTGAAGCGCGTACAAAAATCAGGATTTTTTGTTTTTTGTTTTTAGTTTTGATGGATGGATTGAAAAGCAAATGTAAGTCTTAGCTATCTAAGTTTGTAATTACTGTATAAACTAAATAGGTATTATACAGGCTTTACCTCGATTTAAAATGCTTCACTAATACGGCGCTTTTCAATTGTATTCATGTACTCGTATATTATTTTCGGCGGTGGTTCACATATTAGCTGACTCCGAGCTGAATCGACCGGCGCCATTTTGTTACCTGAACTCAGTCTGTTTACAGAATTTGGCATCGTTTTTTGATATTACGCACTTAACAAATATTAGTGTAAACATGTTGTTAGGTTTTATATGCTCTGGCAAGTGAGGAAAAAAAAAGTATGTGATTCGCTTTACAACAACAATCGCTTTACGATGATATTCGCTTTACGGCGCTGGTTTATAACTGAATCCGCCGTATTTAGGGCGGTATCCCTGTACTCGTTACTATCAGAGACGGACCTGACTAAATGCGAAGCCAGGTGGGCAGACTATCGGAAGGAATTTCAATAAATTTCGTAAAGCGTTGTATGGGCATATGATTTAACATAGCATATAAAAACTTACTCAGTAAAGCTAAATATGCAATTCTTAATCGTTCTAACAGTAGTAAGCAAGTAAACTATATAAGTTTAGAGTTAATATTTTTAAAATCTCTAAAGGACCTATAAGATCGATGATTATTTGTAATTGCTCTCCTTCTCAGAAAAACTATTCAGCCCCCTTGTTCTTCTGGGAGGTGATCTAAAAGAATCCTCGATTGGGATTAAAGTCTGGGAACATAGTTGGCCAGTCCAACTTCATTTTTCAGGAATTCTGTGATGATGGGCATTTCGGCCAATGAAAACAATCTCTGCACAACCATCACTATTTGTTTATTAATCGAATACGGATTTTCAATTCATTACATGTTTTTTAATCTCTAATATTCATAATACAACACAAATCAATAATTCTAAAAAGAAAAAACTCATTTTGATCATTATTTTCTTAATATGAAATACTACTTGAACATTGCTTCCTAAGTTATTTCAATTTAGGCCTAATAAGTTACTGCATCTTAGTTATAATTTACTATGTTCGTAATTATTTATTTAACCTGTCAATATTTCTTCAATACTGATTTAACAGTGCCGAAATCTGATTAAAAAACATTATTTTTCTTTATTATCATTATTGTTAAAGAGATGCAATTCATTCCTAATATATTCATTACGAATCCTAGATTAATCTAAGCATAGAAGAAAAGAGCGGGAATTCTTCCATTTACTGCAATGGTTGCATTTGAAAAGAGACAACAATTTTGATTGATTACCATCGGGGCATTTTGGTCAAACAGATAACTTCCTCTTTAACCATTTCCGGCCATTTTTTTTTTCTTTCTACGACTCTCTTCCTGTGGGGAGAAAAAAAAATGCCAAGCATTATTAGAAAAACGACATTTCCTTCTTCTCTTATCCTTTGGAATTCGGTTTACAAATTACAGTTTTTATTGCTTGCTTTTTTTTAACAAATTTTGAAAAAAAAATGGAGTCTTCATTTTAAAGTGTCACTCTTTTCTAAGAGAGTTATTTCAAATTGTCTTAATTAAAATGTTTATTATTCAGTTTCCCTCAAAACTGAACACTTAACAACAAATTTTGATTGTCCGAAAGAGCTCGTACGCGAGGCAACACAATCACATTTCCATTTCCTTTATGCAATTTATGAAATTATTAAACAATTTTCGGTGATGTTTGAGTAATTACGAAAATGATGCTTTTCTCTGGTGTAGCAAAACTCTTTACTTATTTGAAATACAAATAAAAAACTTTTTTTTTTTTTATCCAACGCCCATGATACGGCACTTAACATACGTCTATTGTCCTCGACAAAGGGCGAGACCTGTGACCCATTTAGCCGAAGAATCGTTGCCCAGGGTACACCGTAGGAGGAAAGCAGAAACAGACGAAACACAATAAAAAAAGAAGTTACATCCTTGCTGGTTCCGGGATTCGAACCCACGTTCAGATATATCAAGGCGGGCCATCGCCTTGACCACAAGGCTGTGTCTGAACAGCAAACAGTACACGTATACAAAACTCGACGAAGCTCTTCTTTTTTTAATATTATCATTTCACATTTGCTTGCATTAGGATTAAACGTGAAGCTTTTCGTTGCCAGAGAAAATATACAAAATTTTTTAATTTAACTAGCTATGGTTGGTTGAGAAAATGTTTGCTATTGACTGACCATACGAATTCTTACTTTTCCACTTGAACAATTTTCTTCTCTATACGCGCATCACGCTAGAACGGCTGAACGGATTTCCATAAAATTTGACACGTAGCTTATTTGTAGTCCAATTTAAAATATGAACACGATTATTTTGGTTTCCATTCCCGCCATCATCCACAAATTTGATTCCCCAGCGCACCCATGTACATCCCCTACTACTAAACGATAACTGGAACTATCTAGTTTATTATTATTATTTTTAAGAGCTTGAAATTCTAACAATTAAAAAAAAGTATATATGAAATAAAGTAGGAGAGCATTTCGGTAAATCGGAAAAACTAAGGTTGGTGCTATAAGAAACGTTTGCCTTATGTGGTCATCTCCCGACTGAGCAATTACTCCTGGACTGCAATGTTCAATTTGCATAAGCATATGAATTGTATTCAATCGTCGACGGGCACAAGATTCTCTCTACAATTCAGGAGAAAAGACTAGAAGCATGCGACCTCAAAATACGTGTAATAAATAATAGACATAAAACATTTTCACCATTGTGCTACAGATGGCGCTGTGAAGGATTGGGATGTAAAGCCCTATAGTACCATGGTAATATTATATTATGGTAATACAGGGCTTTATTGGTATGAACAAGCGAATCTCCAATATCTCCGTGTGTTGCTCTTTTTCTTTTCTCTTTTCTTGGTAGCGTGGAAAATTAACTTTGTATTTTTTAATTACATTAATATTGTTGTTTAAATAATTTATTGAATTTTGTCGAAAAAATTGAAATAAAAAAAATAAAATAAAAATAATGCTTTCTTATTCTTTAATACTTAAGATTGTATCGAAGTAATTAAATTTTTCACTGAGCTATTAACAGTGTCGTTCAGACTTAGTTTTATTAAATTCTGAATTCATACTAGCTTTACTTTTATTTCAGATATTAATAAAAAAATAATTTATTGAGCTTGATTGAAATTGTTGATTGAGACAATTTTAACGTAACAGTTTGCAAAATTAATATTTATTTTTTAAATCTTAAATAGTGTGCAGGTATAACTCACTTACAACGAGGCTACATTCCGACCATAGGTCGTACGTCGAAAATTGTACAAGAGAAGTCAGATGTCCAGTACACAGTACAATACGATGTCGTACATATATAATTAGCTTTTATAGATAATAAGTAGCATCAAAAATATTGTAATAGAGTAATTGTTATTGAAAATGCTATACACTACAGTAGAGGTTCACTTCTTAAATAAACAGTACAGAAAATAATGACAATTAAAAAAAAATAGCATACGGTATATGTTTTTGCAGTAAAGAGAGAGAGAGAAACTGTTTAAAATACCATATAACAATAAAGAGTACATAAATAAATATGAGATTGTCCAAGAAGTAATGGCCTTTTTTTCGCAATTGATATTTGTCAACAGCCGGCGTGGTCGAGCGATCCAGACGGCGGTCTGCCGTATGGCCAGTATGCCGGTACCCGGGATCGAATCCCGGCAGTGACATGGATGTTTCTTTCCCCTTCTGTTTCTCCTTCTGTCCGTTTCTGCGGGAACAACGTGATGCTGCCTCCTAAGGCTTACCCTGGGCAACGTTTCGCCAGATAAATGCTATCATTTCTCGTCCCTTGTTGTTGGCCAAAAGAAAGATTTAATCTATCTACGAGCCCGGGCATTGGGAAAAAAATATTTGTCAACAAAACGACTAATACAGTTTGGGTACAAACAGGGTTTTACAGTTTATAGACTATTATTTTATAGAGAACTTAATTTTGTAGAGAAAAAGTAGCTTTAAAATTTTTCTAATTTTCTGCTTTTTACAGGTTAAATTAACCCCGAACCTGTAAAAGTTCGGGGTTGTAAATGTTTCGGGGTTGCTTGCATGGACAGAAAGAAATTTCGCATTTTTTTATTTGTGTGTGAATTCACACTTTGAAAAAAGTTCTGAAATGCAACGTATATCAAACAAGCACTTGGCCAAGGATCGGTTCCAGTTCGTAAGATACAACGTTGGTTTGAGACATTTCGATAAGGAGATGAGTCTGTATAAACTTGAACGTCTTGGAAGACAATTAAAAAGGTTTGTGTGAAGACTTTATGGGATCTTTATCAGAACTGCGAATGGCCTTATCTCGATGTACACCTATATTAGAAATTAGCAGATATCTACACATACACACACTCACAAAGAAAAGCCTTTATAATCCAACCAGTTTCTATTAAAATAACAAGTTCTAATTTTCTTGACCCTTAAAAAGAAACAAGAAAGAAAGAAAGGAAGCTTTTCCAAGGCATATTTATTTATTTATTTTTGATTTCAGATGTTGATTTTAGGGTGAAGAAGTAAGAGATGGTCATACACTGGAAAACCAATTGAAAGGGAAAACCAGCAGAAATAGAACAACAAAAACTGGAGAAGCTGAAACTGCATTACAAAAGAACATAAAAGACAAAAGTTATTAAGTGATACCTCGGTTCACGAACATAATCCGTTCCTTGACCCTGTTCGTGAACCGAAAAGTTCGTGATCCGAATCAGTTTTTCCCATTGCAATTAATGTAAATCCAAATAATACGTTTTTTGTCATAGAAAATTTTTTTTAACATGTTATGGCTTTATTTGTGAAAATAATACCGAAAGGAAATAAAAATAACAGTAATATTAGAAGAAAGCAGTTTAATTACCAAAATAAAACTAATTTTACAGTATATATACAATTTACCTTTGTAGTTGATAATTGCTGGCACACGGAAATGGAGGAAGTGGAGAGGGGGAGGAGGAAGATTACTGCTTCGAAGGAGAGGCAGTTGGTAACTGCATAAGATCCAGAGAAATTTGTCTTTTTCTTTTTTTGAGAATTTTGCGAAAATAGATCATTACATTATCATTTAAAATTTCCACTGCTTTTTTTGAGAGCCATAATAGTGGATAAATTTAATTAATTAATGAAAAAACTAAAATATCTACTGCAACCACGCGAGCTAGGCGAACTGAGTTGCTGCTTGGGGGTGACTGTGCGCAGGATTTTGTGCCCTGCAAATCACGTGCGCTCCATGAGCTCCGTGCGTGCATGTTCGTGAACCGAAGCATCATTCGTGAAGCGAAGCAAAATTTGTTCGCAAATGGTGTTCGTAAACCGATTTGTTCGTAGACCGAGACGTTCGTGATCCGAGGTATCACTGTGTATGTTTGTGGCATTTGATTTGTCACTATCAACATAAAAATGTTTTCAATTTAGCAAAGTTGATTTATATATTTCCTGTGTTAAAACAGGAAAGATTTGTATCATTAAAAATGTTTAAAAGAGGAAATTATTTTAAAATCAGCTTAAAATATCAGATTGTGAATAAAAGAATTCGTAGAAATGAATGTTACAAAACTGCTTCCCATCGTCTACTTTCTGTCGAATCTGATAATCGATCTCGAATTTTAATTCCTACAAAAATATTCCCGATTAATCTGTTGCTTACTACTAAGACATTGAGATGTGGATCAATGATTACGAAGATTAAAAATATTAAATGAAATGTAGAATATCTATAATTAAAGTTCACCTATTCCATGCACTCTACAGCAAAATCTACTTGTCGGAATGGCACCAAATTTGCTGTACGTCGTAATGACGCCATTGGAAGGACATTGATTGAAAAAAAAAAAAAAGTTTCAAAAATCACCACCATGGGGCGTTTGTAGGCCTGTATGGTATCAGAAATACAAATTTCCGTTAGCACATCATCCCTCGTATCACTGTTTAAGCAACAGCCGCACACATGTTTTCATTCTCATGTTGTGTTCAGCTCTAAATGACGTTAAGTTTACGAGAACGTGCGTTACTTGTGAAATATTTTACCAAAACGGGAATTGTGCAACAGAAGCTTTTTAGGTCGTTAAAAGGTCTTCGACGAGTCCAATGACTGCAGATGGGTTACGAAAAATGATCCTCAAATTTGAAGAAACAGGATCGTTGAATGTGAAATCCGGAAGAGGACGAAAGCCTGTTGCCGCGCTTGTTGTAGCGACCAAAGTGGAAGAAGACAGGATGTCAAATGTCACGGCCAGCCTGTTGCCACGGTCCACAAAATTGTTCGGAACATTATGCGCAACTATCCTTACAAAATTTCTCACGTTCAACAACTGCTGCCTCTTGATCCGCGTCAACGAGAGACCTTCGCGCTACAGTTCTTACAAGCTCGGATCGAGGTTGACCCAGAATGGCCCTGAAACATTCTCTGGACGGACGATCCACATTTATGCAGATAACACGCATAATTGTCGCATTTGGGAGAGAGAAAATCTCAATGCATGTCTACAAATTCCTTTACATTCCCCAAAAGTGACAGTTTGGTGTGGGTTTACGTCAACATTCGTTGTTGGACCGTTGTTGTTGCTCTTTCTTCGAAGAGCGTAAACGCACAGGTCCTGTTCCGTGGCAATCGATGTGCATCATTACTAACCACTTCAGTGATTGCAGCACTCCAACAAAGTCAGTGTTTGATTCAACAGTGTTCATGCAGGATGGTGATTTCAGATGTTAGCAGATAATGGTGGTCAACATATTGAACCTGTTGTGAGTTGTGAGTTGACTGTACCCATATCAGCACTGTACTACTACATTCCCTGGTGGTGAATTTTGAAACTATTTTTTTTTTTTTTTTTTCATTGAATGTAATTCCCATTTGAGAAGAATGTTTAAAATTCCTTGGACAAGAAGAATGAGTAATGAGGAGGTATTGAGATTGGCTGAATACGAGAGATCCTTGATTAAGACCATAAGGGAAAGAAAAATGAAATACTTCGGTCACCTGATGAGACAAGATGATCTACAGAGGTTGATGCTGGAGGGAAAGTTGGATGGGAGAAGACCATGAGGAAGACCGAGAAAGAATTGGTTTGACAACATCAGAGAATGGACTGGCAGGAATTACCAGGAATGCTCCAGAGTAGCAAGAGATAGAGAAAATTTTAGAGCCATGGTCGCCGACCTCCTGGATGGAGAAGGCACGTGAAGAAGAAGAAGAATTCCCATGGCATCATTATAACATACTACAAATTTGGTGCCCTTCCGAAAAGTAGTTTTTGTTGTAGAGTGCGTGAAATAGGTGAACTTTAATTGTTGACAACCTGTACAACGAAATAAATTTAAGCTATAATTAAATCGTTAAATTTAAGTATTTAGAATTGGAGGGACGGCGAAGCAAAGAGCTGGAAGTTATCCCCTAAAAAAAATATATACCACTTTTTTATATTAGCCCCTTTTATTAATATATTACATGGGTTCCCAACTTATGTTCCGCCAATAAAATTAGTTTTTGAGCTCTAATTAATAGGTCTATTAAAAATATGTATCAAAAATTTATTTAAATAAAGTTTCAAAAATTATTCATGTAACATAGAGAGAGGGATTGTTTTATTTATAATCAGTAAAAACTGTCAGGGTTCCAAAATTTTTTTATCAAGGTGAAAAGGGTTCCGCGATTAAAATAATTTGGGAACCGCTGTTATATTACAAAAGAACACACTTTTAACTTATCCTTACCAACCAAATAATCACAAACTAAATAATTGCCAATTATTTTACCCGCTTTCTCTTTAACTATTATAAGTGAATCATTAGTTAAGCGTTGTCTCAAGAGAATAAAAAAAAAAAAGTGCAGCCACAAAACAAGAGTCTGTTGTTGACAATGAATCTTTTGAGCTGGGGAATTGATTATTCAATGTTGGAGATGTCAATTGCAACTATGCTGCCAATCCGGATATGTGGTGGTCCATAACGCTGTAAGTCACTCTCATCAATCATGTCATTCCAAGGACACACCAACACCACAGCTTCTCAATGACAAACGACTTTTTCGACGGATTTCCACTCACTGAAACTGTGAAGCAGCGCCACCTATTTCCAGTTACACCCCCCCCCCAACAAAAAAAACAAAAAAACAAAAAAAAAAACGCGAAGACACTTAATTTTTGAAATTGACTGAATATTTACTAATTTTGAGTACAGTAATGAGAACAACAAAATATAGAATCAATATTTAAAACTAAGATTTATCTTTTTATTATTTATTTATTTATTTATTTATTATTTATTTATTTATTGAATGATTATGTTCTATATAAAAGAGTTTTCTTAATCAAATATTTTGTGATTTCACTCCATATTTAAATTACTCTAAATTGCAAATTTCAGTAAGTTCTTCTTGCGACCATGTGTAACTGAAACGCGTTAATTTGAAGCGCTTTAACTGAAATTAGGTTTTAAAAGTTAAAGCGTACTAGCTTAACGCTCTCTTATATTAAAAGTAGAACTACAAAAAAAAAATACTAAATACTCAACAATATATTGTGTAACATTTAAAAATTTTATAAGTTGACAAAGCTTTTCATTAGCATTAATTTCAGGAGAAAATGTTTTCAAAATCGAATTTATATTTTTTTAAGGTTTTTATTATTATTCCATCAGTTTTAATAAAATAATCAATTTATGATTTCGGAAAATAAATTTATAACAAAAAATAATTTTAATTTTATTTTGTAGATTTATGTATATATATTACATTCTCATTTTTATTTTAT
>JAFIDM010009631.1:221496222-221521735 GCA_023159025.1 Thereuonema tuberculata
AAGTTAACAGTTTAAAAAAACTACGTTTTTTTAAAAATCCCCAGTATATAAAAAAGAAGAAGAAGGTTGGGTAGGGGTGGTGTGGGCGGTTGTAGGGGTGGGATAGGGGGTCCTGTGGGCGGTCGTGGGGGTGGAGGGGGCGAGGAGGCTCAGCGTCCACGAAAGTTTGGACGACGTATAAGTTTGTACTAAGTTCTCAAATTGTAAGCCAGTAGCCAAGTGATAAGATATAAGTAATCAGTTAAACTGCAGGCTGGAGAAGCTGGGTTCAATCCGAGCGTCGAGGATTTTTTTTTCCAAGATGATTTCTCGTCGAGAGACAGATTCGAGGGCCACCCAGCCCTCTGCAGAATGGGTACTGGATCTCTTTCGTGTGGGTAAATGGCCATCCAATTACAACTTAGTCGCTTTGGTCTCAAAATGCCAGGAGCCTTACCTCCTGCAATCCCAAAGGAACAGAGACCTATAACCATAGGCGGGATTTTGAGGGGGGAAGCAATTTCCCCCCACCTCCCCAATATTTTGAGGGAAAAAAAAAACTAAATATAAATCGACCTACAACGTTAAAGTACCTGTTAACTTTAACATCCTTAAATTTCTAAAAAAAGACACTTACATAAAACATCTGCTCCCAGAAGTATTGAACTTTTTAATATTTATTGCTGATCATCTGTCTCAACATATACTGCTGGTTGAGGAGGCTTCAGTCATACAAGACCAACAATGAGACAGAGAGCTTTTAAACTATTGCTTTTCTTAACTGCCTTGAGCTTTTACAACATTCCTAGACTTAGATCAAGTTTATTTTGAAAACGGAAATGTGATGTGCACATTTTCAATAAAGAATTAAATAAAAATAAAATGTATGATGTAAAACACATTGTAAATAACGAAAATAATCACATAAATAACTTGAATCGTTGTCAAATTTGTTCCAAGGATTCTTCTTCTCCAAACTTCTTTAAAAACAGGGATTAAATTAGATTCTTAGTTTGCCTCTCTCTACACCAATAATTTATCCAAGTTAGTACTTATGACTACGCTCTGTTCAACCATATCAAGAATGTTCTACAAGTGAGAAATTGGTGAACATTTCAAGAACATTTCAACAATGAAATATTGTTACTTCAAGATCATTACAAGTTCAGAACTTCCATTTAAGATACATCGGAGAAACAGATCTGTGGGGCCTTAAAAGATCCACAAATACTAACTAGTCAAAACCTTTAAAGTTAATAAGTGTTCAAAATGTCTGCCTCCAATCTCAGTGAAGCTCTAGTTGTCCAATACAGCAATTGGGTAAGAGACCGTAGTATGTTGAGGGTTGTTCATTACAATGCAACATGAATTCTTTGTAAAAGTTCCCACGAATACAAATGGATTCCTGATATACATCAAATGGCTAATACTCATATATAACACATTTTTTGGATTTCTGATATATTCACTGTAAATAAAACTTTTTGTTGTATTTTTTTATATTTTTAATTCATGTTAGGCCTAATGCTTAATGTACATTGAGAAAATGTACATAAATGTTTAAACGGGGGGGGGGGGGATCAATACCTTAAATTCAAGATATGATCAAAATTCTTTATATCTCTATTTCTGCAGCCAATATTTTTTAATTGGTCAGTGAATAGAGAATGGTCTGATTCATTTTTCCTCAAGTTAAATCATGCTTTTTTAAGTAACATTATGATAGAATAACTTAGGTTTATGCTTTTTCCAGAATGTCAGATGGGAAAAAACCCAATTATGCATTATATCACCTGACATAGACAGAATCCTGTTCCCTTTATTCTATTTTTTTTTTTTTTTTTCATTTCAGTTTGTGTTTTTTTTTTGCTTTAAACTTCCTTAGTCCCTTTCTTGTAATGATTTTACCATATGTTAAGATCACCCCCTAATTATGTATGTATGTATGTATGTATGCAAGTCAAAAGTCGCACACCAGATGGATTTAGAGGTATAGCAAGTAAAGGATGATGTATGATATAAAATACATAATTTAAAGAAACAAAAGGTGTTTATAAGTTAGATGGTTTGCTCAAAATCTTTTTGATTGTTCTCCTTCAACTTTTAAACATTTCGTACTTCTGTAGTGGTATGATTCCTGAACATGTTGGAGCGTTTCTTGATAATGTTTCTGCATTCCAAACGTATACTTCTTGTGCGCATTTGATACACAACAGAATTTAAACGTCCCCACAGGAAGAAATTTAAAGTGTAAGGTCTGGTGACTGGGTCTTATCTTCCATCCATTGGGATTTTTGTTTGACCAATAGCGATAAGTGTGTCTATGGATGTGTTCACATAGAATGATGTCAGTACAAACAATCAAAACTACTTTGGTATAGTAATTCGAACAGTTAGTCCTACATCCTTTTGGTGCACGACTTTTGTCTCACCCTGTATATAATTCAATGATTTATAGAAGTATAAACAAGCATTTACTGTTTAGTAAGAGCACCAATAATGGCAGGGATATAAGTGAAATTGAAAGAATTTGAGATATATTGTAGAATCCAAAGTTGGAGGAAATGAAATGTTACAATGTTTTTTTGTTTTTTTTTTTGAGTTCATTAGTTTCAATTATATCTCACTGCAGAATAAGAATTTGCTGCACACTATCAAAGTTATAAGCCTTAATAAAAAAATGTAGAAGAAACTCGGTTCATGAAATCAAATGTAATCTGTTGAATGTACATTTATTTCTTATTTCAATACATAGATATATTATATTCAGGCTCGGCAAATAATTTTAAGCATTTTTTTAAACATAATCCTAATAGATCATTTATGCATACAACATTGCAAGAACTTCCAAAGTAAGCAAACATATAGAAAGATGTTGTTTTATTGAAACTCAGAATTTTGTAAAACAAAACTAACAAAATAAAAAGAGAAAAAAAAAATCATAAAAGGGCTTTGGGCCAGACTTTCCCATGCCTCAATTTCAATTTAAAGAGATTTAAAACTGAAAGATGTCAAACATCCACTTTGCTTTAATTCCTCCTTACTACTCACAAATCTACAAAATCTGTCAACAAATAACCAGAAAGAACTTACTGAACTCTGCCTAAACTTAATAATATTGGCCTATCTGTTATAAAGTGTTTTGATCAAAGTATACTGAAGCTTTTCATCAAGTTTAGAGAAGGTCATGTTATACAACAAACATGGAAGGGAGTTTTCTGACTTCTCTTCTGTGATAATATTTTGTCCTTATTCAGTTACTTTTATTAAAATAGGACTGCAGTGAGTCTAGTTCTAAGGTCTGAAGAAGGACAAAGTACATTTTTAACATCAAAATAACATTGTTTATAATTCTTCATTAATAGAGAAAGTTTCTAAGTATTTTTCCCTGAAGACCATTTCCAACAAAATAGCTTGTTAGTTAGTTAGGTATATACTATAACAACGCATACGGATTTCCTTGGGAGGGAAAAAAAAATGCATTTTTACATACTGTTTCATTTTTCTCTTTTATATTTCAAATTTTATCAAGTTAATTATTTTGCTCCTACAGTTGAATGAATAAATCATGCGTTCATAATTAGCAATTTTTGAGAAGGGTATTAATAAGAAGTTCCTCCTTATGATGATGAGGAAATGCTGTTTGTGATTAATATTAGATCAAAATAATTTGATTTTTTTTTTTAAACATGAAAGGCATTTTAATATAACAAGTTTCAGACTTCATATTCCTTTAAATTCAACCGTTACAATGCAGACTACAGAAGTGTCCTACTGGGTTACGAGATCAGTAAATCAGGACCCTCTGGCCCCAAGCCCTTCAAATTTTAATGATTATTTCAACATACTTACATTAACATACATTATATCTTTTTGTTTTCAGCATTAAAAGAATATAAACTTTATTATTTATATCTACAAAATACATACACAAAATACTGAATTGAAAACAAAATATTTTATACATTTCCCATTAGCAAAGACCCACCTAAACTTTAAAATGAACATTTTTATTGGGAATTAATTACAAGTGAATATCTATTATTAGCAATGCTTTTATTATTGTTATTATTATACTTATTTAAATTTTGCACTTTTTATTTGGCAGTCAGAAGAGACCTTCCTTTCTGAAAAACAAATATACATAACATTATGATTAACTTTTAATATTCTTTTCTGGGTCTATTTTGAAAATAAAGTAGGCAATCGATTTTTCTTCTTTACATATGGTCTGCCTCTGAAATGAAAGAAAAACTGTATATAAAAAATGTTTATAAACATTTATTTAGTTCTACACAAGAGTTGCATATATTGGATTTTTTGTAATATGTTGGACCCACTTCAGGGGTAAATGAGGAGCTGATGGCTAGTAAATAAGATCTTAATCCTTGAGCACCTTCAATAAATAAACAATCCACCAGCAACATCAAAGCCAGAAGAAACCCACTGTTAGCTTAGTGGCATTGTCAACAAAATTTGTAGCTAAGATGCTGGAATATGAACAGAAAATGGCAGACACAAAAATCAAATAACTTGATATTGGTAAATTTACTGATATGTCCTGTCTGGGCTAAGATATTAATAGACTTCACAATAATTAAGTTTTGCATAAAAGCTTAAATTGTGAGAAAATAACATGTTACACTTGCTTTCATTGTGGAATCAAATGTTCCTAAGTTTACTACACTTAACCAATAGTAGGTATCAGATTTTTCTACAACTATTAAGTAGATAATCATTTTTTCACTGTATCAGAGCAAAGTAACAATGATTCATTAATTAGCATTATTCATTGTCACAGCACCTAAAAGCTCACATATATTATAAAATAAAAAGCATATTTGCACATGAATAATGAAAAAGTAATTACTGATGAGGGTAGGAACCCTGAAACAGCTGTTCTGGATCCCGGTATCAAAAAATTTAAAAACAGATCAGTGATTCCTTTTTCATTATTCATGTCTGAGAATGCTTATTATTTTATTGTACTGTCAATTTTTTCGCACATTAAAATTGTTGTTTACATATATTATTTGTTTGTTTTATTTTATGGAGTACTTTTAGTTGAACCAATGTAGTTGGCATTAGAGACATTAAAAGAACAACACTTAAGCAAAATACAATGACATTTCAAATAAGTACAGTGAAACTTGGATAATTCGAATTTAATTAATTCGAAATTCTGGATAATTCGAATTTTTTGCTCGGTTCCTAGAATTCTGTATTAAAATGTTAAAAAATCATGGATAATTCGAATTTTATTTTGGATAATTCGAATTTTTCGTATGATTGTCCTTAAAATATTACGTTAAAAATTGTTCCGGAGCTTTTCTCAGCTAAGATACATTATTTATTTTAACGGATTTTCTAAGGAAAATAAAAGCGAGGGTTGGAAAATATTTTTGTATCAATTGATAGGTTGGAATCATATGCATGACTCAAAGATTGCATTCAATGAAGCAGTTAAAAATATCTACCTTTTTTTTTTTTAAAGTGATGAATAATTAAGCTAGTAAAAAATGTTTGATTTAATGAAAAAAAAATTTAGCCATATTCTTGGATAAATTTTGTGTGTATCTTTGATTGTGGAGTTAATCTTTTTTATTTATCTCTTCTGTTTGAGAGAATGTATGTAATTCGAATTTTTGGATATTTCGAACTTTTTCTCTGGTCCCTTCAACTTTGAATTATCCAAGGTTGACTGTATTTTTATCACATTAACAAGTAGTATTGAAATTGAAAAAAAAAAAAAAAGTCGTAATTAATGCTGCAATTCGTAACACTTTACTTTAGGGAATGTTTTCAAATCAAATTTTCAAATGTAAACAATCATGTAAATCTTCATTTGAGCCTATCTGCTCTAATTATTAATTAAAAAAATTTGATCAATAAAAAATAATTTTAAAGTAGTTTCTGTTTTTACTCATTAAATTTAAATGAGAAAGTGCGTTTGATGTACCACTAAGACATCAGCCTCTCACTTCTGAATACCAATGTTCAGTTCTCATGTGGGTATAGTAGTGAGAACCATTTCTGGACAATTTTATCACGGGGTTCTCCCATTTTCCCTGCACTACTTTCACCACTCTTTCTTTTTCATTCTCTCCATCTTGTTCCCATTTCTCTTCCTTTCATAATAAAAAGGAGCAAAGTCTGCTGTCACCTAGCAGTGCATCTGGGATATCTATCCAACAAGCCTTCTTCACTCATCATAATAATCTATGACTAATAATCCAAGATGGATCAAGGGATAAGTCCCATACATAATTTAAATGTGATCACATCATTTACTAATAAGCTTTCCCATTACGAAAATAGAAGGAAGGATTGAACCCACTGCTATTCTCTCATCTTTTTATTATAGATGTAATTACCTTTAAAATAAAGTAATCCAGAATAGCAGTCTAATGCAGGTTAACAAAAAAAAATAAAAAATAAATAAATAAATAAATGTACAAGACTGAACTTAAATAAGATTCTTTGATTCGATTTGAATGGCACACTAATTAAAGAGACAAAGGTCATTCAAACTATAATCAACTGAAAATGTAAACTTACAATTTACTTTTTATATTATGTGAATTTCTAATAAATTAGAGTAATTCATCTAAAATGAAAGGGCTTGGTGTTTTCTCTATCTCTTGGCAATCATTTCACCAATTTTCATTTAAATTTGCATTTAATATGAAACCCTTCTTTTCGCGAGTCATTCTGAATGTCACTTCAGATTCATTTCCGTTACTCCAGTCATATGTAGGGTAAAACCAGAATAGACAGACAATCTTCAGTTTCATCTGATTTGTGAAACATTTAAAATATGTTTGAAAAGTAGAAGTGGATGCCATTACCAATCGCTGGTGACCTTTTAACTCCCTTCACTATTATTATAAACTATCATCAAATTGCTGGAATGTGACAAGTTGAATTTGGAAAACTGAGTTTTTTGATCTTTCATTCATTTTTTTAACTGTTAATATATTGAAAAGAAAGGAATCTATTGATTGTTTTCTTTGGTGAGCCAAGCAACCTGATGAAAGGGAAAGAAAGTTATTATTGCATGCTCTGGCATAACAATTACACTATTTGTCTATTTGTTTTTACTTATTAACTAATCAACAAATTTTTTTGTTTGAGTTGCTTTTTCAGTGCAATGGAAATTTATCTCTCCACCTCAAACATGGAAAGCTCTAGTTCTTCCTCACAAATTACAGGGTGTCTCAGAATTCCCTCCTGGATTTTGGAGGTCTGTAGTTCACAGACAAAACTTAGTCCACAGTGAAAAGGGTACGTAATCAAGTTCTTAACATAGCTTAAAAATGTTTGATATGCCCTACTCTGGTAACTCGACAGACATCAATTCTGTAATCTAGCTCTTGTCATACACATTGCAACATATCAACATCGATGCTAGCAACTGCAGCCACGATTCTTCGTCAAATCTGGTAAATCATGTGGTCAAGTGGGCATGTAAACTTTATCGTTAACATAGCCTCAGAGGAAAAAGTCACATGGAGTGAGGTCTGATGACCTGAGAGGCCATGGAATAAGTGTGCAGTTTTTGTTAGAAGTACGTCCAATCCAATGGTGAGGTTAAGTGTTTATTGAGGTGACAGCAAAGATCCCAATGAAAATGTGGTGGAGCTCCATCCTCTTGCAAAATGAAATTGTCACTATCCTCATGTAACTGAGGCAATAGCCATTACCGTAACGTCTAAGTAAACAAAACGATTAACACTTTTCTCGGCAAAGAAAAATGGTCCATACACTTTCCGAGATAAATTGCACAAAACACATTAACCTTGTGGGAATTACGGATGGTGTTGAACTGTTGCATGAGGATTTCCTGTGACCGAAATATGCACATTATGGCAATTGACCTTGCCAGAAAGATGGAAGCACGCCTCATCAGGGAACACAAAATTATCTGCCTCCTCCTGTAGACATTCTTGAAATTGCAAACAGAATTCATGACGGAGATTGTTATCTTCAGGAGTGAGAGCCTGAAGAAGCTGCAACCGATATGGTTTATAGGTAAGTCTTTTGCGTAGGATGTGCCAAACGTCACGAGAGACATTTGCAATTCTCTGCTTGAGTGACATGATGATTTTTGAGGACTCCTGGTAAAAGATTCTCATAAACGGTCCACAGTCACAGGAGATGGCCCCGGCCTGTCTGTTCGTTTTGTAGCATACAAACAGCACGTTTCCTCGAATTTGCTATACCACTCTTATTGTTTTGTCCATCAGTGGTTCTGTATGATACTTAGTTCTAAAACCACATTGCACTCTTACAACTGACTTGGTTTTAGCTAGTTGCAAAACACAAAAAATGATTTCTGTTCGCCTGAAAATGCCACATTACTGCCTCCTAGTGGAGAAATGGGTAACTGGCATGCGACAAAAGAAAACTTGATTACGTACTTTTTTCACTGCCACACACTTGTCCCTGTGAGCTACAAACCTCCGAAATCCCAGAGGGAATTCTGAAACACCCTGTATTTCCAATTTGCTTTTAATCAACACTTTTTGTCTAATTCCATGAACAGCAAAGGTTTTTGTTTGGTTTTTAAATTATAAGCCTGAAAATCTTTTGAAAGGTTGCCAGTATTCGTATGTTCAGCTTGTACAAAAAAGCAATAGTGGACTGGTTTCTCAGGATGAAGTACCCTAAGCCTAATTCACACATTAATCAAATTTAAAAAGGGCAAAGCTTTTATTAGCTTAACGATCATTGTGAATTTACATTCTTTTTAATGAAATTTTTTTTTCCTAGAAATTAAATTACGATACAAGACCTTCTCACACACAATTTGGTGGCATATCATTCATAATTGCTGAATTACATTCTAGATTCAACAAGTGTTGGTGTTCAATTTTTAATCCTAAATAGAAATCACTTACCTTAGCAAAATGAAACACTTAGTAGAAGTACATAAGTCTTTCTTGAGCTTGACGGGTCAAGAGGCACCATTCCCTTTTGACATGAATGTACTGAAGTATGGCACGCACGCAAATCAAGACACCTGAGGAATAATTACAAAAAAAAATTGGAGATTGTTCTTTAATAAAACACAATTAATTTTTTAAGTATAATTTTATTACAGAATTAAATTTTCAGGAGGAAAAAAGGTAACTAGAAATATAAACAGACTTGATCTACTGTGATGTAATGAATGGATAACAATAAACGAATCCATACACTGCATCAACCGCAGCTGTAGATCTTGCACATTATAATAATTATTTCAAGTTCTAAGTTCCAAATAAGTACTAAAGTAATTTAAAGAAAAAAAAAAAAAAAAAAAAAGATAACACATTCCATATGTGAAAGAAAAAAAAATGAGAAAAACTGAAATTAAGAACTGCTATAAAATGGATTTATTTAACAATATCAAAAATGTTTGTGGCACAGATATTATAGGCTATTTTTCTTGATTTTCAGTATTTTAAACAATAATTAATTTACTGCAAAAACAAAAAGTGATTTATAAAAGAAAATGCTTATTGACTAAATTATTATATATCACAGCCCATAGATTATCATTGATTTAGAAAATTAAGGTAAAGCTCAAATCCTAATTTCCTTAAGCTTTTTTTTTATATGAATTTTATCATTAGGGATGGATGGAACCCGATATTTCGGGAAATTTATAATCCCGTTTATCGGGCGGGATTTGCTTTACTTCGGGATTTCTTCGGGACGGGATCTCGCGATTTATTTAAATTCAACAAAAGCCTTAATAATGCTGGGATTATTAATCCTGGCAACTGAAGACTACAATAAATCATTGAGAAATACTATGGACTATTTATTTTCCTTCTACCTCTCAAAATTACATTAACAACAAAGTTTTTTCATCATGGCGTTAGCGATCGACATGGTAAAGATGAAGATACATGGTAAAAAGTTTTGCAATAAAAAGTATAAAATGTTTTTGTTTGTAATTATTATTGTCATCCATATCAAGTTTCAAAACCCGAACAACTATTTCCCATTTACTGAAGGAAGGACAATCCCGTCCCGATTTTTGGGAGGAAAAAAAAATCCTGTCCCGTCCCGTCCCGACCTAAAAATCCAATCCCGTCCATCCCTATTTATCATAGAAACAATTCAAAAAGAATTATCTTCAACATATTAAATTATAAAATATCTGCCAAACATAAATAAATATTTTCAATTTTCCATTTGTTAATAATTATTATACTGCTAATGTGTATAACTCTCTATACAATTAATACAATCATATTAAAGAATGACATTGGACTAAAATGCTTTATTAGATTTAAGACAGCTAGAAATTTTGCTTCTAATACTTTTGTGGGAATTTCTGTGCAGGGATTCACTTAGAAAAATACAATAATAAGATTGCCTCATATCTGCAAATAAGCATGCCAAGTTTCAAGAAGACCCATTTACTGATTCAAAAGTTATTAGAGATACAAATAAAACATTTAATATAAAAGACGTATAATTTTGTATTAAAACAAGCTTACATCATTTTCAAAGATTTCAGAACTAAAAATTATTCTAATAAAATGGTACAGATAAAATACAAAAAAGAAGTAAGTTTATATTGCACACAAAACCATAGATCATCATATGTTTCATTTTCAGCCACTTCCTGTGAAACAGGAAGTGACCACAGACCAGAACTTGTATTTTCCCCCATCTCTTACAAGTCATGTAAGTGTTCCAATATGGTGGACAGAATCTTCTTAAAAGTCCCCCCCCCCCCAATTAAGCTTTATGTACGGATTCACTAAAAATCAAAATTGAAAAATATTCTTCTTCATAAAAAAAGAAGAATTGTTTACGAATAAAATTCTAATTTTAAAACATTACCCTACTATTTTATATCTAATGTTATTGTCAAATATTTAAGAAAATATAGCTTTATTAATGTAGAATATAATTTGACTCTTTCTTTCTTTTTTTTAAAGGTGAAAATCCTGAACTTATTTAATAAGTAAGGTGGAACTTTTTTAATAGGTGGAACTTAATGGCAGTGCTTCAGAAATAGCGACTGACTTCTAAAGCAGTATGAGACTCCCTCCCCTCTTTTTATACTGTAGAACCTTAAAACCTCTTTTTAAGGGTTTTCTTTGGTCTATCATTCCATAGATATTTCCTTTTTTCTTGTTTATGTTTTATTATTCTTTAAATGCTATTGTTCTTCTTAAGCAATAAGCCGATGGTAAACACTGAAAGATATGTTTCATTCAAATGGATAGTTTCATTTACTGATGGCATTAAATCAAATCATTTCCCTTTTTTGCTGTCAATAGTATCTGCTAAATATCATGCTCCTACTGTTAGTTGTATTGTTATAATATGTGAACACAAATTCAAAATAAAAAAGAGACAAGAGCTTAGTTATGTATTAAATGATTTTCATCTTGAGAGGTAGTCTTTATGTTTTTAATATTACCAAGTTCAATAATTATGATGGAATTCTTTTGAAGTATCTCAACAACTTCTTGTCTTAACTAGGATAAAATCTATCATGGAAGTTGTTGCCAATAAGACTTAGGGACAAAGACAAATCAACCTTATTAATCCCAAGATAAAGAGTTTATTAATGATGATACCACTACAAAACCTCTAGGAGCCATTCACTGCTGCATATCCAAATCCAGAACCATAGTCATTGGGTTTTTGAAGGAAAATTGCTGCCATTATACACAGATTCTATGGTGTCCCAGTAAATAGCTCAACCTAGTATTCCCATTGTGTGATATCACAATAGTACATGGATTTAATGAGTTATGACTATGCTAACAGAGGGACAAATACAGAGAATGTAATTTAAGGTCTTCCACCAATGGGATAAAATAATAAGGAAATATTATCTGGTTAATGAATGACTTGGTTCAAGAACAAAAAAAATGCAAAAGGCCTAATGAATCAAGTAGACGCCAACAAATAAAGCTAAGTACAGTTGAATAGCATTTTACTTCAGAAAAATGAAAGAATGACAAAAACAAAAACCTATTCTTTAAGTCAATTTTTTCTTAAAGTTTTCTTTAATATAAGAATAGAATTAATTATTTTCTTATTCAAAGCCATCATAAAAACGATGTTAATAAAATTAAATATTATGATGTCATTCCAATCGAGATAAATCTTAATTATATTTATGTTACTATGTTTGAGTTACTTGTAATTTTTACTATAACTTTTTTTTAGGAAAAACATTTTGTGTTCGAAAACTGAAGTAAATTATTGAATTGAATATAAGAGATAAGCCTAAATCGAATATTTTAATTTTAATTTTTATTTTGTAATTATGATTATTGGGTATTTTAATGGATCTATAATTTATTATTCTTTCTTGTAGTCTGTATCAGTTTAATGTAATTTATAATATTTTAGGCTATTGTTAGTATCAAATTTAAAATTATTGTTAGGAAGATTAAATTTAGATCAGGGATTTCCAACTTGGAACCACTGATAAAATTTGGGGTTCCACAATAAAATAAGTTTTTGAGCTCTAATTAATAGTCAAAAATATGTAGGGAAAATTTATTTAAACACAGTTTCAAAAATTTTTAATATTCCATAGGGAGAGGGGACATGCTCACAGCTGTGTGTAGCTAGCATTTGTAACAGATGAATTGAGGAAAAGGGAAGAACTGTTTATCGATTCTTAAACATTGCTAAGTCATAAAAAATATAAATATGACTTGAATTATTTATTGCTTAGATTCAAGACTCCTGATACATTATGTATATTGTGCAGTAAGATCTTATCAAGTACACAGACCAGCTAAATTGACCAGACATTTTGAAATGAACCATTCAGAACAAAAAAATAAAGATGTCAAATTTTTGGAAAGAAAACTTGAGTCTCTTGACAAAAGTACACATTTTATGCTGAAAATGTTGTTGATTAACAAAAGGGTAACATTGGCTTCCTGCAATATAAGCTACCCTACAGTGCTCGTAGGTAAAGCGCATACAATTTCTGAAACTTTCATAAAACCATGCATTCCAAGATGGTCAGTGTATGTTCAATGAGAACTCCTGTCAAGAAATTGATAAAATTTCGTTCTCAAAATGCAAAATTCATGATATGACTGTGGATATTGAACTTATTTTAAGACTTCAGCCATGTGACGAGTACTCTTTACAATTAGGAGAGACAATGGGCGTTGCAAACCTATCAATTTTATGAGTTTTCTTTCATTATTACTACAAGAATTCTATTGAAGAAGACATGATACGTGAAAATTTATAAACCAATACAACAGGAGAAATGCTATTTAAATGTATCAATGATTTTAAGAAGACTCAAGGAATAAGTTGGGAGAAATTTGTCAATGTAGTGATTGTGCGAAGGCAATGATAGTGAAAGGGACATTAATACAAATTAAAAATGTTGCTAAAAAGCATATGAGTAGTCAGTGTTCTTCATAGATATGCACTAGTTGCTCAAAATATCCCTTCATCTTTAAAATGTATTTTAGATGAAGCAGTGAAAATTATTAACTGTGAAAACAAGATTATTTAAAATTATATGTGAAGATACGGGCAACCAACATATCTTTTTGCTGGTACATACTGAAATTAGATGGCTATCATGTGGCTGGTTTCTTGTCAGATCGTTTGAATTACGAGAAAGCTTGCCATATTCTTACACAATGCCAAATTTCTATTAGCAGATTGCTTTAGAAATGTTTCATGGTTGATCAAATTGCTTATTTGGCTGGTATATTCACAAAATTGAATGATTTTTCTCTCTATCTTCAAGAAAAAAAAAATGAAAATATTTTCAACACAAAAGATAAATTATGATCATTACAGTCAAATTTGGATAATTCGAACTTTTTTAATTCGAAATTCTGGATAATTAAAATTTTTTGCTTGGTCCCTAGAATTCTATATTAAAATAATGTTAAAAAATCGTGGAAATTCGAATTTTTCATACGATTGTCCTTAAAAATATTAAAGTAAAAATTGTTCCTGAGACTTTTCTCAGCTAAGGTGCATTATTTATTTTAACGGTCTTTCTAAGGAAAACAAAAGTGTGTCCTACAATTCAAATAAAAAGGCATGGATGACCTGCGAAATTTTTGAAAAATGGCTTTTAAATATGGACAAGAAATTTGGAAAACAAAAATGAGAGATTCTCCTTTTTATTGACAATTGTATGGCTCACAACAGCATTCCCAAAATGATTCTATTTTTGTATCAATTGATAGGTTGGAATCATATGCTTGACTCAAAGATTGCATTCAAAGAAGCAATTAAAAATATCTGCCTTTTTTTTTTTAAATTATGAATAATTAAGCTAGTAAAAAATGTTTGATTTAATGAAAAAAAAATGTAGCTGTATTCTTAGATAAAGTATGTGTGTTAAATCTTTGATCGTGGAGTTAATCTTTTTTATTTATCTCTTCTGTTTGAGAGAATATATGTAATTAGAATTTCCAATCCCAGCTTCATCCTAATGGTTACAAATCATTGGGCCTAAACTGCTAATATCCCGAAGGTACCTACATGGCCTGAAAACCTTATCAAGCTTTAAGAAAACTGATAGATTGATGTGATACAAATATTAAAAAAATGTACTGAAGATATACTTACCAAAAGCTAAGATGAGCCACCACAGCCAACTGTTATCTGCACTTATCAATTCTGTAGAATGCTTAAAATTTAACATTAGATTAATTTCAAAGCAATATAGCAAAAAACAATTACAAAGCAAAAATTAAAAATATCTATTCTAAGATTAATTCTAAAGGTGTGCTTGTTAAGATAATTTTCCATAATTTGGAGAGAAAAAGAATCTGTTCATTCATGTAAAAAATAAATAAATAAATAAATAAATAAATAAATAAATAAATAAATAAATAAATAAATAAATAAATAAATAAATAAATAAAAATGATATGTGTTTAGTTGTGAAAATCTCAGCAATATAGTTTTGTTATATTATTATTATAGAAGAAATCTATTTGACTTCAAGAGTAGCAAATGTCCCAAAAGAGTCGCAAAGAGTAGCAAAAAGTTTACTAATTGAAGCAGTGTTTTCCTGCTTAAGGATTAAACATCTTGTGTTTGAAGACTCAATACAGGGTTCTTGCACATGTGGATCCCCCACATACCACACACAAATGCAATTTTTTGTACTGGTATTCGAGGACAAATTGTGAAATTAAACAGAAATTTTAAGATAAGGCAACAAATTTTATTTACTGCTGTGAAAGTAACATTTGAAAAGAAATTTGTCAAAAATGTCCAGTTTAATTCTAAAAACATTAATTTTAAAATATTTACCTTTATATGCCAAGAGAAAAAAAAATCAATCAGCTACCAGTTTAGAAATGCATGCATGTCCCCACTTTTTATTTTATTTATTAGAAAGATTACACAATAATATTAAGTAATAAAAATTTTATTCGCATTTTTCGTCACTTTTAGTTAAAAAAAAATTAACATTTTGAATACACTTTTAAGGAATAAAAAAATATTGTATGAAATACAAGAGAAATACAACTCATAAAGTTATTAAGGTCTATGTATATCAGTGTTTTCATGTGCTAAAATCAGCAGGGATGGTACATACTTAGAAAGATGAAGATACCTATGGTTTTCATCTAAAATTTTCAACTCAAAAATTCTTGCCCAATAGGAGTCCACTCTGTGATACTTAATTTTTTTTAGCAGTTTTTTTCTTTTTTATACCACTCTTCCTTTACGTCTTGGTCAACCTGGTAAGTCATCCATTCCTCCTTCAATCTTTCTTGGTCCACTTCATTCAATCCATGAGGGATTTGTGTTATTATCCTTTTAAAACTATGGTAACTTTCATCTTTTGTTCTGTAAGACCATAAAGACGCTGCATATTTTTGAGAATTCTGTTCCCAAATGTAAAGTATGAAGTAACTTTTTTGTGGCTGTTAAAAAGAAAAATCTAATCCCTTGATGAAATTCAAACTTCTTGTCAGAATTTTTTTTTTTTTAACAAGTATGCTTCGTTTTGCTTCAATGCCAATTTCAATTTGATTAAAGGGAAGTAAATTTTCACTTGAGAACTCTACCTCAGTAAGAATGCTTCAGTGTCTCTGTACTTCTTCTGACTTTACGTTCATTAAGTTCATCATATAGTAAGTGAACTAAGGGTTGTTCAGCCTGAAACATGGTAAGGAACTTATCACTGATACGAACTAAAAATTGCAATAATGGAAGTAGCAGATTGTTTTTAAGAGAAGTAGTAATTCTAGCATAGCATAGATTTCTTTGGCACATAGAACTTTCTCTTTGAGGTAAAAATGTTAAAAAGCAGTGCTTCAAAGCCTCATGTTGCTCTGTAAGACTTTTCAAAACAGGGGCAATACTTAGGTATAGGGCTACAGCTCACAAACTGTAGAAAGTAGTTCTCAGAAACCTCCATCAGTTCTTGAGATTTCTTAAAGTCTTCTCTCCTTGCAGTTGACAGCTTAAAAAACTTGAAAGACATCCAGGACATATTCTTCAATCATGGAGAATGGAACCAGTTTGAGCCACTTCTAAATGCATTATGAACTTTATACAAAGTACATGAACCAATATTTATTAGGCCAGAAGAACCTGATAGCTTTACATGAGTCCATTTTTTTAAAAAAGAGACTTATTAACATTTGGTCCATCCATCTTAAGCAGTATCATTTTGGACAAGGGTAAACCTTAACTTTCATTGTATTTGCTTCTGTTGTTTCAGCTTCTGATGTCCCAAAAATATTGAAGTCAAGTATTGGCACTGCACAGGTTCTAATGGGTGAATTGGTGACCAATACCTAATATGAAGATCTGTCTTTTAGCTTGAGAAGTAGATGTTTCATCTATGCACAGGATGTAGAAAGCACTTGAGTTTCTAATGTCATAAACAAGTTCTTGAATAATAAAAGGTCCCAGGACATAAGAAATTAAGAACGAAATCTTGGTGTGATCCATGTTAAAAGTTTTTGGCACTTTCCCCAAACATTAAAGAAAAAAACTTCTTTCAAACCTTCACTTGAAAAAAAAAACGAAAAATTAGATTTACTCAGCCTGAATGCCCATATCACTTCACATTTCATTGGATCATCTATCTCAAATTTACTTTATCCAATAAAATACACAACTTTAACTTTTGAACAACGTTTTTTTTTTCGTTTCACTGTGTTTATTTTATGAGAACAATGAATTCTCCACAAAAAAAAGTAGAAAAGTAGGACAAGTGTTCAATAGCTGTTCTCTTAAAACTTTAAAAATAAACCAAAACTTAGTTTTTTTCAATAAAAAACTGTAATAAAATGAATTTTTTTTAATCAATTTTTTAAATTTTGTTTTTTTTTTTTTTTTTTTTTTTTTTTTTCTATGACATAGTATCAAATCAAATAGCTCTGGCTTATTAAAAAACTCCAAGTACTCCACTACAAATATACACCTTGTAAGTCTTGGATGAAAAATAAACAGAACTCTTTTTTTTTTTTTTTTTGCTAAATTGAGAGACTCACAAAAGCACTAATTTAAAATTTATCCTGAGGAAATATTGTTGAAGAAATCACCATTAGTATTCAAAAATTCATGAACCATTGCAGATATAAAAAAGTAGTAGAAAGTTTTGTTTGAAGGGCATTACCTTTTACAAGCAATAATGAATTTAAATTGGATTTTGTCCTTATCTGACCAGAATCTAAAAATTGCTATTAGTGATAAGTTTAATTACTACATTAATCGTAACAGAATCTGTGAATGGTAGAGCATTATATTAATATAAGAACTGAAAGACTTTCCCAAAACAAAAGGACTGAATAATTGCAATGAGCTAAAAAAGAAAAAAAAAAGCTACATTATTTGGTACTTAAATAAGTTGAGCCAAGTTTTCACTGCAACTGTCTATCATTGGTTCATGCTGAAATGGTTGGTTGGCTTCTCTGTAATATTCATCTCAGTAAACGTTTTAATGTCCAGTCCTTTAGTGACCTACTACATTATTATATTCATGCTCTCTGAATGCCTACTCTAACATTTCTTTAGCAACATTAGCAAGTTTTTAAGCATAAAGAAGAAATCACATCCAGTAATACACAATTCATCCTATTAAATTTTTAATCTGCTTTGAATTTGACAACAGTAAAATAACACAATTTTAACCCTTTCCAAGAATGTTCCTTACTTGTGATGCTCCAACTGTGGAGATGCAGCAACTGTCAGTATAGTACTGTTTGACTCCAACAGTGGAGCCATTGTAGGGAAGGGATTAACCACGATTTTTTTTTTTCCTGTGTGTGTGTGTGTGTGTGTGTGTGTGTGTGTCTGAATTGCCATACACGGGCACCAGTCAAAACTGTCATTAAGCCCTTATCAGCTACAATTACTCAAATGTTCAGCAGCACATTAAAATTTTCATCGAAAACTTAAAACATAAGAAAAAAAATTAAAACAATGACTTTCATATTGAACTCATTTCATCATAACAACTTTAATATCCCATAATATTTCGTTCATTTTTAATCAAAAGAACTTCATCAGATGGCTAGGGATAGGATTTAGTCTTATGCCCTTTACAAGAATTCATTACAAAATGATAAAGAGTGGTATATGATAAGGTGATACATATTTGGTTATTTGGTTTTGAATGTATTCAAAATTAATGAAGAAGTAGACAGATTTATGATTGAATCGCATAATCAACATTTTTCCGTGTATGAATAAAGATAAATTTTTAAAAGTTAGCAGTTATACATTTAATAAATAAAAAAAAAGCATTAAAAATGTAAAGAATTCCTATAATTGGTTAAGTAATAATTCCCTAAATGTTGTATAGTATTACATTTGTTTTGTTAAGAATGTATCACTATTCATACATTATTTTAAGATATTCTTTGTTATATAACTATGAATTGATAACAACCAAAGTAATGTATCACCTTATCATATACCACTCGTATCATTTTGTAATGAATTCTTGTAAAGGACTTAGGACTAAATCCTGTCCCTAGCCATCTGATGAAGTTCTTATGTTTAAAAAAGAACGAAATATTATGGGATATTAAAGTTGTTATGATGAAATGAGTTCAATATGAAGATTATTTATTTATATATGAAGAAGTTATTGTTAAAACAATGACCCTTTAAAATAAGAAACATTAAAAGAAATGTAAGATAAAAACACTACTGATTAATCCAAATTAGGTTATGGAATTAGGCAGTTGGGATTGGAAGCTGAAAACACACACTACATTTAGTGTGCATAAAATATTGAAATAAAAGAAATAAAAAATTTAATGAATCACAAATTCATGCTTTCACTGATATAAGTAACTGATTGATAACTTGAATTTTGTATTGCATTGCAGTTGTACATCAATTTATTATCATAGATTTCTAAAATTTTATTACTTAGTGAAAAGAAGATGAGTGAGCTATGAATTAAAACAACAACAAATCATTGGTCCCTTTTTCTCAGATAAGGGAAGTGGTTCAGTTGCCACGAGAAGAGCATTACAATTTCCCAATCCTTGTTTTTGTTTTTTTCAATCTTCAACTACATTTCATAATTAGGAATCCAACCAACTTTGTAGTGGTTCTTTTAAGACACACTTCAAGTACTATACAAAGGTTACTTGTTACACAAATATTTTCTGGTTCATCTAATTTCAATTGGTTCAAATTCCTCTAAGTTATTTTTTGATTATCTGATATCAGATGTGGATCCTAAAGGGAGATAAGAGAACAGACACAATATGTTGTTGTTTTTTTTCTTTTCTTTTTTGAATCATGGGACAAATATTTGGTATCATTGGCAAGAATTTACCAGTTCAAGTAAGTAAAAGAATTATAGCTTCAAGCTGTTATTTATACAAATTTTGATTTAATTTATTGTCATGCCTCAACTTCAGCCTCTTAAAGGCATAAGCTATGACAAAGTTTTAGTTTGCTCCTAAATATTTAGTGCAATTCCTTATAGTAATTACAGAATTTTATGCTTCCTCTCCAATAAGCATAAAAAGCTTTAGATTTTTTAAGCATCTGTGATCAGATCAGTTTCAACAAAACAGGTCTCATCAGTTGTGATAGTTCAAAGATCTGAAATTACAAATGTTTATAAATGGACATAAACCTCAGTATGACATTTCTATTAAACACTTAGCTTCTAAACATTTCTCCAATAAAGAAATGTTGAAGGCTAATTGTTTCAGGCAATTCGAAGGAAGTGTAAAATGGAATTTCAAAAATATATAACAATAAACATCTTATATTCTAAGGGTGGTGTGTCCAAGCTTCTGTTAAAATTGAGGATTGTTCAAATCTCTTTAACCTACATTTGCTGTGACATGACATTTATCAGTTACTAAGTAGCTGATGATCATCAAAATTTAGCTGCCCAATTTTCTTTCATTTAATCATTCATCAATTTCAAAACTCCCATCAGGCATTGACCTTTTCCAAGATTGCTGATATAAGACTTTGATTCTTGTGATTTTAATAATGAATACGATGTATGTACTCTACTAAAAGTTGCGAGAACAAATTTAGACAGGCCTAATACATTTGCAAATTCTTGTCTTCAAGAGAAAAATTCAGTTCATATTTCTTTCTTCTCCGTGGAAGTCACCATTTTGAAAAATATGACTTCTCAGTAAACTATTGTCTAATTGTGCATGATGCACACCACTGTTATTTGAAGACCTGTAGTTTGTAAAGTATATTTTTAGGCTATCAGATGTTCATTGTTAAATATTTTTGAAATACAATTAGTTTTTAAATGAAAACTGGAAAGCAATTTACCTTAACGATTAAAGTCCATTTAGCAAGGGATAAGCCAAATCCAGCCAAAGCACCATAACGTCCAGCAATCGTATGACAGAAACACATCAAGAGCAGAAACCCAATCCAATTGAAAAGGAAAGCAACTACACATAAAAAATAAAAAGTTCAGTAAAAACCAAGTTTATAATTATAAATAACAATATTAAAGAAAACAAGGGAAAAAACTATTTTCATATTGCACACGTTTCATTTTCGGCCACTTCCTGTGAGAAAGAAGTGACCATAGACCAAAACTCGTGTTTTTCTCTACCTCTACAAATCATAAGCTATAAGGTATCATTACTTTCTTTTCAACTTTTAGTTTTTATCACTATACAGAGTGGCGCCATATTTCTTTGTGACCAGAGACTGGAACTTTTATTTTTTTTCTATCTCTACAAGTCAAAATCTCACCTATTTTTATCACTTTTCGATAATTTGGAGGGATAAAAAGGATTATTTTGGCATTTACATTTCTTCTGAGAGGCTACAGAGGTGAAAAGTTCTAAAATATGAACATTTGTAGCAAGGAGGTAGATTTGGGGGGGGGGGGGGGGGATTTGCCCTCTTAAATTGTAAAAAAATCATTAAAAATGATCGGTTCTTCCGATTTTTTTCGCCAATTTTTCACTTATTTTCTACATATTCCAGCTTCCAGCCCCCCCTCATCCTCCCCCAAATAATAAAAATATATAACAACAATAATAAAAATATATAGCAACAGTTCGGAAGGTCACTGTACCATGCTGGCGCTCTCAGTACCTTGCGCGCATAAATAAAAAGTCCTGTAAGAAAAGATTTGTATGCCCTTTTCTAAGAGATTACACTGCTGAAGTCGAGATCCAAGAAGTTGAGATTTACTCTTAGGTAACTCCAAATCCCTGAAGAGATCATTCAATTCCGACAGTAATAAGGTGAGGTTGTCGATGAGTTGAATCATATGAACACTCTTCATCATCGGTGGACATATCATTTGATGGTCCAGGCTGTGGCTCAAAGTCTTTCAAATCCGTTTCTGGCTCTAGAGTATAGGTTTTGGGGGCACTAGGATTGGCAAAGATTCGTTGTGAGGAACTGGTCTTAAAGAGAGCTGAAGGGATATTAGGATACTGAATTAAATGCTTACTTTTACTAGAGAACCCGATGGTGGAAGTTACACAAAAGTAACAATCTGTGAGATGACAGCTAGGTTTGCGCCAAACCATGGGCACAGCAAATGGCATTGATTTATGGGTACCTTTGAGCCATTTGGTCAAGCTACTGTAACAAATAGTGCAGCAAACTGTTGGAGCCCAATTCTTGTCCTGATCGCCAACTTGGCAATCAAAGTAAAATTTTTAAGCAGTTTTAAGAAGTGGAGAAAGGGGTTTTCGTTGTGCTTTTTAAGTCAATTCCTCACAAACATAGCAGAAGCTATCGGGATGATTTTTGCACTCATGTGGCAAAAATTTGGGGGTGTTTGGTGGAGGATGAGGGGGGCTGGAAGCTGGAATATGTAGAAAAAAAGTGAAAAATTGGCGAAAAAAACCAGAAGAATCGATCATTTTTAATGATTTTTTTTTTACAATTTAAGGAGGCAAACCCCCCCCCCTCCCCAAATCTACCTCCTTGCTACAAATGTTCATGTTTTAGAACTTTTCACCTTCTAGCCCCTCAGAAGAAATGTAAAGGCTAAAATAATCCTTTTCATCCCTCCAAATTATCCAAAAGTGATAAAAATAGGTGGGGAGAGGGCCTCCCCCGAAAACGGTGGGTGATGGGGGAAAACGGGGGTTATATTCAGATTCCTTTTACATAAGAATCAGCAGGAATGGTGTCAGGGCTGATTTTCTTGCAGACCAGTGTTATCAAATCAATCTCTATGTGGTAGCACAAGTGTATCAGCTGTTGCCCATGAAGTGGACATGAAGTATTCTACAGTACGGCTAGTGATGCACAGGTGTCGCAGTACTATCCTTACAAGATGTACATGCTATGAAAGATAAAGCTTGCCGAATCAGATATTCATGTCACATTCTATCTTCAGATCCTGGCACTTTAACAGTGGATATCACTTGGCCAGGAAACATCCTTTGGAGTGATGAGACCCTTGAGTTATCAAAGAGGTCCTGTTGCATTTTCCAAAACTGAGTATAGTATGGTCACTTTCATCATTAGTTATATTTTTTTGAAGAGGTAACATCGACTGGGCTTGCACCTGTTGTGTTACTGGACAGCAGAATTATGAAATATTGACAAATTGTCTTCAGGATACCATTTTTATGCAAGATAGTACACCATCCCACATCTACAGGGTGGCCGGGAAGTTCCAGTACCCCCTATTATGTTATTATATTTAGGGGTACGGGAACTTCCAGACCAGATTATGATGCTTCTCTTTATATAGTAAATGACCTGTATATCACTGAATATTTCTGTATGGGAAAGTCTGATTCTTGGTAGGGTGCATCCAATACATATACGAACCATTTTTTCTTCCAAGAAATCGCTTCCCGTAGTTTCTTTACTTCAAATCTTAAAAAGTTTTTAATTCCTTAAAGATTTGTCTTTAAAGATCAAAATCTAACAGAAAAAAAGGTATCATTGCCGCATTCTTAAAGCATTTGTAACATAGGCTATCATCATCAGAAAGTGTATCTGGACTCAACAAGAGAGATATTATTCATCTGTTTACATCTGGATTCTGTTTTAGTCTCAATCTAAATGTCGTTTGGGATAAGAATAAAGGGGTTTTAAGAGATTCACTATCAACAGTTACTTACTGATAGTATTTGTAATAGCAAATAATAATAATAATAATAATAATATAATAACATAATAGAGGGTACGGGAACTTCCCGGACACCCTGTACAATTATGTCCAAAGATTGCTAAGGCGGCACTTTACAGACAAACAAAGTCTTCAGCCATAATTTCCAGACACCTTAGCCACCCTAATTACGGGACCTCACCCCATGCAACTTCTGGTTATGTTTTTTTTGAAGAACCATATGTACGAGGATGGATGTCAATTTCTGTTAGATCTGAAGGACAGGATTAAGACGTCATGTGTTGGCTACTGCAGTTGACATGTTTTCTTCTGCTGTAGAAAATGCTGTTCTTCGCATGAAAACTGTTGATGATTACAATGGAGAATACACTGAACAATTGTAGTGATGTTCAACTGATTTGTATTGCAACAGCACCAACTAGTAAAAAATTTTGTAACTAATCTTTTTTTCAATAAATGGCAAGTGCATCCTTTGAAGAACCTGTTATTTAAATTTTTCTTCATTAAGAGCCTTAGAAATCACTCCAGAGCCCTCTAAAATAGAGATACTTTAATTTGAACAACCCGATATATCAAATTTATTGTTGGCAAACATTATTTAATTCAAAATCATACATTACCATTAGGCTAAGAAAATTGGCAAACATGTAAATGTTTTGCACTATTCCTTTAATGTGCCCAATTAAAATTTAACATCTATGAGACCACAACACCACAACTGCACGTTTAAAAATATTAACACATTAAAACTGCACTACATTTCAGAATTCCAGTGCGAATTCTTTCCTCAGGTGCCGATAAATTTTAACATTCAATTTATGTTTTCACTATATTTTCTTTTCATTGTAAAATTTTAAAGATGTCACATTTGACCAAAATAAAAATTTACCCTATCTTTGAATTTATTGATTAATCTTATAGTACAATTTAAAATTTACAGGTTTTTAATTCTGAAGGCAAATACTTGTAAGTCCTTTCATTTTTTTCTTTTTCTTTTTGTAGTTTTTAAGTACAGTAAAACCTCGTTAAGTCGTCACCCGGATAAGTCGTCACTCCGTTTAAGTCGTTGTTTTCCTTTGGTCCCGACAAGGTCTCATACACAATAATGTAAAATAACCTTCCTTTACCAGTCACCAAATTTAATTCTACTCCGGATAACTCGTCACCCTCAAAAATGGCCAAAAGCATCTTTCTTCTCCATTTTGCATGACATCGTGTTGTCTTTTCAGCCTCGCTCCTTCTATTTAAGAAAGCCAAGCCTTTACGGGGAATTTTTGACCACGCCTGTCACTTCATTCCTACCCCTTCTGGTTCTTGGAATCTCGCTGCTAATCATTCAAAGCACACTTCTCGCTGCGACTCTGTCAAGTGTAGACTTTTTCTTGACCGCTCCTGAGTGTGACCTCATTTCATAGCGAGTATGTCCCGCTTTAAGGGCTATTTTTTCTCTTGCAATTTCGTGGATCGATTACGTTTTTAACATGCCAGGGAAACGAAAACTTATCTCATTATCTTTTAAAGAAAAAAAGACTTAATTGCACTTTTTGAAAAATCAAATGTTTCGAAAACAAGCTTTTGCCAAAGAACATCATATTCCCAGGAATACATTAAACGATATTCTTTAATTGAAACAAGTAATTGAAGAAGCTGACTGCAAAGACAAAAGAAACAGAATGAGGAAATCGAAGTTTGACGAGATAGCGGAGGTTTTAGTTCGATGGAGAAAACATGGCAGATCGCAAAATGTGCCTATTTCTGCCGTGATTCTCAAAGAAAAAGTCATGGAAATTGCTAAGGAGTTGAACATTGAAGATTTCGGCGGCAGCAATGATTGGCTGGAATGTTGGAAAGACAGACATTGCCTTTCTTTTAAAACGATTAAAATGTGGCAACTATAAAAAGTGGTTTTGTTTTTTTCATTTTCCACTCATTCATTTGCATGTATTGATTTCTGAAAATCTTGTTTTTCTCACCGAATCCTACAAC
>JAFIDM010009631.1:221526744-221557068 GCA_023159025.1 Thereuonema tuberculata
CTGTATTTTTCCTGATTTCAGCTACTGTGTAGCACAAATGTATGCAGTTACATCAGAACTTTAACTCATACAGCTGGTTTAATGTTAGCAACAAACAAGTTGAAAAGATTTCACCAAGATATAATTGCAATGGAGCACATTATCAAGAAAGGTCGGATTATTATTGTTAGTTTTTAAGAAATAATGATGAAAAACTATAGACAAATTTAGGACCAGATTGCTTTTTTGTGACAATCTGTTTCCACTTCAATATTTTCTTGTTTTTACTTAGTTTTTATTAGTTATGTTTAACTAATGATAACATTATTCTCATCATTTGGTGTAGCTCTCAGTGAAGACGAATGTGAGAATTTATTTTACAGTAACACTTCTCTATAAATTTCAACAGTGAAAACACCATTGCTTATTGTTCTTCAGGATGTATCATTTGGTGAAGTTTATTCTGTAAATTAAAGTCAGCATGACATTAAAAAAAATATTTTCAGGGCCAAATTTCAAGTTTAATAATGACGACATGTTTAAAAATCAGCTAATTTCAACACAATAGTAAACAATAAAAAAAAAAAAAAACGAGTATTAAAAAATTTTTAATGCCATTTTCATTAATTCAAGGTACTTGAAAAAAAATAAAATAAAAAAACTTTGTTTCTAGTTCAGATCTCCATCAACAAAATTTTTCATTACATTATTAAATCATAAAAATCAGATTATTTATGTAATAGACTTTTTCTACAAACCATGCCTTCTGTAAATTGGCTGCTACGTTTTGTTGTGCATAAATATGCACACAATTAGTCTTTAATTAGTCTTCTTTTTTTTTTTTTCTTTCTTTCTTTTTTAACATTCTTCCCCTCAATTTACATCATTTAGATTTCAAACAAGATTTTTTTTGTCATTTGATTTAATTTGGCATTTAATGAATTACATAATTAAGAACTTAAAATGTATTAAAGACAAAAGTAAGTGTCAAAGTATGATAATTAATGAGAACACAGCTAAAGTAATAAGAAAACATTACAAAAAAATTGTGAACATTTTCTCCTATCCCATAGGAGTAAATGCAATATCTACTCTACTCCTTACTGTTATATTCACTGATACTAAATTAGTTATATACCAATGTGATATTCACAATTAAAAAATGCTGCACTGATAACTAAGCTTCTTTTTCTGGATTTTGTTTTAATTATCACCATTTTGTTTCAACATTCCATTTTCATCAGCAGAAACAATGACTACATTCACTCTGAGCAATTGTCAGCAACTCATGCTTATCCTGGTATTCTTCCACAACACGGAAGGTTCCATTTTATTTCAGTTACCTATGAGAGTCTGTGTAAGGGTCATGATGTAAAGAGAAGGCTCCTGATACTTTGAATTTTGTTGAAATTTTAAAAAAAAAATGTTCACTTTTTAAAACCCCAGAAAATCTGCTCATGCACTGAAAACAAAAATAAGAACTAAAAACTGAATTTTTACCATATTGTGGAGGAGATGGAGGTGGCGGCGGTGGTGGCGGAGGTGGTGTAGCGCCTTCTTCCTGGGTCACACTGGGAGATGCAACTGAGGGAATATCAGTGGACTGCATAAAGGTTTGCATTGGGAGATCTTCTTCAGTATTCAGCTGCAAATTGGGCGAAAATAAATCAATGAAAAAAATTTCTAATGAAATAATAAACTAGTCTCATAATTAGCAAAAAGAAACAAACAGAAAATTATTGGAAGGAAATTATTTTATGTATTCAATAGAAAAATAAGATTTAATTATTAACTTTTAATGAAAATGATTAATTTACTCAAATATTAGTTTGCAAAATATATCTTAATACAGTCAGAATATTTCACATATATGCATATTTTGTAATAATAACATTAACAAAAAAAATAATATATACTAATACTTCACATTAATATCATTTTAAACCATCTTCAGCCTGCAATATATAATTATGTGGATGGAAAAATATCATTAAAAATAAAATCAAAATTTTATTTTGTAAAATTTCTGTTTCTACAATTATTCAATATACAAAAAAAAAAATTCAATTTAAAATTATGCCTGCTTTTATAATGACTAAAAATCATTTTTGAATAAAAATGGCAACCTTTATTTAGTTTCAGTAATTCCACACACGAAAAGTGTAAATGGGAGCTCTTTATGTTCATTTTGTCCATCTGTCGTCCACCTCTAAACTACAAGTTGGACAGCTGTGAGTTATATCTTATTGGAACATTATTATGGGAGGAAATACAGTTCCAGTCTTCGGTCAATTCCTTTTCCGGTAAAGTGATAATACTTAAGAATATTCTCAACACCTTACAAGCATTCTGAGTGGTTTAATCAGCTTGTGTTCATAGCTATGATTGTGTCGTGATTACATTCATTGTGGCTGTATTAACCCAGGTTACTACATTTCTAGTCACAGAAACCACATTCATGAATGAGTGATGTCATAACAAAACAAGGTAGGTGGTGCCCCACTAATGAGATAAATTTGTAAGTAAAAGAAAAAAGTATACTAAATGACCCAAAATCACTAATAATATCTTTTTAATAAGGTTATTTTTAGGAAGTGTTTATTCCTATCATTTTTATTTGTTAAATGCATTTTATACAATTGACGATTTTAATGGATTAAAGAGTAAAACACATTAAGCTGCCTAAGGAGCAAGAAATGATAGTGATAATAGACATAAATGGACTAAGCACAAACAAGATAAATATCTAACAGGTTGGTTTTTTTTTTTTAACAAACCATCAGAAATGAAATACCAGTACATATAAGACAAAATCTGTAGTGATAAGATACTATATTTATTAGTAATAGTGGGTTCAGAGCTAACATAATATTACATACATCTTGACACCATAAATATCTCACCTGTATGATGAAGGAAACCATTATTGTTAATGCGGTCATCCATTCACCTTTTTTTTTTTATATAAACCATCTCTTTTACTATACCTTCACTAACAATTCCACAAACATCAAAATATATAATTTCATGATTATCCTTAATTTCTATGTGCATATCTTATTTATTTTCTTATAATACCTTATCATCAGAAACAGATAAAAAAATAAAATAAAAAAAGTCAATCAATTCCTTCTTAAAGTGTCCACAGAATTTAAGTTTCTTCCGATACGCTTTCAATATTAAAATAAAAACATTGCATTGCAAAAATTGTTTCTTTTATTAATTTGAACTGATAAATCAAATCAAGGCATGCGCGTGAAGGTCACATGCATTTGTCAATGCTCTTCAATTCTAATCACGTAAGTACAAACAATTTATAGTTAAATAATTGCAATCTGATTTAACTACAGGGTGTCTACAAAATCTGAAAAAAAAAATTCCCTGATTTTTCCCTGATTTTACGAACAATTTCTTTGAAAATTCTATCGTAAGAGAAAAATTCCATGATTTTAACTACTTGGTAAATATTTACTAATTTCTGTATGTATACTAAAAGAATAAGCAAAAAATTCTATTCTACTGAAAAAGTAATACAGGCATTCTGAAATAAATTCAAATTGTACATATTGACATTTCATGAATGATATAAAAGTATATTTTAATGAGCTTTTACAAACGATGCTGCATATACTACGGTATATTACACACACACTGAAATTGAATTCAATATTTATTGCAACATACTACGTTTGATTGGTTTATTACTATAAAAACAATACTTATGAAATACTTAATAAAAAAAGTATTTTACTTTATTATTAATATTAATTTATTATTATCATTTTACATTATTTTATTTTCTTTCGGGAGGGAAACAGGAGATCGACGTGATGCGTGACCTTGAATGCTCCCATAAGATAGGCTCTCGCGCTTGGCAAAATATCACAAAATTTCCATGATTTTAAGTAATAATTGAAAAATTCCCTGATTTTTTCCAGAATAACAAAATTCCCTGACAATTCCTGGTTTTCCCTGATTTCCAGGTTCTGGACACCCTGAACTATTATCCAAGTACAAACATGGTAAGTAGAGGTTACCTACTGAAGTCAACTGCAGGAAATGTAAAAAAAAAAAGCTGAAAAGTAATCCATTTAAATGCAATGGCTGTGGACATGCATTTCATCTTAAGTGAGTGGGATCTGAGGATGACAACTCAATCATAAGCCCTTCAAGGAAACTGCAATGGAAATGCCAAGACTGCAGGAACATCACACAAAAGCATAGGAATGAAAACGATGACCACTGAGAAACAAATTCAATTTTCATCAAAGATTCATCCCCGACCCAAGAAAAACAACCCAACCCCATGCAGAGTAAAATGGATTAACTCCTTCTACAGGGGAAAGTGAATACTTTCCCCAAACAAGGTCAAGTGAATGATGCCATTCTTTAAGAACTCAAAGAAATAAGGTCACAACTATCCGGTTTAAATGATATTAAACAAGAAATGAAACACATCAATGAAGGAATGGATTACATAAATTCTCAGTATGAGGAAATCATTCAAAGACTTAAAACAAACGACAAACAAATGATGGACATAACTGAAAAATTAACCCAAGTTGAAGTTAAAAACAATCCTACAGTAGAAAAAATAAAAATATTGGAGGACCAAGTGCAAAATCTGGAAGAAAGACTTAGAGCCTACAATTTAGAAATTGAAGATGTAAAGGCCAATGAAAACCTCAAAAGCATTATTGAGGAAATAGCTGATAAACAACAGATCAACTAAACAACATTGATTCACATGGTTCAAACATATAACAAGGACAAAATTGAACCAATTCTCATAAAATTCACATCTTTGAAAGCCAAAGAAATCTGGATGACCAAAAATGAAACAGAAAAAAATACTACAAAATAATTACATTCATCAAGATAATGACTATTCCAAAATCTACATGAACGATAATCTTACAAAAATGAAAAAAAGAACTATTTTGAAAACTAAACAACAAAAGCAAAAGACTATAAATTTACTTGGATAAAAAAATCAAGATATTAGTGAGAAAGGATACGACATCTAGGATCCTGAAAATCTCAAAGGAAGAAGACCTAACAAAGCAATAACAAAAAACAAAAGTAAATGGCTGATAGCATGACAGACGAACAAAAATCAAACTTTTTCCATAGCATTGATGATTGGTACAAGTCAGGTAAGACTGCCTTGTACAAATCTGATCAAATGACAATATTATGTTTAAATATCAGAAGCTTAAGAAAAAACTTTGATTACTTCATTTGTAGCATTAGTAAATTCTTGGATTTAATTGATATTATTGTTTTGAATGAAGTGAATATTAAAAACTCAGAAATAACCTAGTATCAAATCCAAAATTTTGATACCATTCATAAACTTAGAATTAATAAAAGAGGCGGCGACATCATCATCATCATTATATTTATAAAAGCAACCTCAATATTACAGAACACCAAATTAATACAATTAATTATGAAAATATATAACTTGCGAAATAAAGTACAATGGGAAAGGTAATAAAGAAGTTAATAATCTCATATTACTATCAATATATAGGCCACCTTAATCTTGATAAAGGCAGCTTCTGTAAAGAATTAGATAGGAATTTAGATCAACTAATCAAAACTTTCAAAAACAAAAATATACTGGTAATTGGTGATATTAACATAGACATAAGTAAAAAATTCCCAACTATAGAACTTTAAATTATTTAAAAGTATGCTCTACTCATGGCTTAAAACATTATATCACAGAAACCACCAGAGAAACCCCTCAGAGCTGGTTATTTGTAACCAGACAGGCCTGGCAAACACGAGGGGCTTCTTATCCCAAGCAAGTGGCCAGGAAAGACAGTTGGCTTTGTACCCCAACTTTTCTGGCTGCGAACCAGATCCTTTTTCTTTTCTTGGTTCAGACACTTATTTACTTCATTCCACTCTGTCCTTCCCCTTCCTTTTCATTAGGCAAATCCCATGGTTGATAGACCCTCGCCTAAGGGATGAATGTCGCTGGCCCTTATACCATCAGGCGATCCTAAAGGGTCTTGATGAAGGAGTAGTGCTCCAATCTATAAGCTATGGAAAAAAAGAATGATATTCACTACCCAGGTGGTAATCCACCCTCTCCTTCGGGAGAGGCAGGCTCCCAGTTGGATTCTGGGAGGAGCCATCCACAGCTTTTATCAATAAAGGCCCAGCTTTCTGCAGAGACCTCTAATTACACTCTAAGGCATGGGGCGGCAGAGACTGAATCCAGCCAAGTGATATGGACATACAGTCGAACAAAGACCTTCTCTCAGACAGTAAGGAGGCAGTTCTTCTGGGCAACCCCAATACACCGGGGACCTCGGACAAGCTTGCGAGCGCAAATCAGCAACTTGACAAGTTAAAAGTCAATCGAGTCAAAATGACAACTAGCGAACGAAGACTAGCTGTTAAAGCTAGGTTTGAGGTGCAGGGCATTCATTGGGATCCAAGCAAGTTTGGAAAACGCAAAAGAGGTAATAAACTCAAGTATAAAGCACATAGAGCAGAGGCTGTTCAGACTCCCTCTGGTAAACCTTCGAGTCCCTATGCTACTGGAAATAAATGCAACAGAGCAGAGTCCTCCACCCCGCCGTCAACTGAGATTGACAGGAAGCGGCAGAGATGGACTCAGTTAGCAGTGCCAACAACCTCAACAGAGAACACTAATACATATAAAGATAAACTCATGGTCACAAAGATGGCAGTGGTGATAGAAAACTATCCGACATCCAAACTTACTAAAGAACCGGGTGAGCAGATAGAACAAACACTGATAGGTAGGATCGGCCACCTTTCAGACGGCACATACCCTGCCTTTGCTGGTACCCACCTTGAGAGGGGAGCACTTGTAGTTTCCTGTAAAACAGTGCGCACTGCAAACTGGCTCAAACAGGTAGTGACTGAAATATATCCTTTGGGAGAAAAAGTCAAGCTGATTGCAGGCGACAGGAATGAAGTTCTGCGGGCTACCAAGGTGCTCTTCAGGACACCTGCCAAGCTTGCGGATTTCACTCCTGACAAGATCTGTGAGCTGCTTGATAATCAGAATCCATTGTTAAAAGTTTCAGAATGGACAAGACTATCAGTCAAAGATGACCCGAAAGGCAAAATCTTTATTTTCCTGATAGATGATGAATCATTGGGGGCACTTAAAGCCTCTGATTGTAACGTGAAGCTTGCCCTGTGGATGTCAACTATTCTTATACTCTTGGGTAAAGAAAAAGATGACGCTAAGGGTGATTCAGATAAACCTCCACCACAGTACAGCAGCGTCAGCTGCTCTCTGTCATACCTTTTCAAAAGGTCATTTTGATCTAGCCCTCATCCAGGAGCCGTGGATCTACCATGGACGTATTGTTGGGCTTGGAGAAACAAAAGGTAAGATTATTTCCTGTAATTCCATAAATAATGTTAAAACTTATATTCTGGTAAAAAATAGTATTCAGATTTTTTTCGTTGGTTGAATTCTGTTTCAGTGATCTAACCTCGATAATTATCAACTGGGGTGAAAGGAAGGAGCAAAGTCTTATTGTGAGCTCAGCATACCCGCCCTGACTCCAAAGAATTATCTTCGTTGCAGGAGCTCAGACTCTTGACTACGCATGCACAATGAAACAACCTCAATCTCCTTGTGGGGTGTGATGCTAATTCTCACCACAAAGAAGGATGGGGAAGCACTAATACCAATGCTAGAAGCGAGTCACTTTTAGAATTCCTACTAGCAAATGTCGGTAGTTTTAGTAGTTTGCTAATAGGCTTAGGAGTGAAACTATAGACGTCACCTTCTGTACGCAACTAGACTTGGTACAGGGATGGCACGTCTTTGACGAAGCATCCCTTTCGGACCATAGCTACTTTAAGTTCAATTTGGGCTATATACAAGGTGCATTCAAGTTCTAACACCTCCGATTTTTTTTCTCAGCACTGGAAACAGATAGAAACATGCGGTTTGTTTTAAAATAAGCGGGCAATGGGCACTCTTTGTCATTGCGAGACAGAGATGGCAGCTTTGTATGGCACACAGAACCTTAGCGGCAGCGTCGAGAGTGAGCGACAGTTTGTGATACTGAAAATGGCGACGTTTTCATTACAAGATCAGCATGTTATCATTCATTTTCTCCATTTGCGTGGCACCGATTGAAATTTATCGACAAATGAGTGAGACATGTGGTGAAGGTGTCATGGATGTGTCTAATGTGCGTGCGTGCGTACGTCGCCAGTCTCTGTCTCGCAATGACAAAGAGTGCCCGCTTATTTTAAAACAAACCGCATGTTTCTATCTGTTTCCAGTGCTGAGAAAAAAAATCGGAGGAGTTAGAACTTGAATGCACCTCGTAAATAAACCTCAATCGTACCGAAATCCTAGGAATACAGATTGGCAAGGTTATTCTGATCAACTTAAAGCCATGGTAAAACCATTGGCATAAAAAGTTAACATAGGACTTGACTTAGAGCAAGTAGCTTATGCACTCAATGAGGTCATAATGGAAAGCTACAAAGACAACTGCCCGCTTGTAGAAGGATCGCGATCTTCCGGCATTAGATGGTGAACAAGAGATCTAGAATGTAAGCGTAAGGCTATCGGGAGGCTTTTCAATCACTTCAAGCACACTGGGGACTGGAGGAAATATCACATAGCCCTCACAGCCTTGACTGTTGCGATAAAGAAAGAAAAAAGGATATCATGGAGGAAGTTTATGCAAGACGTAGGTAGTCTCAAGGAAGCCGCTAGACTTCACAAAGTTCTGGCAAGCAAAGCTATTAATCCTGTTGGATCTCTATGAAGAACCAGTGGACAGTGTACAACCTCAGCAAGGGAAATACTTGAACTTCTCCTCGAGACGCATTTCCCAGACTGTGTAACAATAACTGGTAACGAAACAAAGGGTTTCAGCACTACTGGCACAGACCCAAAGCCATGGGCCGTCAGATCAGACTGGAACCTTGCAAGGAGAGTTATCACTTTATCTAAAGTTAGATGGGCTATTAACAATTTTAGCCCATTCAAATCTCCTGGGACGGATGGGGTGTATCCAGCCTTGTTGCAAAAAGCATCTCGGTCAGTCCTCAATCTTCTCTGCGAATTATTCAGAGCCAGTGTGGCCTTAGGCTACATTGCACGGGCCTGGAGTGTGAGCAGGGTGGTTTTAATCCCAAGAGAGGTCGCTCCGACTACTCCTATGTGAAGGCATATAGACCAATAGACTCTCCTCATTCCCTTTGAAGGGTTATAGAGAGATTGGTAGATAGACACATCCGAGATAGGGTGCTGCTAGGACAGTCCCTCCATCGGAATCAACATGCCTATTAGCCTGGCAAGTCATGCTTATCTGCCCTAAACGATCTTGTTTCAAGGGCAGAAGTTGCGCTGGACTGTAAAGAAATAGCATTTTGTGCATTCCTAGACATTGAGGGTGCTTTTGATAACATCTCTCATGACACTATCATAGGTAGGGCTAGAGAGAGGCATACAAGCCACATAGGTGGATAGATGCTCTGCTTCAAAGCCATTATGTTAAATCTACCCTTTTGCATGACAACTGAAATCTACACCAGCAAAGGTTGTCCACAAGGTGGAGTGTTATCACCCCTATTGTGGAATTTGGTGGTCGATGACCTCCTTACTCAAATCTCCATTACAGGAGTTCATATACAGGGCTATGCAGATGACATAGCTCTCATAGTTACAGGTAAGTTTTGTGAGACAGTGGTTGACATCATGAATGACAGGCTCAGGAAGATCTGCACGTGGTGTGAGAGGGAGGGACTTAAAAGTCAACCCCTCAAAAACTGTCGTAGTTCCATTTACTCGAAAGAAGAATTTAACTGCATTAAACAGAATTAAGTTGAATGGAGTCCAGTTGGAAGCTTCGGAGTCAGTCAAGTTCCTTGGCATAACCTTGGACCAAAAACTGAACTGGAACGCACATCTGGAAAATGTCATTCATAAGGTCAAATGGGCACTTCTTTCGTCCAAGTGTGCCATTGGGTCAAACTGGGGACTTAAACCAAATATTGCTTTTTGGCTGTATGTGTCGGTTATACGCCCTCAGATACAACACAGGATCCATAGTCTGGTGAATCACGGTCACTTTGGGAGACTAGAAAGAACAATCCTCCTGTTAAAGAACTCGTCTGGTACACAGATGGTTCTGTTATTAATCAAAAAGCTGGATTCAGGGTGTTCTGTAACAAGCCTCGAACCACTTATAAAAGTCAGCCTGGGAAGTCATTGTACTATTTTTCGGGCGGAAATTATAGCTATTTTGGAATGTGCCTATTTTGGGCAAAAGGCTACAAGGATGCAAACATTTCCATTTTTTCGGATAGTGAAGCTGCCCTTAAAGTGCTGGATGCCGATGTCATATCATTTAAATTGGCATGGGAATGCCACCAAACACACATTGCTCTTGCTCAACTCAATGCAGTGACACTGGGATGGATTCCAGGGCACAGGAGGCTTGATGGGAATAAAAAAGCGGACCAATTAGCAAAAGAAGAGGCCGAAATTCCCTTCATTGGTCCAGAACCAGCTTGTGGAATTAGCTGGTCACTAGCTAAGAGCACAATGCATAATTGGGCCAAAAAAAGAGCACCAACATAGATGGAATCTCTTTCCTGGCCAAATCTTTGGGAAAAAACTAGTGCAAGGACCCTTAACATCGCATACAAGGTCCTTAATTAGACTTGACAGAGCTAATCTTCCATTAACCATAGCATTTATCACTGGACACGGCCACTTCAGGAAACACCTGACAGTTGTAGGTCTACATCAAGAAGACATCAGCTGCAGACTATGCGGGCAGTCGCCAGAGACAGCCAAGCATTTAATCCTGGACTACGAATTCTTAGACCTTAGGAGAAGAAGGATATTAGAAGGTAGACAGCCGGGAGCTGAATTTGATGCAGATTTGGGGAGTAAGATACTGGAACTTATTAAATTCACTGGTATCGGAACTCCCTAACTATGCGAAAATGGGAGCACAATAAATCTTATAGGTTGACGTGCGCAAGGTCTTGAACCTAATTCTCACAATTAATCTAATCTAATCTAACCACCAGAGAATCTACAACTAAAACCCAACATTCTGAAACCTGCATAGATCACTTTGGAAAAATAAAAGATTCCAACGTAATAGATAACAATAACTCAGACCATATGATACTTATCAATTTATCAAATAACAAAATTAACTTTTCCATCAACCACAAAAGAAAAACTAAGCAGAAATTAATTATGCCTATATCTGACGTTACCTACTTCAATTCACAAATAAGTTGTTAGAAAAACAACATACCTCATACTATCACGATGTGAACAAAACTCTCAAACATTTTTATAAAATTCGCTACCAATCCTGTAAGAACACAAGACAACATATCAACATATCAATGTAAATGACAGTGATTTCGCTAATACCAAGAAAAATCAGCACCAAAAATTTAAACACATATGGATGACAGATGAGATTTATAAACTCATTAAAGAAAAAGATCAGCTATATAAAAAACATAAAAACAATAAAACGAACAGTACATGCGCCCTTAGATACAAAAAGTTAGGAACTTAACAATGAACTTTAAAAAAAAAAAAAAAAAAAAAAAATATTACTCTGATCAGTTTGAAAAAAATAAATAAATAAAGAATACTGGAAAATAATAAATGATACAATAAATACAAGCAAAAAAGAAAACGTAGGCAGTAATTTATCTTGCATCATAAATCAGCAAGGTACTTAGAAAAACACTAGAAGATTTTGAAGTACATTTTGGCAATATTGGCAATATAAAAGAATGCAAATGAAACATCAGTTTTTAAATTGTATCCTCAACACACCCCTTCGGGCTCTATAGTATTAACTGAAATGTCTCCAAATAATGTTAATATAATTTTAAACAATATGAAATCATGTAAATCAGTAGGATTGGACAAAATACCTATAGAGGAAATCAAAGAACACAATGAGTCATACACACAAATCATTTGCGAAATCTCAAAACAAATCATTAAAACATGTACGTTCCCAGAAAAATGGAAATGGGTAAAAATCCTTCCAATCTACAAAAGTGGAAAAAAAACTTCCATAATCAACTACCGTCCCATATCACTTACTTAACATCTCCAAAATCTTCGAATCACATTTAACAAACACCATATACAATTTCACAGAAAAAACAAAACCATAAACATTAACCAGTACGCCTATCAAAAAAATTCCAGTACCACAAATTTATTAGACGACTAACGAGTATTTAAACACGAATTTAAACAAAAGCAAATATTGTCAATTGTATTTATAGACTTTAAAAAAGCCTTTGACTGCTTAAATCACGCCATACTGGAAAAAGAATACTGGCATTCGAGGAAATACACAAAAATTGATAAGTAACTATTTGAAAAATAGAAAATTTAAGGTATCCATTAAAACAACCCAAGTAAATTCTACAAATTAAAAACAGGAATCCCTCAAGGATTCTTTTATTGTTGAACTTTTTAAAAATATCCTTATAACAGAAACATATCCAAATCTTTGGAAAATTGCCCATGTTATCCCTGTATATAAAGGAAACAATACAAGTAATTGTTATAAGCTTGAAAATTATAGACCTATATCTTTACTTTCAAATATTTCAAAAATTTTTGAGTTATCTTTATGATATGATTTACAAATGTATAAAAATTAAGAACATATTAAATTGTAATTAATATGCGTATCAACCGAATAAAAGCACTGGTTTATTGTTCAAAAATCTTAGTGAAGACATAAACAACAAACTTAATTAAGGTAAAAAATTATTTATACTGTGTTTATTGATTTCAGAAAGGCTTTTGATAGCATAAATCATAAATTATTGTTAGAAAAACTTAATTCAATTGGTATTAGGGGAAAAATTGATGATCTAATAAAAAATTATTTAAAAAAATAGAAAAATTAAATAAAAATACAAATGTACTGGGTCGTTTGGAAAGTTCGTGCCGAATTTGAAGGAAAATTGAAACACAGCACATTTAAATTTTGGTATAGATTTATTAAATTCTATAGGTGCCATTCTGTTCCACAACCCTTCTCCATCATTCAGGCAACGTGAAAATTGCATCCTTCCAGAACCTCTCAGGTTTTTCGGTGAAAAACTTTTGTATATGATTTTTTATCTCGACCAAAGAGTTGAGTTTTTTCCATTAAGGGAATTTTGTAATGATCGAAATAGGTCGAAATTTGAGGTTGCAAGGTCTGGTGAATATGGTGGATGGAGTAGAACATACCAACTGAGCTCCAACAACTTTTGTCGAGTTGTCAAAGACACGAGGTCGGACATTGTCTTGATGAAACACGACGCCCTTCCTATTCGCTAATTCTGGACGTTTTTGTTCAATTGCTGTCTTTAATACGGCTAATTGGGAGCAATACTTTTCTGAATTTATCGTCTCATTGTTTGGTAAAAGCTCATAATGCAGGATTCCTTCCCAATCCCACCAGACACAGAGCTTGACCTTCTTAGGATGAAGAACAGCTTTTGGGGTGGATAAAGGTGGTTTCTTCCGCTTTCCCCAAGACCTTTTTCGCTTAACATTATTATAAATGATCCATTTTTCATCCCCTGTCACTACTTGCTTCAAAAATGGTATCTCCTCATTGCATTTGTAGAGCAAGTCACAAATGAAAATGCGATCCATCAGATGTTTCTCCGTTAAATTGTGGGGAGCCCATACATTAACACGGTTTGTGTAGCTAAGCTTCAGAAAATGCTCGTGGATGGTGGATTTTGATATTTTTAACATTTCTGCTAATTCACATGTCATATAGCGTGGGTTATTCTCGATCAGTGTTTTAATCCGATCTTCACCTGGGGTGGAGGGCCTACCCGGCCGGCCGTTCTTGATCTTCAAGAAACCTAGCAAACCATTTCTGCACAGTTCTTTCAGCTACAGCACCTTCACCATAAACAGTGCATATCTTGTTTGCCGCTTGTGTGGCATTTTTGCCTTTCCGGTAAAAGTATTAGATGCCTATAATACACTTTGTTTGCTTCCATATTCAAAGGCGTATACAACTGATAAAAATTAACATATCGTAACCAAACTTTTTTCCAAATATGCCTGAAGTACCGTCTTTTATAATATGTGCACATGCCATTTGTTTTCAATCATTCTGATATATTCAGGGGGTGTCTTTATGCCACCTACAGAAAATTGGCACAAACTTTCCAAACAATCTAATACATAAGTAAATCATATAATATTAAATCTGGGGTTCCACAAGGATCAAATTTGGGGCCTCTATTATTTAATCTTTATATGAACTCTTTGAACAATTGTATTATCCATTCAAATATTTATACATATGCCGACAATGTAGTAATATTTACAAATAATAATAGCCAATTAAATGCATATAACAGAATGAAGATTGACTTAAATAATATTAATAGATGGGCTGTAAATAATCATATGACAATAAATATTAAAAAACTAAAATTATGTTAAAAAATAAAAATAAAATTATCTATAAAAATTATTTCGTGCTTTACACAACAAAAATTGTAAAAATATGGAAAATACCTACCCCGGTTAATATAGAACCATGCAATTGCGAAAAAATTGACTACACTTCTCAACATAAGTATTTAGGAGTCTATATTTACGAGAAATTTTCATGGAATGTACAGTATCACCACATCATTAAAAAATTAAATACCCTAACTTACTTACCATTTAAAAGAAATAATTCCATTCAAACAAAAATTAATTATTTTTAAATCTTTGGTAGATTCTATCTAGGACTATGGTCTTGAATATTTGGATCTTTATAAATAGGACACAAACAGAAAATATTAACAGAATTTTTTTTTTTTTTTTAAATAATAAGTAATGTCTTTTTAAACTTCAGTAAGAGTAGAGATGAAAAAACCATATTAGAAAAAAAATTCAAAATCTTAACTATAGAGGAAAAATTTATTTATAAAATAATTTGTAAAAAAAAAATTTAAAATAAAAAATTATAAAAATAGATGTAAAGAAAAAAAAAACTAGAAATAATTGGCTTAGTATGTTAAATAATAAAATAATCAGAAATAATTATGGCTACCGTTTAAATGGTCATATAATATAGAAATTATATAAACAAATTATGCGGGAAAATTACGATTTTCCAAAAATTTAAGATATAAAGGAAAGATTAATTTCAGACATTATTGATGAAAATATTAAATTACAAATTACTCTAAAGCGTTTGCCTATGCAAACGACTTCATAATAATAAATGCTTCCGATGAAATACAGACTACTCATCAAAGGACTCATATGACTTAGACCAAATTGTAAAGTGGACCCCTGACTACAAAATGGAAATAAAGCAGGCAAAAACAAAATTCATGGTAATCAAAACTAAAAACAAAAACATAAGCATCATCCAAGCTTAAAAATACACATATTTGAGGGTGTACACAAAGACAATGAACAAACCGTTAATTGCAGCAGTGAAGTATTGGAAAACAAACAATTGTAAATATTTTGGTATTCGCATTGATAATAAATTCACATAGCATATTCACAATCTCAATCCTCAAAAAACTCAACACTTACACTTCCATCTTTAACAAAATTAAAAATTCTTTTCTTTTAAAAGCAAAAATCTTAATTTATAAAGCTTTAGTTGACTTGACAATAAACTATGGCATAATTAACTGAATACATGCAAAAAAGAATGAAAATGACTTAATAGACAAATCCATAGATAATCTAATCTTCCCTAACTTCAAACAAATGTTATATACTGAAAAACTAAATATCCTAAAAAAGTATAAAATATTATATCCATGACAAAAAATAGTGTACACAATTACACTAAAGAATTATTTTACTCTTCTAAATACAACCAAATGCACAACACACTATTCGATCAGAAGCAACTTCTATAATAAACCAAAATTTGAAGCACCTCAAAATAACTATGGCTTAAGATTAAAAAGTAAAATAATTGTTAACGTATTTAATTAGTTTGATGAAATTTTAAACAATCTAAAAATTTTAAAGACTTAAAAAGAAAACTCTTTAATTACATTACAAAAAATTAGATACAATGGTTTAAATAATTACATAACATTGAAATCCAAGCTTAGAAAATATATCATTTTACACAAAATTCCCAAGTAAAAACACCAACTTAACCAACTATATAATTAGCCATAAAAAAAACAAAACAACAACAACCAGGAAATCGAAGTGATTAGAAATATTTTAATACTTATACTTTTATTACTTTGCATTTTATGATATTAATGTATATCTATAATATGTATACTTGAACATATTCACAGAAGCTCGGTTGTAATGCGGTTGTTTATATCACGAATTCGGATATAACGCGATTTGGTCTTGGACCCAGTCTATTTTCGAAAAGGTGTACAATTGTAAAATTGCTAAATTTACTGTTTTTTCGCCTAAAATCAAATCAAAGGTGTAAATTAATATGCTTGCTTCCTTATTATTTACAGTAATTGAGACTATACCCACCCTAATGTCACGAAAATGCATCAAATACAATATATTTTTTTAAAAAATACCAGAATCGCAGACTTTTTCGTTCAACCAAAATGAATATCGAGATCTATTTTTCTGCGAATGACAACCAGTAAAGAGGCCCATGTAATCTAATAGGCATATGAATACCTAGGTTTGATCTATGCGACTCGAAATTTGTACAAGTTGCCAAGATGGTGGCGCCAAATTGATTTTGGCTAATATAACCCATCAAAGTGTTGAAAAGGTAATGATTTTTGTATTTATAAATATAAAATTCTCTCACATAGCTCTGAATGATGTAGGTAATCGCAAAATGACCATTTTAAATCAATTTGGAATCGTGTGGGTGATAATAGGGTGCGATATACGACATTTGACGTCGCAAAGTAATAAAAGTTCGGTTATATCGCGATCTTCGAGATCTTGGATCCGAAAGTTCGCGGTATAACCGAGCTTCTGTGTATGTATGTGTATATATATATTTATATATATTTATGCTCCTGTGTGTGTGTATACTATACATATATACAGAGCCATATATGCATATCTGCATTTTCACATTAGAATGGATGTATCTCGAAATATGTGTGTTAAAATTTTATAGATTTTACTATGTAGATTACATGTAAATTATATTATTAGTATGAAAATTAATCAGATTGTTAACATTAAACTCCAGAACCTACTGACAGGGAAATTTCCCTAGTAGGACTGTAAAAACTTGAATTGGATAGAAAATAAAACAAAATTGATCCAGGAAGAAAAAAATCATACAACTGCCCATTAGAGATCACAGTCTATCTAAACTGTATTAACTAATGTAATTTGTACAAAGCCAAGATTATTCTTTGCTTTGTAGTTCACTATATTCTATTTGACTGTTTCTCTCTATCAAAAAAAATGGTGCAGGAAAAGTGCACTGTCTATTTCAATGCCTTCAATTTCTGCTATGAAATAGCACTGCAACAAGTTATAAAATATTTGATAATTATCACCTTTCACCAGAGATGTCTGGAAGATGCAATATGCTTAGAGGGGATCCTAGGAATTCCAACATCACAGAGTAAATGATTAATCTTCATAGAAACATCATCCTGTAGAGTCTTTGGTCACTAAATAGTTTTTGGTTCTGTCACTAAATATATCCCTGCTGTTATAGATGCTGATAAGGATATGATTGCAATACTTACAATCATAATTGTAAGGATTGATGGTAATTATACTGAAGGGCCGACTATAGAGAAGTTTTCGATAAATAAGTTTTGCTTTGAAATTATTATTATTTTTATTATTATTATTCACATTTGTACATTACAGTCCTGCTATGTTTGCAAACAAAAAAAAAAAAAACTGTGATGCAGGTGCTGAATTGATAAGAAATTTAGAAAGACTGAAAAAACTAGAAGTATATAAGATGCGTGTGAATACACACACCAAAAACAAAAGAAACACCAGTTTCGTACAAAGTAATTGAGTTAATTAAAAAAAAAAGCCATATATTTCTGAGCAAAAATTATGGTTATATAAAATAAAAGTTAGGTTGATAACTAACAAAAATATTGCAAATTTCAAATAGTATATATATGCAAAAAAAAAAGAAAGATTAACTCCACAACATAATTTTACCATCTATAAAATCACAAATGTGTATTCATTTTAATTGTAATTTGAAACACATATGGCTGTAATTAGTTAAAAGTTTTATTTAGAAGTCTGCCATAATCTCTCATGTCATAATTATTCTTAGGAAAATTAAATGGAATAATTTTATTCCACATACTTCTTGTATTAGTAGAGATTATGGTGTTTAGAAAAAGGTATGATACACACACACAAAAAACAAAACAAAAAAATGAATATATACAATTTTTTTGGTAGGTAAAAAGATTTGATTAATTTTCTAGTTTTCTTTTTTGTTTTGTTTATCAGTATAAAATTGATAATTGAGGGGCTGACAACCATAATGGACCAAGCCCATCTACACTAAATTGAAGAAATCAAGGTTTGAAGTTTTTAATGTGTAATTAATTCTAGTCAAGTGATATTGTAAAAACAAATATGACATTATATTGTTAAAACTATCTTTTTTTACTTGTCCTGCATCTACAAGTAGGACATAGATTTTTCTGTTTCATATTGTGTTTTTCAGTAAAAAACTTGGACTTGGTCCATTATGATTGTGAGCCCCTCAATTATTGAAAATTAGTTTTAATATTTTTTCAATTAATCTATTTATTTAGTTTTTTATTTAAGAAAATTCAAGATTCAATACCATAACATAACAAGGAATCTACAAAAGCTGTAAACATCATTATTTTTTGTTTTTGTGGAAAAATATACTTAATACACTCATTAACAAAAAAAACAACGGCTCCTAGAAGGAGTTGTCCGATGGAGACAAAAATTGGTGGAGAGGAAGATTATGTACAGAATAGAAAATGATTAAAATTTCAGACAAATTGAATGATTTATTACAGAGTTACAAGCTCAATAAGGTGTTGACCCACTTCTACCCTGAATGCAAGCTGCCACACGACGTGGCATAGAGTGATAAAGCTCCCTGATGGTCTCCTGCAGTATTTCTTGCCAAATTTGCTCCAATTGTCGGGCTAGGTCATCCACATTCCCTGGTGGATGCAGTCACCTTCACATCATATCCCAGACATGCTCGATTGGAGAGAGATCTGGGGATCTGGCCGGCCAAGGAAGTGTTTTACAAGCTGCAGGACAGGTCATAGCAACACATGCCGTATGTGGTCTGGCATTATCTTGCTGAAAAATAAGGCCAGGCTACTGCAAAAGGAAGGGTAGCAAAACAGGTCTCAGAATGTCGTCGACGTACCGCTGTGCTGTAAGTCTACCGCTAATGACGACCAAAGGGGTCCGGCTATCAAGGGAAATGGCACCCCAGACCATAACTCCTGGTTGAGGGCCTGTGTGGTGTGCAATAGTGAAAGCAGGATCGGCACGCTGCCCTGGGCGTCTCCAGACATGTCTGCGACGATTGTCAGGACACAGTTGGAAGCGGGATTCGTCGCTAAACACTATACGTCCTCAGTCAGCATCATTCGAACCGAATCGAGCCAAGCACCACTGTAATCTGGCCCGACGGTGTGCAGACGTGAGTGGCAGGTGGCGTAGCGGTCAGTACGAGCGTAGATGTCGCTCTCTCAGCCGTCTGTGAATGGTCATGGTGGACACTCGTGTGCGGGTCGCATGTCTGATGGTTGATAACGATGATTCAGGCGCTGTGACAGCTGATCTGACAATCACTCTATACTCCCGCTCTGCTGTGGCCCTAGGGCCACCGCTACCTTCATGACGCTGAAATCTGCCATTGTCCACCCATTCCTGCCAGCATCTTCTAATCGCCACATCACTTCGACCCATATGACAAGCGATTCTCCGATTTGCCCAACCTGCCTCTTTCAATCCAATGATACGACCTCTTTCAAACTCTGACAGTTGCACGTAATGAGCTCGAATCCTGCGGCGAGGCATTTTTTCAGTCGTTGAAAGGTATCCTAACTCACAATGCAACAGAAATTTTGACCATCAGATTGAGAATCGCTTCTTATATACATCTGCTGAGTGCGCAGTTCCGATGAGCTGTAGCTCTCGCTATTCATTCATTGGACACCAAAGTTTAATCATTTGCATGGGCGGTCCCAATGTCTTTGCATACGAAATTTCATTATAATCGGACAACTCCTTCTAGGTGCGTCGTTTTTTTGGTAATGAGTGTATGAATAAACATACGTAATTTAGAATTTGGTTTTTTCATAATAGTTATAAACAGTAAAACACCACCACTCTGACCCGTTAGTCCAAAATTAGTAGGGAAAGTAAACTTCAAAGTTCTTTCAGGAACTTCAATATTTTTTTTAAGCTGCTTTAATAACAAATTCCATTATATTATAATGGAGTGAGCTTAAGTAAATGGTAGTAATTAAAAAGTTAGTAAATAGGAGTAACAGGAAAAGGCAATTTTATAAATTAAAAATAAATGGTAACACTAATTTCTGAATTAAATAAAGTAAATTTCAAAATAAGTAATAAAACAAATTATAAATATGAAAGAGAACATAAAATTACAAGAAATTTGCTAAAAAAAATTATTAAAAAACAAAAAAACATCTATTTTAGAAATTTAATTAAGAATGAACCAACTCTAAAATTGCTATTTGAAAAATTTTTAAGCAACATATTAACTACAAACCAAATAATAATATAAAGAAACTCTTCATAAATCCATAATCTTGTAAAGAATTATGATACTAACGTACTTTTTAAAGATTTAAGTAAAAACTTTTCACAAGTAAATGAGTGTATGAATAATTTCACTGAACATTTTAATATAGATTGTGAAAACAATCATATTAAGAATTCTTTTGCACTCTTTTTACCGAATTATCAAGACATACAAAAAATTATAATGAATCAAAAACATCATTATTCATCGGGATGTGACCTTATTAAAATTAAGGAAATAAAAAATTGTATGGAAAATACCTCTTTTCTTTCAGTTGAATTAATTAAAAATATCTTCACCATGAGTATTTATCCAAGTCTTTGGAAAATGGCTGTAATTACTCCTATTTTTAAGGGAGGAAAATTTCATGATTTGAATAACTACAGATCGATTTCATTTTTATCAAATATACCAAAAATGGTGGCAAGTTCTTAACTCAATCCTTAAACAATTATAATAAAAGTATGAACTTAATTAGCGTAAATCAATATGCTTACCAAAACAATAGTAGTATGGTAAAATTAAAAAACTTTAAAGAAAACAATAATAATAATAATAACTTAAATGAGGGTAATGTGGTATACATTGCTTTCATTGACTTTAGAAAAGCATTTGACAGTATAAATCATAATATACTTCTGAAAAAACCTCATTGCATGGGTATTAGAGGAAATGTTTATAATTTATTGGAAAATTATTTAATAAAACAGAAAATTCAAAATTAAAATAAATGAACATTTAAATAAATTGTTTAATGTTAAAAGGATATTCCCCAGGGCTCTAATTTAGGGCCCTTACTTTTTAAATATATATATATATATATATATATATATATATATGAATTCTATTAGCAATTGCATAAAGTTTTCAATAATATATGTTTATGCTGATGATGTCTTGCTTATGTCGAGTAACAGAAACCAAAATAATGCTTATTATTCTTTGCAAAATGATTTAAATAATGTTTTGAAATGGTCTTTTAAAAATAAAATAAATATTAAATGCAAAAAGAATAAACAATGTTAATCAGAAATAAAAATAAAAAACAAAAACTCCACATCTCCATAACATAGTATTCAAATAGTTTATTTAAAATACTTTGCGAATTTTCGGGATGAAAATTATAATGCCATCCCTTCTTCAAGCGAAATGAAAAAGTTAATACAGAACTATGTTTCTTCTTACATAAAAAACACCGTTCTAATCTGAATTCTAAAATTAACACTAGTTATAACATGTGTAATTGTGATAGGATTGATAATGTAGAGTCAAAGATATTTGGGTATTTATCTAGATGATAAATTTCATTGGGACATCCATTATAATTTCATAATTAACAAACTTAATTCATTAACATTTTTTTTTATCATATAAAAGGCATGTTTCCTTTCAAACAAGAGTTAATTTTATATAAATCTCTTGTAGACTCTATTCTTAATTATGGATTGGATTGTTGGATTCCAATCAATAATAAACAATTAAACAACATTAATAAAACTGTTGTGAAAATATTTAATTATGTACATATTCATTTTAAGGATAAATCCAATTTGGAAAAATAATATTTTAGAGAAAAATATAAAATTTTAAATATTAAAGAAAAAATTATTTATAATACAATAATAATGAATTTCTATTTTGTTAAAAAAGAAATAATTGTGTATCTAGTTTTAATACTAGACAAAATTGGTTAAGAATTTTTGAAAGAATTAAGCTCAATAATAATTTTGCTAAAAGATTACATTGTAATGTTATGTATCACCTTTTTAGTCGAATGAATTGGAATAGATACAATTCTGAAAAAATTAAAAATATAAAAGTTAACTTAATATAAGATGTGATCAATGGTAAATTTAAACTTAATTATTTTTGTTAATGTTAACTAAAATAGATTAAAACAATCAGCACCTGTAACACAATTTTATTTACGTATACCTAATAGGACTGGCATAAAATTAAAAAAATATATGAGGTGTTGATTTTAAAAGTGGGGCAAGTCCAGGTTGTTAAAAAAAAAAAAAAAAAAGTGTTATAGTTAATTTTCATTAGAAATTAAGTGAAAATTAATGCGGATATAATTATTGCATATGAAATTTTTATGACAAAAGACCGTAAACAATGTAAAATTAGTATTATTGCTGACAAATATTTTTAAATCAGTTCAACGGACTTGCCCCACTTTCAAAATCAACGACTCGCAATATATATAATGTTCTTAAACTTAAGCAATGTTGAAAATAACTTATCACCTTGATCATTCCTTTTAGAATTTCACACATTAGTCAACATGCCAATCTCTGAGTTTTGAACATTTTTGTCCAATATTCCAAAAAAAAATTCTGAATGGATCATCAATCCCTTAAATAAAAAAAATTAAAAAACAAACAAGCTTGAAAACACTTAATAGATACTTTAAAGTATAGTGAAGTATACTTATGTATATAGTGAAAGTAATGATTCTTTATATTGAATTATATCAATAAAATACACCCATTCATTTCACACAAACTTCTTAAGATTCTTAATGATTTCAAGTTTCTGATGATTATGATCGATTTATGCATGTATTCTGTCAATTCTAATTCAGTAATGATAACCATGATAGTATGTTTTGTAACTGGTATTCTAAATTCAAAATGAATTTCTAAACTTACTCAATTCCAAACAAACAAAAAGTGATGTTTCTCAGCATAATGTCACTGTAGAATATTATCACAAAAGCCTCTCTACCGCATCTCCTGTTATTGGCTTCCTGTGTACTATCAACATCAACTGAGTCATTTGACAGACAACTTGATAAAGAACAGTAAATGGTAGGAGGTTGTTGCAATTAGGAGAATTATTCATAATTGTGAAAACAACTTTACTAGTAAAAACATCATTTATGTAAAAATAACTATAGAAAATTCACTCGATAGTTTTTGGTAGCCTACTGATGGAAAAACAGAATTCATATACAAAATAGTCCAGATCAGATACAGAGTGCAGAATGTCTTGTCCTGAAAAGGAAGGCTGCTTAAGAAAGAAAAAGCAGAGTAGATATCCAACTAAGAGCAATTATCTAAAGAAAGGAAAATAATAACTGGGGATTGGGAAAACTTGTCTAATAAGCACTGAAAAATGGCAATCCAACCCAAGAATGAAATATATGAATGGCTAATTTAAATGTGTCTCTCTCTCTTTTGAAAAAGCAGAAGAAATAGATTGTTTTCCACAAAACAACTACAGACAAATGATGAAGTTGTAAACTTGAAAGTGCTTGTCTAAGCAAAGAAAATTAGGAGTGCTGAACTTTTGCAGCAGTGATTGTTATTGAAGAATTATTACTTGTGATGTCATTTTCTATACTGTGCTTGCTGACTGGATATCGCATCTGGATTGATGTGAACTGGTGGATATATATAGAAAGTCTGTGAATAAAAACTTTTCTTCACTTGTGCTGTTCTTGTTTCTCATTTTGTTTTGTTAAAAACTTTTGTGTTGAGCTTTTTTTTTTATTTTTTTTTATTTTAGTAACTTTGATATGACAACAGACCTTGTATAAACATTAATCAGATTACATCTCACACCAGAATTTTGTCTGAAGTCCCAAAAATGTATGTTCTGGTAAAGTCAATTGAGATTATAATCTGTATATATTGAGAAGTATTTGGTGTTTTGATAGTGGCTGAACACACATTTTGAATTAATTATCCACTTCAAACATATTTAATTGTTCTTTATCATCGGAATCAATGTGGAGTCTGGAAAGCTAAAATAAACAATAAAAAAAAAGTCTCACCATTTGATATTTAATTGTTCATTCCTCTAATGTGATTGAGAATCTGCCAAATGGCCGGTTGAAAGGTTGCTATGACACAGTGGTATAAAAAAGCTCTGTAGTAATGGATTTTTCCAAATACTGAGCTATTTATGCAAAACACATCTAAGAACTGAAGACCCCCAAAAATATCTTTAATATCTCAAATTTTATGAAAATCAAAAAAAAAAAAAAAAAAAAAATTTTAATGTGTTAATTAGATTAAAAATATGGGTATTAACGATGAAAGCTAAAATAATACTGAAGAAAATGTTGGCACTAATGTATAAATTGGAATTTTTTAAAGTCATACTGATAAGGATAAAGACAGGTAAGCTACTCATAAAATGTTGACTTGAATAACTAAAAAAGGAATTCTTTTTTTCTTTTTCTATAGATAAATAAAAAATTTAAATCTATTTTTTTATATGTAAATAGGTCCACATTAAGTAGGTTAAAAAAAAAAAAAAGGACTTCAAAACAAGCATGAGAATTATGAAACCAACTCTTTCTCAAATTATTGAGAGAGATGAAGAAAAATATATTTTCTGTCAAGTGAATTACCATTATGAAATAATTTCATATGATTTTTAGGGTCCATTCCATTCAAAATATTTAAAATAATCAGCACTGCAGCAAGGGAGTGCAAGTGATGCTCTTGCACCACGAGCCGTATCAAGGAAAGTGACATCTAGACCTTCTCTGAAAATTTTTCTGTATGTTTTAACAATTTTCTGTTTAGTAAAGAAAGCAGTTCATATAAATCAATACATTAATTTACTTTCATATGTATTACATCAATGTATTTATTGATGTCCTTAACATCAATAAAAAGAGGGGCAGTCAAAACCACTTTGCACCAGTGAATTCTTTCGGACCTGAAAACAGTGAAATACTTATCTTTCTCAAACACAAAGCTTAAAAACCTAGAAATGAGTATAATAAAAATTAATGTGCAGATACATTTTAAGATGTAGCAGACTGACTGAGATTCTTGTGCAGAGACAAACTTCCCTACTGTGTTTGTTTCCAAGTGTATGGAGAAATTACATTCTCATTGCATGTTTCAGAAATGAAAGTATTTTGTTTCATTAAAACAAAATATCATAATACAATTATGAGGTCAACAGCTATGATATGATAGATTGTGTTTCCTAATAAGGGAAATACCAAGGAAATCCTGACCATTTAGTGGCTTTACTGTAATGAATAAGGCTATTTGCTGAATCAATTTCATTCAATGTTAACATTTTTAAAAGCTGTTAGACCTAATGTTAAATTCTTCATTTATTTTTCTCTGCAGGTTTGCTTACGACAATTTACCTTACAATAAAGAAAGAAAAAATGAAGTCATAGTCAGTTGTAAGCATTAAAATGTATGAAAAGACAAGCAGTGGAGTTTTCGTGGTAGGTAAGAATTAGCAAATAATAATAGCTATTAAACCTACTAACAAATAATAATAGCAGTCAGGGACTTAGGTAATTAAATAAATACAAATTTAGAATTAAGCCAAACACTACAATCACTGAAGAAAACTGCATTCTATGAAATGTCTTTGCAGTGTTGCCATTTATCAATTTAATGACAAATAAGTGATATTCAAATTTTTACTGTGTGATCACTTTTATTTGGCAATTGTAAGTAACCCAGGGTCCTTGCAATACTTCTACTAATAAAGTAGTTTGTTTAGAAGAAATAAATAAAGCTACTGACCTTTATACAATAATCAATAATTTTTAAATAACCATCAATAAATACTAAGCTGATCAATGAGAAACTTATTACATTCAATAATGTTAATGTCTTTTGTTAATATTGAAGCCTATAATTCAGTTAAAACAAGCCAAGAAATTGGTTTTATAGTGTACACAAAACCAAAGCAACCCTGCACATGTTTCATTTCTGGCCACTTCCTCTGATACAGAAGACTGGAATTTGTATTTTTCCCCACCTCTACAGATCATAAAGGTTCCAATAAGGGTATGACTTATGTCGGACTTGTACTTTGAGCTGTAGAAGTGGTGACATACAGAATGAACATTATGACTCTCCCATTTAAACTTTCATGTATGTGGCCGCTGAAAAGAAGAAAAAATTATGAATTTTTAACACCCATCAAAACATCCTTCAACAAATTTTCAACACCCTTCAAAATTTTCTAAGATACCCAACATATTTGACTATTCTTACATTGTATTACTTTACAGACAGATGAAATATGTAGACATGTTAGTTTATGAATATTTTGTTAAATTAAAAAAAATAAGGAAAAATAAGGAAAAAAAAATACAGTAACTTATAATGATTAATAAGTAACAAGTACAACTTAGAACCTAAAATTTTTACTAGCTGTTATTTTTTATATAAAAAAATATGACACTTTTGGCACTATAACCTTTAACTAATATATTTTATTGGCATTTGTTTTAGTAGCAACTGAAATTATTGGAAAATACCTTAATGCTTTACAGTATAAGTAATTTTTAAATACAATGTTTCCTTATTAAACAGAACAAATTATACAATATACTCTTGAACAACAACTATGCAAAACAAAGGCAAAATATGTATATATATATATATATATATATACCTCAAAATATGAAATGAAATCTAAGTAGATATAAAAAAAGATAGGTGAAACCGGAGATGAGGGTACAAGCCTTCGAGGTAATGGCCGCTTTGGAACTACTTTCCAAATCGGAAAAAAATTAGAAAGGGCCAAATTTTTTTCGAAATTTACCCAAAGATACATCCTGCAGCTAAGTAGACCTAACTTCTCTAACCTACAGCTAATCGGAATCGACAATTCGTTCCTTCGGAACTCAATAGCATGTAAGTTGTTTCTTAGGCTAATTCGCTCCGCCACGTATCTTCCGAACACTGCGATTGGCTTGTACCCTCTTCTCCGTTTTAGCCAAAAGATATATATAGATCTAAAAAAGTATACATCGTTTAGAATTAATTAATAAAAAAAATATGTGCCGTTTTTAGATTATGAATGAGGGTTCCTATGTAAAGTTCAATTATGTTCCAATGGGCTGATATGCTTCTCTTTCTTCCAGCTGACTTTTACAGTGGAATCAGACAGAATGAGTGAAGCAACACTACAAATTCTAAGCAATTACAACAGATAAAAAGTGGCAACGCAGATAAAGGGATTTTTTTTTTAATGGGATGTCACAATACTTCCAAGTGGCATCACAGTATTCCTAAATTAGAAGTTATCTAAAAATTATTGTTGGTGCACTAAAACATTAATAAGATAATATAAGATTATCTGAATAGATCCAATCAACGTTTTTAAATTAATTTCACATTATTCATAAAAACACTGATAAGGAATAGTTCTAAGTTTTGTTAATAAACAACAAATGAAGTCAAGTGGATCTCTAATGATAAAAATAACAATTTAAAATATATAGCTTGGTTTTATATTATTTAATGTTGAAAATCTGATCAATTGCTTTTCCGTTTTCTTTTAAATTAGTGGTCCTACATTAAAAATAACGGAATGCTGTCAATTTTTTCATTTTTAAAACCAAAAGCATTATAATTTTAAAAATTTTGTATAAAAGGGTCATATTATAAAACTAAAAGCACCATACGGTAAGGTTTATCTAATATTTTAAAACTTTCACTTCCTTTATTTATTACGTATAAATCAATTTAAAACAATTTTTCAAAGTAATTTATTAACTAAAATAACACTAAATTAATTCTAGGAAAAATAAATTAAACATACGGAAACTGACGTGTTTCTTTGAAGTTTCAAACATTTCACTTTCATGTTTTTAATTAGATTAACCAAAACGTACATCAAATTGAAACTGATCGAGATTAAATGGGTTCCAAATTCGATCAATGTTGTTCTATTCTCTTAAATATTTCTAATTCGTCTTTTATTAAGTTGACTAAATTTAATTCTTGATGAATAGATATCTCAGTCATTGGTTGTCGTATGATCTTAATAAGGAAGACGTTCTATTAAATGGATCCGAGTCCAACCCTGCCATCACAACAACAGTGCCATAAAATCGTTACGAAAATCGATGAATCATTAGAATACGATGCAGTGACGGTAGCTTTTATGGGTAATTCCATTTGTTTAGCACAGCTGTTGACCCAGTATTTACAAAATCACCACATACATATTTTTGTATCACATTTTAATCATTTAAATCGTGCGTTGACCTACTATTTCAGTTTTCTACTTTCTTTCCTTCTCTTGTCCGTTAGTTGGTGGATTTGACAGATTCAGGTTCGTTTTAATAATAATCACTCAATTAATAAAATTTAGAAAATTATTCAGAAAATAAATCAAAAGTCACTGAAAATTAATTTCATTGCCTTTCGAAATGACATCGAATACTGAAAAGACTTTTCTAAGAAAATAATACAGTAACCTATCTTTTATATCTATACTATTTAGAATTCTTGACGATCTATCTGATCTATTTGATCATCTTAACTGAATTTGTTGTCGTCAAGGAAAAATTACGGAAAAAAAATCCTTGAATTAAATGGAATTAAGGCCTAATTTTTTTCTTTTACTTTGAATACATATAAGAATGATTTCCTTTTTAATTACAGCTACGATTACTTACAATTTGGTATCTCACATTTCTTTCCATTGTTTTCAGCCCCCCACTAATAGATTTTGTTGTAGTCAGGAGCTCTATTTCCTAATTAATGGGCTATCATACGGAAACTTTAGTTTAGAGATCCGACATTACAGTTCTCGTTGAAGGCGGAAATAAGTGGCGACCTCCGACGGTTACCAACGGTACTGCGGAATACACTGGGATTTATATAACTTATTTCAAATGGTCTATCATTTAATTAAGGTGATAAATTTGGACAATTTGTTTACAAATAATGGCGTTATTAATTGAAGACTTTATTACAATCTCATTGGAATGATGGCTAAACGCCTTCTTCATTTCTGAAAGTAAATAGTAAGCAATACACAAGGATGTGCTCAGAAATATGGAATGTTACAACTAACCGTTCAACCAAAAAAAAAAAATAAATAAATAAATAAAATTAAAAAAAAAAAAGTTGTCCAAATGGAGCAAAGATGGAGGGTATTTCAGGACTATCTGTATGGGGTTAGGAATCTGTATGAGGCTAGGAAAAATTATTTTATACTTTTTAGTCCATCTTAAAAACGTAGTATATTAAAAAAAAAAAATATTTTTTTAAATAATTATCTGGATATAACCTCCCTCCTCCTCGGTATGCCAATGGCAATATGTTCTCACTGCTTTCAAGCCAAGATAAAGCTGTCATCCCCCATTTGACCAGAGGCGTATTTACACGAGGGCTAAAAGGGCTACAGCCCAGGGCGGCAACTTTAGGGAGCGGCAAAAAATTACGAAAAAAAACAAAAATCCTGTAGTATTCAATAATATTAATATTCAAAAAATATTAAGTGTTATATTACAAGCAGAAAATGAGAGAAACATAAAAAGAAACAGACATTTCCTGGCTTTTTGATGTGTATGTACAGTACATGCGAACAAAGCGTAATTTTTTATTTGAATCAGAATGATTTATCGTTTGGTTAAACCTGTATTTTCTTTTTAATACATATCTTCTGCGACTGTTATGTACGAAATATATTCCAATTATTTAAATTAATCCATGTTTTGTGTGTAAATATTAATATGAAGGACCAAACACACAAAGACAAAATAGATATAAATAAATAATTTCATAATAAATCACATTACATGTTGCAAAGGTTCTATCCTTCGTCGTCA
>JAFIDM010009631.1:221562068-221577501 GCA_023159025.1 Thereuonema tuberculata
ATAAATTCTTTAGTAAGATAATTTAAATTATGTAAAAAATCTTCAAATTTAGAATTAATATCAAGATATCTTTTGAGTTCTTGTATAAAAATATTTTTAAATAAATTTAAACTCACATTACTGGTAAATTTATGAAATCTATTAATTTTAAATGGAAATAAAAATGTTTTATTAAATAATTTAATATATTGAATTTGTTGATGATAATATATTCGTAAATCTAAAAAATCAACAAAATTAGAATTATTATTAGTTTTTTGTAAGCTAATAATATTTTTATAAATTTTGTCTTCTATATAATCAATTGTAAAATTAGTGTTAAAAATAATCAAATCATCTATATATCTATAAATTTTAAATTGGAAAGGGGTATTAATACAAAATTAATATTCGTAAGCCAATAAAAATAAATTAGCGAGATTGCTACTATAATTTACCCCCATTCCAATACCTTTGATTTGTGAATATATTTTTCATCATCAAATTCAATATAATTATTATATAAATTAAATTTAAGAAAATTAAGAAATTTATTAATAGAAATATCAAATAAATTGTCTATATTAAATTCTGAAATTAGGAATTTTATTTGTTGTAATAAAGAATCTAAAGGTATATTTGTAAATAAGTTTTCAAAATCTGCTGTAATTATATTAAAAATTTTAGTATTATTTACATATTTAATAACATCATCCTGATTATGAATAAGCCAATAAAAATCAGGATTAATTTTATTTTTAATAATTTCCTGCAATTTATTAAGAAAAATTTATAAAATAATATTTGATTGCTTTAAAATAGAATTAGTAGTACTACAAATCATTCTAAATTTACCTATTTTATGCATTTTTGGATTTAAGAATAAATAATTTAAATTTCTATTAATTTTAATTCTTTTATATTTAAATGTTTTAAATTGATCTTTAAATTTAAAAAAAATTTTTTATCTAAATTATTTAAAATAGAATCTTTAGACTTATTAATTTTTAAAAAAACAGATTGATCATGTAATATTTCTTTAATTTTATCAAAATAAAATTGTTTTCAAATAATAGCCAAATTATTATGTGTTTTATCTATGGTAGTAAAAATATAATTTTTGTGATAGATAGAAATAGTTTTTTTAATTTTAAATAAATTAAATTTATGATTTGTTTTATTAACTCTATCATATGATGTATGGTTTATGTTATTAATTTTTGATAATAAATTAAGTTTCCATTCAATGAAATTTTCATAACATAAGTTATATTTAAAACTGGTTTCTAATATAAAATTATTTATATCTCTAATAATTATATCAATTAATTGTTACGATGTTTTATTTGTATTTAATCTATAATTAATTCCTAAATTTAAAAATTCTTTTAAAGTTATATCTTTTAATAAAATTTATATCACCTGTTACAATATGAAATATATTTATTATCATATAATTTACATTGACAATCAGAATTTACATTAGAACTTGAAGTAGTTTTATAATTACAAATGAATTTTCGAATTGGTAATTCATATTTAAAAATAGGTATTAAATATATAGCTAATGGAAATTTAGATTTAATATAAGAATTAAGTATTTTACCAATATTGATTTTTTCAAAAAATTTTGAAGTAAAATGAAATAAAATTAATTCTTTATTTTTCTTATTATCTGTATTAAAATTTATTTTTGTTAATTTTAATCTAAACTTAATAATATCTAAAATTAAATGCTGAAGATGAGTATTTTTAATTGTTTTGAAATCAAAATTTTTAAAAAAATATTTTAATTTAGATTTATTTAAAAGAAATAAAAAAAATTTTAACTAAAGAAATTCTATCCATATTAAAATTATCAAAATTATTTTCCAAAATGTTAACACATGTATTAAAATCAATTTTATTTTTAAAATTAAATTGAGGAAATTTAGAATAAGCTTTTGTGTGTTTTAAATTCAAATTATCTTTTTTGATGTTAAACCAATTATATATACATATATTGTCAATATCATTTAAAACATTAATTTGAAAATAATTTTCATTTAATCCATATGGGTAAATTGTATAATATTTAAGCATATAATAAACTTCCTTAATTAATCTTAAATTTTCATCTTCTAGTAAATTCTAACGAATAGACGAGTTGTAAATATATCAGTAACTTAGCTCAAAACTAAACATAAACATCAGTATAGTTTACTAGTGATATATTCAGACAGGAAGGTCAGCAAATCTGGCATAGCACATAGGCGGCAAAAGTATAAATTCGCCTCTGCATTTGACAGTAAGTTGAATAAATCCAAAGGTATCTTTAAAGAAACTTTATCGTTCCTTGAGAAATGCCTGGCCCAAGTAGGATCTAAGAAACTTCTTGTTCTGCCGACTACAGGTTACAGTGAACAGCAGTGATTATTTAGAATTCACTTTAATAAAAATAAAAGTGTGTCTGGGTCCGTTCAGCTACTTTTTATTTTGTTGAAAAGATGGTGACTGAGTTAAAAGTAACAAAGCCTACAAAATACAGCTAAAGTTGAGCATCCCTAATCCAGAACGCTTGAGACCCGGATTTTTTCGGATTTTGGAAAGTGACATTATGGTGTAGTAGAAAAGTGAAAAAGTAGGTCTATTTACTTTCTTAAAATTTATTTTTTATTTAACATAAAAAACATGAACACAAATGAAACAAACAAAAGTTATAAATTTGTTTATCACAAGTACGTAGCCAGGATTTTGTGAAGGGGGGGGGGGATCCATTACATTAAACTTTTATAAATGACTTTGCTTTGGTTAAATGAAACTTAAAAAGTACCGTAAACCGGGGTGACTTTGTGACTAGTGGGGTGACTTTGTGACGCGTGGTCAATTTTTCTTATTTATAATCTCGCGCCCGGAACCTAGGGAGAAGCAGGCAATGGACACTGCCATGAGTTGGTGTCATGTGTGCTGGCGCCTAACAGTCGACTGTCAAACTCTTTGCGCCTCGATCCGGTGAGCCAGAAGCATTGTTGCCAAGGACCACTTCTGAAGCATTGTTGTGTTTGCCGTCAACTTTGATTTGCACAGCGAAATACAGATGAGGATATCGTTTAATAGATAATTATTATTGAACATTAATATATTATGTACAATATATTGTAAAATGATGTTAATTGGACGAGTTTTGTATGAGATATTAACCATTATGTAAAAAATCAAAGATTGACGGGGTGACTTTGTGACAGCGTCACATTCACCCCGCGATTGTTTTACTGTGTTTTAACCTATATATTTTGTCTTGCAGTGTACATAACGATATTTTAAATTGCCGAGGACTCAAGTTTAGACTTGTACGAAGAGTTTTCAGATGATGAGATTCCTATCCGAGCTTCACCCACTCCGCCCACGGAAACAGAATATAATCAAGGAGATCACATAGTTGCCAACTTTGAAAGAGAGCTTTTCTGAGGAAAGGTGATAGAGACTGACTGGACAGTGTAATTGTCAGCGCAATGGAAAAGAGTGGAAACAATTGGAAGGAATCTACAGAATAGCTACGTAAGTTAGTTCTTCTCAAGAACGAAGTTCAGTGTGAAAATACAAAGAACTGAAACCCGGCTCAATTTTGTATTAAAAAGAAGTTTTGTTTCGTATTGATCCTCCCAAAAAAATTAATAATAGAGGACCTTTTAAAGTTGTTCAATTAGACTAATTTAAGATGTAAAAATTCAGACTGATTTGCTTAAAAAATAGGAAAAAGTGTTCATATTTCACGTTACATCCAGTTTGCTTTTCCCAACCTAAAAGTATAATTTACTCTGTTTAAATCTTTTAACCCTTTCATTGAAAACTGTAAAAATGGTTTTAAATACAAAGTATATGAGGTGTTACTTTGTGACAACTTTTTACACTAATTATTAAAAAACGATTGAGGCAACGAGATTTATATATATACTGTTTTGTAGAGGAAGGATGGGGTAACCCAATCACCGTCTATAAAGTGGGGGTAACGAAAAATATTAATATAATAGCTTGGAAACCTCAAATTCTGTCACAAAGTCACCCCGGTTTACAGTAAAATGATATTAATACTAATATCTATGGCGGGAATAGGCTCTTTGAATCTCATCATTTACACAGACACACTTAACATACACACTTTCTTTTCTTTTTTCCTGAAGGGCCCCCACCCCCACCCCGGGGTTCGTGCCTGTTTATCATCTTCGGAAGGAACATCGAAAGATGTTGATTGATAGTGTGAATTGCCTTAAGACTCCTCTGAATTGCGGAAGACTAACGCTTTCTTCTAACCCTTTCTTTCTATTGTTGTGTAGTCGAAATGACAGAGACTAACGCCGTGGTTTAGTCTAAAGCACACACATAGTTTATTTACAATTATGTACAGGTTTATATACAAATGGAAGAGGATTTCAAGAATCTCTCTGAAGCTCCCTCTTCGGTCCGCCACTCGGAGAGCGTTAGCCGCGACGCTCCCTGTTCGGTCCGCCACTTGATGAGAGGACAAGACGCATCGCTGATTGGTCCCCTGATTCGGCCAATCGAGAGGACTTCTCAACTTTGTATCATTATTTATCACATTTATTATAATTATTTATCTCAGCGTAATTTGTAAATAAAGGTTTTATTTAGACATGCACTGATAATTCACAAATACAGAAAACTCCCGATTATCCGCGGACCTCTCCTGTTTCCATTTTTTTACTCTACAATAAATTACGAAATTAATTTTTTTTTTTAAATCTAGAATAAAGTAAACAATAAAAGAGGCTAACAAAGTAAGTGAAACAATTTAAAGAACGACCTTGTGGGCGGAGCTGAGGCCGGCAGATTACACTAAATTACGGGAGAGCTTTCCCGTAATAATAAAATTTAAAAATAAATAATTAATTTAAAATAAAATAATTGTTTATAATAGTTGTACTGTAACTGTATGTATTGCCATTTTAATGTAAATAAAACATGTTAAAAGCATTTTTATGTTGATTTTCGTCCTATTTCGGATTATCCGCGGTTGCCGCGCCATCCAATTCCGCCGATAATCGGGAGTTTACTGTAGTTTCGTGTTTGGATAAGCGAGTGATCTGTGAAAAGCATCTTGTTTTCATTTGAGATTTAGAAATACAGTCGGACCTCTATTAACGAACCTCAATTTCGCGAATTTTTCTATTTTGCGAACTTTTCTTCGGAACCAAGAACATTTTGCTAATTTCTTCGTAAAATAACCTCCAAAAAGCGAAGTGCATTTTCGCTTTTCGAACTTTTTCGAGGATACAGCTGAGGGAAAAAGAAGAAATTAACGATGATGTGCTGATTGATGATTATCTTTCACTTGATTTTGAAGTTGAAACCTCGGAAACACTAAATCGGATATTGTGGACAGTGTGAAAAATAAAAACAATACGTCTACAGCAATGAATAGCGATGAAGATAAAGATGATGAAAATGGAAATGATCATGATGAAGAAATCAAAAACCTTCGTGTGATGAAATGTTAAAATCATTTGAAACAATCCGACGCGGTGTACAATTTGAAGAAAATACTGAAGGGGTTTTTGGTGGATTGCAAAGATGCGAGACATACAATGAGCAAAAACACTTTTTCAAAAAAAAAAAAAAAAAAAACTTAAGACAAAATTAACAGACTTTATTAGTAAAATTTAAGTACGCATGTGGTAATGTATGCTTTATGTCATTAAAATTATTACTTTTTTAATAAATTTTATTGTTTATGTATTTTAAATCTATTTTATGTAGTTTAAAGTAATTTTAAAAGGTGAATCTCTATTTAACGAATTTTCCATATAACGAACTTATTTGGGGGATTTAGCGACTTCGTTAAATAGAGATCCGACTGCATAAAATTCACACAAAGCAAATTGACATTATTAAAAAACTTAAAAGAAGAAAAAATTCTGAAGCCTAGTTCTCTACAGTTTCACTGCTTCTCAATTCCACGATATATTTACAGGTATTAAACTATAATTTATGGTAAGTTGTCCGCCTCTTTCTTTGTAGTAAAATAAATACATCCAAGAACGAGCACCAACCTCATTTCGCCCGGTAGCAACTAGAATAAACTAGTGAGAATAAGTCTTTGACCTTCATTCGAGAACAAGAAAACTAATTTTGTTTTCTTGTTTTAACAAAAAACGAGTAAATAATAATTAAAATGGCGAGAAACAGAAATTTTGAAGCTAAGAACTGAGGGATTTGGAATGGGGAGGCGATTATAATAACGATATACTTTAAAACAATGGCAATGGAATATTAATAAAACAATGGCACTCTAACCAAAAAGAGAAAAAGATGAAAAATGCTAGATTTCTTTCCTTTGCAGATGGAGTGAGACGAGGGGAGTGGTTACAACCCCATCCTCTTTCCCTCTGCACGCCAGTGTCCAAACCAGCTAGCTCCAGATACAGTATATCCTAGCAGGAAAGGAAAGCGTTCGTTATATTCTTATTAGCAGCTTATGAAGGAAATTACCTAAAATTACAACGCTCAAGAATTTTTCTTTTAATTTATCATGTAACCGTACAACATTCCATGATCTTAAGGTGACCATTTTTTCTAAAACGAAAAGGAGGACGCAAATACAGTAGAACCCCTCTAATCCGTCACTTTTGGGACTGGGGGTGTGGTCGGAACGCAAAAAAGATCGATTATCAGAAAGTACAGAAAAATACGGATTTACTGCGCTCAAGCAGTAAAAGTTTAGGCTTTTTCAATGTTTTGCGATTCTTAAGAGCGTTTTCACCATCTACCGTCACTGTATATGCAAGTAAACAACACAATGGCGCGACGAGTGTTGAGTCACCGACGAGTCGGGGACAAGTTCGGCCGGCTCGAGCACGGTCGGATCAACCGGAATGGCGGACGAGAGGGGTTCTACTGTAATTTGAAGAAAAAAAATGTTATCAGGGGTTTCAGGGATATATAAACCTATCTGTTCAACCAAAAAAAAAAAAAAGATTTTAAACTTCACATATCAAAAAGGAGGACATATTACTCTTCAAACATCAAAAAGGAGGACATTTAGGAGGACACTTCTCAAGGGAGGACAGAGCTTCAAAAAGGAGGACGGTTGGTCATCTTAATGATCTAAAACAAAATATAGTTAGCATGCCAACTTTCGTATAACTGCATAGTAGATACCAAAAGCAGTAATATAAAATTTTAAGCATTTTTGTGTAAATTGTGTTTATTTATTGTGATATTAGCAATGTTCAGAGACTCGTGTGATGTTATTTTCTGACCCTAAGGGCTCTTTCACAAGAAGCGACCATGGTCGCGCGGCCAGTAAATTTTGGCTGCAACGAAAATCGCGTCGCATGTAAAAGGTTCCATTGAAATCTATAGAACGACGGTTGTTGTGTGTCAGGTCCTTATTACACTAGGCCGCCAGGCGGCGCAGCCAGCCGCGACACCGGTGACTCAGTCGGCGACACGTGCAGGAGCAACCGGTGGCGCAGCCAATCACTCATTGTTCGGTCCTAAGGTAGTTCTCGCCTGCCGACCTGTGTTTTCTGTGTTCCTCGCATTCTTTTCTGCGCACTGTTTTACTTCAGTATGTCTAGTGAACAGATTGAACAGATTGTCACTGTGGAAAGAAGTGGAAGTGAAACTGTAGACAAGACAAAAAGGAAGAAGTAGGAAGAAGCCCTGAAAGAGTGCCAGAAGTTATTGGACAGAAAAGTGAATACCGAAGATTTCATTTGTGCAGTTGAACAACAACCCGCAATTTGGGACGCCAGTTCTGAAGCTTACAGTAACAAGCAAGTGAAACTGAATGCTTGGAAAGAAATTATTTGTTCATTCCTAACGGATTTCGAGCGCCGCCTGGCAGCTTAGTGTAATAGGCTCGGTATGATACAATGCCCCGCCACGACTCTCCGTCACCCGTGGCTGCCAACGTGGTCGCGGGGCAAGGCAGCCAGTCAGCAGCCAGTTTGTGGCGACGCCACCGGCTGCCTTAATTTAATAGGCTCCATAACAATCAATGCCCAATGATGAACAGCGCCACCGGTGTCGAGGCTGGCTGCGCCACCTGGCGGCCTAGTGTAATAAGGACCTCATGTCGCGACCAGAATTCTGGCCGCGCGGCCAGAAGCGAACAAGCGGCCACATATGCAAGGCTCCACTGAAATCTATAAAATGGCATGGCCGCGCGATCGTGGCTGCGCTGCCATGGTCGCGTCCTGTGAAACGGGTCTAAAGATCCAACTTTTGCGAAAATCAAGATAATATTACAGAGCAGTTTTCTAACATTTAAATATCAATACAATTTCAAACTTCTAATAAAATGCTATTTATTCTCAAAATTAGCTTCCCTTTATCTGTTTCTGTTAAGTATTATCTAATACGGATATTATACATGAATGAATATTCTGTATATACACACTTTGACAAAAAAAACAAAAAAAAACAAACAACGAAGCACCCAGAATGAATCATCTAATCAAGATGCCAATTGGTATATGCAATGTATATATGAAGGAAAGGAACTCATTACAACTCCAGAGCAGTTGGGCCATTTTTTTCGGATAAAACAGCTACACGTATGGGACATGCCGGTACGTTGTAGCGCCATCTCTAGCTCGTAAACAAACAGTTATCCAGCGTGGCACAGACGCACACAATTCAGGGATAGTTTCCTGAGGTATAGCATGCCAGATGGTGTCTAATTGGCGGACCAGTTCGACGATATTCCGGGATGGACGTAAGTAGAATTCCATCATGGCCCAAACATGTTTGATTGGCGATCGGGCTGGTCATGGGAGAGCCGTACCGTATGTGGCCGGGCATTATCCTGTTGAAAAATGACCCGGGGATGCTTCGACAGGAACTACAACACAACAGGTCGTATAATGTCGTCGACGTACTGTTCGGCCGTAAGGGTTCTACGGAGGACTACTAACGGTATCCGGCTATCTCAGGAAATGGCTCCCCAGTCAGTCACTTCTGGTGTACGAGCCATGTACTGAAAAGCCAGGATCCGTGAGTTGAAAGAGCCATTTCCAGAGACATTCATCGGCGCCCAATGCAAACCGTGACTCATCACTGCAGATAACACGACTCCACTGGACACTATCCCATGTTGATCGAGTCAGCACCACTGCAACCGATGTTCGGTCGTCAGTGGTAGCATTTTGTGGTGATTGTTTTAGGTCTCTGGTTCGTAGAAATAAAATCAGACTGAAGCAGATGAGAGCTGTAACTGAACTCCTTTAATCTGGGGAAAACAGGGGTTTAAATAACCTTATGTACAGGGGCTGCGATTGGTTGGCGTGCTTTACAATTGATTGGGGGACTTAAAATACACATGGTCTTTAACTGAATCTTTAAATGATAACGAATCTGAGGGATAGCACGCCCAACGGGAAAATTTGAAAATAAACAAACAGAATTAACGGTTAACTGTCGAATTTGAATGTTTATATAAGGATAAATAGAATATATGGATATATAAGAATCAATACAACTATAAAAATCATTACAATATTCGACCTTGAGGAATTTGCATGTTAAGTTTCGCGGTAATCGAGCAATTTTCTCTGGGTGCTTCGTTTTTTTGTCAGAGTGTACCGTATTGTCCCGAATATAGCGCGAAGTTTTTTTCCGAAAATACAATCTCAAAAATAGCACTCGTGTTATTTTCGCAGTCTTGCATTTTAAATAGCGCCTGAACGTAGACCACCTGCAACACAACTCCCGCGCATCCCCTTCCGCGCATTTCCTCCCGCGCCGCGCTCTTATCAGCTGTCTGCTAGTTCAGCTTAGTTTCTCATTTATTTAATCATCATAATTTATGATTATTTTTACGATTATTGTAATTTTTACTATACAACTAACTTCATTCTGCGTTCCTGAGGATTTCCGTTAGAATAATATCCCGAAAATCATTTAAGTGCCGTTAGGTGAAAGAACAAATAATACTCTACACATAAATGAAATTTTAGGCTATTCATTCATTATAGTGTAAACAAAAATTGCTTATAGTCTACATTTTAATTTTCTTTTGATTTTTTTATTTTTCTTGAAATGATTTCGAAAAAGTGGGGGTCATGTTATATTCGAGGTCGTGCTATATTCGGGCCAATACGGTAATTCATTTGTTATGCTATCAAGAAAAACATCAATGTAGAGCTCATGAAGTGAAATGACGCGGCATATCTACACTGAACCATAGCCCTGATTTTAAAGATGGCGGTGGTTAAACACCTGATGCATAACAGAAAACGTAATTTTGATGAAATAGCACGTCAATGAAATTTTAGCATGTAAAATAATGTTAAAGATCTACTTTTCATTGATTAACTAATAATATAATAACTAATGTTATTATATTCGAAGAAAGTAAATGATACATTTTCAAGAATTCTGTAGGCCTAGTACACTTCGTTATTATCACATTTATACATCAGAAAGAATAATAATATGACCCAGTCGTTTTGTGAGGACTGAGAATTTCATTCTTTCATTCTGCATCAGCTTCAGGTTTAAAAATATTTTGTGTAAGAGCAGGGCCCCCACAAGGGGAGGGTCAGTTGGTCCCTCAGCACTGGGGCCCGGCCATGAAAGGGGCCCTGGCTGAGATCTTAACCGAAAAAAAAAATATAATACTTCTAGACTTTTTTTTAATAATTAAGTTTACATTTTATATAAATTACTTTGCTGTTTTAACTGTCTGCAAAGAGGTATCTGCATTACAATGTTTGCATAGAGCGAATTCTTTCTAAAATTCCTTTCTAAACCTTTGGGAAGAGTCAGAAAAATAGATGTTGGTGTTAAATTTTACTCTACACATAAAGCTGTGTGGCATGTTTAAAAGGGAGAAATTTGAAATTATATGGTGTTTTCACAATATTTTGGCTAAGAATCTATGATTTTCACCATAACGTGGAAAGGGGGGGGCATTTTGGTACCTGGGCCCTGAATTTTATGTGGGGGGCCTGTGTAAGAGTAACAAAACAAAAGAAAAGCAGTGACCGCTATGGCTGGATGACATGTCATTAAGCAATCTATTGATGAGCTAGGTGCACTTTAGTAAGGTGACCAGACGTCCCGCTTTTGGCGGGACAGTCCCGATTTTTAACAATTTGTCCTGCGTCCCGCGGCGTTTTAAAAAAGTCCCGATTTTTAACAATTTGTCCTGCGTCCCGCGGCGTTTTAAAAAAGTCCCGATTTTTGGAAAGAATGCACGACAAGCTAGGGAACGGCGGGAGAACGGGAAGGGAATATACGGTTTTCGGCGGCCATGAAAATTAGCGAAATAATATTTGAAATATTAAATTTATAAGCGGTATGACATTAAAATAATAAATAATTAAATAAATAAATCAATCGAAAAAAACGAACTTTTGAAAGATAATCCAACCAGGTGACGTCACAGCGCTAGCCAATAGAAATCGTTTGCGCGGCGGAGACAACCTTCTATTTTACCAAATTGCATATATAAATAAAATACCAAATATTCTACCAAATTTTTAATCAAGCCCCCCCCCCCCCCGGTCAGTGGTGTCCCGCTTTACCAATGTTAAAATCTGATCACCTTGACTTTAGGGTTCCATGAATTATTCCTGGATAAGATGGTGGCTTCAGATATTGGGAGATTAATGACCCATGCTACGAAGATAAGGTTGATGATCAAGAAAACGTATACTGTGGGCTGCATCACGATCACGTCACAACACAGAAGTCACCATCATGATGAGACAGTACATTGGTGGTTTCAGTGACGTTCAAGTGTTTTTTTTTTTGAGGGACTCATTAATTTTGTGGAATGTCTGCAAAAGTGACAGTGGTACTGTGAGTTGATTTATACATTGCTTTAGAAAGTATGTTATAAAGCTCAAGGGTTCAACTTCATTTCTTACCCCAATGTCACCACAGTAATACCCAATATACAGTGCAACTTGGATAATTCGAACGTCTTTAATTCGAAATCGTGGTTAATTCGAAGATTTCTCTTGGTCCCTTGAATTTCTTATTAAATCAATGTTAAAAAATCGTGGATAATTCGAAGTTCAACTTCCTTAATTCGAAGTTTTTTATAAAAAATTTCGAATCATAACGACTTTTCGGCGTTTCATCGTTAAGAAATTCGACACGTGACAACTGAAATCCCCTTCCTGCCACCGTTCGACACGTGACGCTTCAGACGCCATTCGAGCTTCCTGCTGTCAGTGTCACCATGTCTTTCAGTAAACCACGCTTGTACAAGAATTTAACGTTCGCTGAAAAGGTCGCCGTCATTCGCGAGGTGGAAAAGGGTGTGAAGAAGAAATGCCAAATCGCCAGCGAGTACGGGATAGCGTCGAATTTTGTCGGTACATTGAAGGACAAACCAACGTAAGTGAAGCCGTTTTCCGTTCACTAAACGTGCTAGATGATGTTGCTAACCTTAAGCGACTGAATTCTACAAAACAATCAGACATTGCATAATTTTTTGAAAAACTATAATTTTCTGTATTGAATGCAATATGTACTGTAGCTTATGTAATGTAAATCTTATTTTGTTTACATACATGTAGTGTTTAAGTCTTTCTTATCATGATCTTTCTGAATAAATATTTACTTATTGACAGAATAATCTTTTCAAGCATTTGGTGGACCTGAAATTAAAGTTAAAAGATGTAACTTGTTTAATTCGAAATCTTGGATAATTCGAAGTTTTGTAGTGGTCCCTTCAGCTTCGAATTATCCAAGTTGCACTGTACTTACAGAGAGACTGCCATCTGGCCCTGATAGGGTGCATCGGTCATAAGGCATTGTTTTATGGAGAAATCATTTGAAAACTTAAGTTGTGTTGTTAACTGAAGAATGCTCTGATGGATTTGTTATTAAATAAAATTCGAACCGTGTTTTTGAAGATCAGGATCGAATAGCATTCGTAGTACTGTATGGGCAGCAGCAACTAGTTTACCAGATTCCCATAACAGCTATATTATAGGATGTTATGGCGGTTGAGTTTTCTGTTGATCATTGTCTAATTATGATTATCTGCAACGACGAATGATGGCTGTTGGGACTGAATATCAGGAGATATTTGGTGGCGAGTCGCAACAAACTTGATGTGAGTGATGATGTCGCCTTATGATGTTGGTTGTTACCTTAGATTAAGCTCAAGGCAATGGTTTTCATCATTGACCCTAATATCAATAAAAAGGAAATGAGGCGCAATCAAAATTACTTCGCACCAGGCGCCAAATAGAATTGCAAAATATATACAATAAAGTTGCAGAGCTGGTTGTTGGTCTGATAAGTGGGTACTATGGTTTAAAAAAGATGGCGTGGAGCGCTGGGAGGCTCAGTAATGACGTTGAATATAATTGAAACTATGACTGCAAATTGGTTATCCATGGCACAGTATTCAACGTTATTGCATCATCGGAGACGGAATGACAGCAATCCCAACTATATGTTCAGAAGATTCATTGTACCATTAAACCCTTACTAGCCGCAAAGAGAATGACATTCTTTGGTTACAGGCTATGAATGATAGCTGTCATGAGCACTGATCAGTAGACAGCCTGATGGATTAGTTAGACAGCCTAGGCCTATCAATACACTGGGAAGAAGCAATAGTGCTACAATAATCTTACGTGGGCGGCTACATAAATTTTTCCGGGGGGGGGGAGCAAAATATTTTCGCAAAGTAATTTATACTGCAAAATTCTATAAATTACTGTACTTGAAGTGAAAAAAAAAATAATAACTTAAAAGAAAATAAAAAGTGCCATTTTTAAAAAATGTGCTATTCCTCTTAAGATAAACAAATTACATGAATTACATTAAATTTGAAAATTCCAGGGAGTGGGCGATAAGTGCCCTCTCTTGTCCATATTAATGCGGGCAACCATGATGTGTCGTAGCTTCTATTGGTTGATGAGACAAATGACATGCAGACCGTATATATACAGGGCAAGGTAAAGAGATTCTCACAAAACTAATAATTTATCACACTACACTACTGAGCCACGTAGATACAGTATAAGTAACTGTAGGTGTGCAGCAGAAAAATGCTAAATAACGATATATTTTTATATTTTAACCTTCTAATTCTTCTTTTAATTTTTATTATATTTTGTCTTTAAATTTTTTTCTCTGTATGTACTTTAAAAATTAATTTCAGAATCGAAATTAGGGATTTAACCATGATCAATTTAAATATTCAGATTACCAAAGAATTAGTTCAAACATTCGTTTCTTCAGATATAATAAATTTTAATACAAAGAAGGATATCATGACGATACTAAAAATATTTATAAATATCACGGTATTTCTCAATTAAAATTACTCTAGATAAGAAGAGATAAAAGTAAAAGAGGGAAAAGATATGAATGATTTATTTTTACAACAATGAAAGATATTTTAATCCAAATCCAATTTTAATCGCAAAGTACGTTTTTCTTTACCCAATTTTTATTTTTTACTCGTTTTTCGTTTTGTCAATTTAAGCTTTGGTTCTTATTTTTTTTAATTTACGTATATAAAACCTATAAAAATGTTTACGGAAATTACAAGCTAAACATAGACAGATTTCTTTTTCTTTTTTTCAGTGCTATCTAATGCTGAAATATCCATTTAGTCAATTTATTAAGCTACTAATAAATAATAATAATAATAATTCGTAATTATAATTTTTTTATTGATAATATTTCATAAATAAAGGTAAAAATTGGAGTGATATGTTGATGTTTAGATATTCAGACGACTCCGGAAGTCTTAAAATCCAATGAGAAGTGAATTTAGATTCCCATCCGCTTAGAAGATTGAGATTTCCTTCAAATATAGGAGAAAGGTGAATCTATTTAGTTTAATTTAATGAAAGATGAAATGATATTTGAGGAAAGTTGAATCACGTTCATCCAAAGGCGATTGAAGAGATAAAATGAAATGTTAGAATTTCTCGTAGTCGGCAATTAAACGAATCGAAGTTAGCGGACCGCGAAATGATAAAATTTTTCGTAATTAGAAATTCTGTTACAATTTCAACAAAAGAGAGCCAAAAAATATATATTAGTAGCAATAATTATAATAATTTACAAAATCAAAAGCCTTCATTAAGCTTCATAGGTTATTTATTTATTTATTTATTTATTTATTTATTTATTTATTTATTTTTAATTTAGCAGAATTTTTCTGAAGCAATTTTCAGTACTAATCCTTTTTATTTCCTATAGTATCTGGGGGCACGGCAGTGCCCCCGCCAAGACGAGCCGAAGGCAGGAAGGGCACTACGTACTTTTTCTGGAAGTGTTTCGTCGTATTTTCGAACCCTCATAGCTTCAGCCTGGATAATACTAGAGAGCTCAAATTTTCAGGATAAGATGCAGTTAGCAGACTAATGAAATACGCTAAGTTTCATTTATTTAGCTTTTATACTTTGGATTTTATTAATACCTAAAATACGTCGATTCCGTCACTCACTGACTGACTGACTGACTGACT
>JAFIDM010009631.1:221595459-221610823 GCA_023159025.1 Thereuonema tuberculata
TATATATATATATATATATATATGTATATATATATATATATATAACCAAGAAATTAAGATATCAAAGTAAGAAAAAATATAAACTTGAGTTGAATTAAGTAAGACATATCCAATAGCAGTAAAGGGATAAGGAGATAACAATAATAATGAAAACAGGAAAAATGATAAAAAGTTTTTATTTTATTATTTTGTAAGTTTTCCTAACTGTTTTGACAATACTTTGTCAACTCGCTCCAGCAATTTCTCTAATGAAATGTGCAGGTAGATATTTCATTTGATGCTTTAATGGAACCTGCAGTTGTATATATTCATACGCTTCGTATATTCCTATGAAAATGATACTGAAATAGAAAAAAAATAAGAAAAGAGAAGATTATTACTAATAGCTGTGTGTAATTCCATATAATTGGGGTTAAACACAACCCATACATATGATCCTTAGAACTGGAACAGTAATAAAAATATAGATAAAAACAAAGAAACTAGAAATAACCATGGAAAAATCAGTAGAAGAAGTTGATATTAGCAATGACAGGAATCAGTTAAAGTGTCAAGCTCATTTCTTTTGAATGTCATAGTATATATCATAGTCAAATTAACACCATTCAACAGTTCTAGAGATTTATTAATAAAATTGTGAAATATGTAATTAATAATAAGAAGATATATAAAAGCAATTAAAGATGATAGTCCACATTTACTTTTTTCTGTGTTATTGTGAGAACATGTACACTTATCTTCATAACTGCTAGTATTTGATGTGAAACCTAGGATTGAATGGAATGTTTACTATTAATTAGAAAATGAATTAAATATTAAAACTTTTTGGAAACTCATTAGGAAATTATTACACAGAAAGACCATAGAAACTTTAAAATTTTGGAAATTCATGATGGAAAAACCCAACATGAAGTGATTTCCTAATGAAATTTGTTTATAGCATGATAGTAAATAATTTTACAATCAGCCTTCTTAGTACATCTAGAAGAATCAAGCTACATTGTTCTTATTTTTATTTGAATTGTTACCTTCATGAAGGTATTAAATACCTTCCTTATTTAAATATTTATTATAAACACTATTGTTTTCATTGAGATTCCTTTAAATTTGTTTAATATTTAGTTACCAAAGGTGTCACTCCTTCTGCATCCCCTGATTTTCAACCAATTTTACGGAAGTCAGTGACTTACATTGTCTGTGTGGTTCTTTTTAATGAATCCAATGAACTGCTTATGATTCAAGAAGCCAAAGCATCCTGCAGTGGACAATGGTACCTACCAGCAGGACGTATGGAACCAGGAGAAACTATAGAGGTAAATGAATGTCACAAACAAATGTACAATTTTTTGAATCTGTATTTTAAATATGTAATTTCAATTAAGAATTAGTGATTTGAATCCTACAGTGTATACAGCATATTTGTCCAATTATTCCATCTACTTAGATTATCTCTAAGCTTTACTCATTCTGTTTTTTATGCATCTCAAAATGGAATTAGTTACCTTTTTGCTGATAATAACAAAAGCTTCCAGTTCTGAATGAACTGAAATTTGGATTAACAGAGGAAGTTTTGGAAAATTTAATTTTCTGTTAATTATTGAATTTTATTCCTTTACTGAAAGTAATATTCAATTACTGTCTTGAGATGTGCAAAAGATTTTGAAAACATGGGTGAAATAGTTCAGAAGTTTGCAGAAAAATTCTTAATTTTCTGAAACAAAATTCAGTAAAAGATTTAAAATAAGTGATTGGTAAAATAATTATCTAAAAATTTCAGGATTTTTTTTTGTTATTTTTCATTTCATATAATCTTTTTCCAATCAGTCCGCATTTTTAATGTGAAAAAATGTCCTATTTCTTTGTTTCTTGACGAGTTTTTTGGCCAGTAAATGCTGTATGTATCAGTTTCTAGTTAATGTAAATTAATAAATACAATAAAACCAACAGAAGCCGAGACAAAGATAGAGAGCTAAAAAGAAATTAATTATGGATTCCTATGAAATATTTCAAACTTAATATAATTGCCATTTGAATAATAAGTACTGTTATCATATTTATTCAAGATTAATTTATTGTGTCAGATTGTTCATGGTTCACTGCCAAAATACAATATTAATCTGTTCTTAGCTTTGACAGAGATGTTATTTTACTTTTCTTTGAAGGCTCCGTACTATGTTACCACTAGACAATTCTAAACTGTCTCATCTTTACGTCCTTGTGTAATTGAAACAACTTTTCTTCACATCCTAAAACTTACCAGCATGATTTTATATTTCTTTTCTTTTTGAAAAGCTAGTTTGTTTCTCATTTGAAAAATGTGTAGCTATAGCTGATGAAAACTAAAAAATTCAAAATAGCTCTCATAGAGCTAATAATAATAAAAAGCTATGGAAAATTTTCAGTTGCATTCCAACCTTTCCATTCTTTTAAAGTTATATACTCATACTTTAAATTTTGTAAATGGAAAGACATTTGTCTTGAATTTTCACTAAAACCAGTCTTGTTGTAGCTCATCTCTAGCATTAAAGCTCTTCTACAATGAATCTTATGCTCTTTAAGAAGTCATTACACTTCTTAGAATTTTGGAGATAGTTTGCTTGTTAATATATTCTCTATTCCACAACATTTCAAATATATCTTTTAAAAATTGTAGCTATTTTTAATGGTCCACTTCACTCTCCTACTAAAACTCGCCCAGAGATTTAGTCATGAAATAAGTTGCTACTTATTGAATGAACAGAGAAATAAAATCATCTGACATCAGAAAACCATGTAACTTTAGATTTTAAATATTAAATTTTAGGGTAATTATTTTTTATTCTTTTTGATGTTTTCTCGAAACATTTGCATATAAATTTTAACATTTACATTAAGTTATATTCAGTATATTCAAATAAAATAAAAACAAAAATCTAAAAAATGAAATCTGAAGCCAAATGAAATTACAGCTTTTGTTTAAAAATAAAATAAAATAGTGTATCACAGTAACAGGTATCTGTATTTACATGTCTTTCAGGAAGCGGCCAAACGAGAAGTTCTTGAAGAAACAGGCTTAGAATGTGATCTAACGACACTTCTACTCATTGAAAGTGCTCAGGGATCATGGTTCAGATTTGTTCTTACTGGAAGAGTAACTGGTGAATTTATATATTGATATTAATTTTATTTATAAGCATTATGTTACAACGATGCATGTAAACTGAGACATTACAGAAATTTTGTCTTATTTTTGTTTTTAGTTCATTGTCTTAATTTTAATTTACTATGATTTGAATTACTTGTGATTTCCTTGGAAGACACTGCCATGTTGATTAAAGACAATTATATATTAATAATGATTTTTCTAAAATAATTAACATATTATAATTGTAGATTTTTAATTATTGAAAATAACAATATATTTAAATCTTCTATATATATAAATTCAATAATAAAGCTAGTACACCTGTTTAATTTATAATTTGTTTTTTAAAAAACAAAATTTTTACAATATTTACACGACCAGGTTTCGACTTAAAATTGATAAGTCATTTTCGAGTGAATGAGTTTTGTTGCTAAGATTAACAGCCTAGAAAGATGTAGTAACAGTTTTTTGTTATAGTGGAAGCAGCAGCATTGGTATAGATGTAAACAACTGGAAGAATTGTTGAATCAGTCTCTGTTGTAAAAATGATTTAGCATTAAGTAGTATCTGTTGTAAAAATAAACAGGATAATTTTATCTTTTAGTCTTTTTCTTCTTTTTTTATATCATATTTAGTCATAGATGCTACTGATAAAGAGTCATTACAAGCATATGGAGATGAAAGGATAAAATAAGTCTCCATACATTTTCTTTTAATATGATTCACAGTACAAAAGTTCCTGTGGAATTCATCTTCTGATTGTAGTTCTTCTAAAAGCATTGTTTACGCCCTCAAATGGCTTTCCAATCCTTGTTTGTATATTGGAGAAAGCTGGAGAAGGGTTATGGACTGAGTTTCTGAACACCTTCGGGCTATTCTAAATCATCATAATGACTATTAGCCGGTTAAGCACTCGTTCCTCCAACATCATCATATTGATCTTGCGAACCCTACATATGAATCATTTTAAAAGAAAATGTATGGAGACTTATTTTATCCTTTCATCTCCATATGCTTGTAATGACTCTTTATCAGTAGCATCTATGACTAAAAACTGTTACTACGTCTTTCTGGGCTGTTTATCTTAGCAACAACTCATTCACTCGAAAATGACTTACCAATTTTAAGTCGCAACCTGGTTGTGTAAATATTGTAAAAAATTTGTAATTTGTTTAATTATGAATTAAACAGGTGTATCGGCTTTGTTATTGAATTTATATTATGGACAGTATATGTAAAATATTTTGGTTTAATTTTAAATCTTCTAATTTTAAGGTGGTAAATTGAAGACAACAGCAGAAGCTGATGCAGAATCACTCCAAGCAAAGTGGATTAGTAATCTGAGTGAATTAAAGCTAAGAAGTCATGATATTTTGACTGTTATTGAACGTGGCAAACATTATTATGAAAGCTTAAGCGATACCTGGCATAAAAACCTCTTGCCTGTTCATCATCCTCACTCAAAACTTTTGCTGAGGATTGTTGTTGTGATCAGAAAAAGATCTAAGTGAGTATTTGATTACTTTTTTTAATCTCTGTAGAATCTGTAAGAGGTAAATTCCATATTTCACATCAGAAAATGGTAAACAGTATTTTGGCAATTCTGATGTCATTCATACATGCCTATGAAAACAGCAATTAGGCATATATTAAGGTTTCCATAGTCACATCATTAGCCCTTAGAATTTGAAAATCATCAAGGAATGAGGGGAGGGAACAAGATCAAAATAATCACAATCACATTTAAGTTGGCTCATAAATAAGAATCACACCATATAATAAGAAAATCATTCTATCAGTCCAGATAGAGAGAGAGGAAGAAATCGGAAAGTTGAATTGTAAGGACTGTACATGCTCACTCAGTAATTATTTTAATTTAACATAAATTGTTTTAGATCAGAGTTGCTGTTTATAATCACAGTAATTTTTGTGAAATTCTATAAATTAGGTCAAGTAGCTTATTTTTGCTTTCATTGACAAAAAACTGTTAATAGTAGCCAGAATAATCTTCTCTTTAGGAATCATAATGTTAACAAAGTATTTTTTAAATAAAAACATTTCCTAATCATATATAGGCTAGATCAGATGTATGATTAGGCTAGATCAGATGTATGGGCCCTTTGGGGCCCATGAGAGTGCTGGAGGTAAGGCTCCCAACGTTTCATTGACCTCGAGATGACTCGGGTGGTCAGCCCAATGCTCGCTCGCCTGACCCCCGGGAAAGAGACCCGATACTTATTCTACAGAATGCTGGGTGGATCCTAGGATCCATTTGGAGGATAATTTAGCATGGAAAAATTCCCAACATCCGGTGAGGTCGGGATCGAATCCTCCCCCTGCAACCCACAGTCAAGCACTTTACCATTTGGCTAGCGGGCCCTTTCTAATCATATATAATCTTAATAAATTGAAGAAGTTATAAAGTTTTCCTAATATTTTAAATGTGATTTTTTTTTGTAAATTTGTATTTACACTCACTTCCAAAAGTTAAGCACGGAGCGGTAAAATGCAAAAAAATGGACAAGTACTGCTTTGATTGACATAAAATGCTGCAAGTAAGTAGCTCTATGTTTATTCATGAAACAAAATAAAGAATTACATACAGAGATAAATAAAATATTGAATTTCCATAAATTATAAGATGACATCAGATTTGCATCAATAACAAAATGATGTTTAAATTCAAAACAACCAATAAAAACCAACATTAGTAGGGTATGTGAGCACCCCTCACCTGCATACAAAGTTTACAGCGTGTGATCATGCTTGTTACAAGGTGATCAACCAGCGCAGAGTCCAGTAATCGCCATTCCTCCTGTAGGGCAGTTTCTAAAGCTCTGAGAGTGGCTGGAGGTGGGAAACGTCGATATACAGCATGGCCGAGGGCATCCCAAAGATTTTCAATTGGATTAAGGTCCGGCGAGTAAGCTGGCCACTCCAAACGTGCAATCCCCTCACTCTCCAGAAAGTCGTCAACGATGGCAGCTCTATGGGGACGCGCATTATCGTCCATTAAAACGAAAGAAGGACCAACTGCTGCAGCGTACAGTTTCACAATGGGGTCTAGGACTTCATCTCGATACCGTACAGCCGTCACAGAACCTCGCCTGTAGATGTGCATGTCAGTGCGATATCCCAATGAAATCCCTGCCCAGACCATGATGCTTCCACCGCGGAATGCGTGATGTTCAGTGATGTTCTGGGGCCGATTGCGTGTGCCTTGTTTCCTCCAGACCTTTACACACTTATCATCGGGTTATAGGGCAAATCTGGACTCATACGTGAACATAACGTTACCTCAATCAGACATAGTCCAATTCACATGCTGGCGGAACCACTGTAATCGTGCCCCTCTGGATTGGACGGATAAAGGAACATAAACTCGTGGTACCCGGGCGTACAGGCCATTCATGTGCATCCTTCAATGAACAGTAGTGGCAGATATCGTCTTACCAATGGCCGCTACAAACATAGATATCACACGTGTGGAGGTCGATCTTTGATTCCGCTTGGCTACAACAGCAATATATCAATCTTCTGCGGGGGTCATAACCCGTGGACGACCGACTATAGGTCTTTGGACAACTGTTTGGCTGGTTTGGAATATTTTCCATAATTGTGAAATGACGGAATGATGAACGCCGAAGAAACGAGCAACATCTGTTATAGACTGTCCTGCTTCAATGCGTCCACCAGCCCGCCAGCGCTCAGAATCTTTCATTCGTCTTCTGGAAGCCATAGAAACATGTCTAGCTTGCAAACAAATCATACGAACATTCTAAACACCTTTCATCAGCACTTATATGCAACTCCTGTAACCTTTCACAATGCCGGCTTTTTTATACGACTGCCTCTTTTGCATATTTCTCGACGCGAAACCATGATTGGCTGTTACCTTAATAATTTGCATACTTCTTTTTACCTTTGCAGCAAATTTCAGCTTCTTTAATTCAGATCTGTTACGGAAATTAACATTTTTCCTCTTCCTTGCTTAACTTCTGGAAGTAGTGTAGTTTAATTAAAGTTATGAAGCTTAATTTTTACAAATTTAGAAATCTAACAATAAATGTAAAACACAACCCAAAAGAAATTGTTTTTGGAACATTGTTTGTACTAATTGCAAAAGAACAGCCTCCCTTGATATACTTTTTTGCATTGAAAAACTCTCCAGCTGATCATCAATTGTTTACAGCCCATATTTAGACTTTATGAGTTGCTTCCATTGATTCTGTCCTCCAATTGCTAACCTCCAGTTTTGTAACTTCCTATATGACTCCATCAACCCATCTGAGCTTGGGCCTGCCTACTTTCTTATTGCTGTACAAGAATGAATCCAATATTTGCTTAGCTGGATCTAATTTATCAAGTCTTGCCAAGTGTCTTGCCCTGCAAATACGTCCCACTTTAATGTTTGAAACCAATCTCGATCGCCTTACAGCTTATCATTATACCTTCTCCATAATGATGTCAAAATACTATAGTACTAATGCTTAATTAAGTGTTTTTATTTAGCTTAATTCTTACTTTGTTATATGTTTATGCTTTTTCTTTATTTAAATTTAATATTTACATTGTTATGTTGTTCACTTGTCTTGTCAGCAATGGACAAGGACTAAATTATATCTGAGGAAGACTGGAAAATTTTGCAGTTGAAATATTGCATGCTAAAATATATATTATAAATATTAGAAGAAGAAATTTGTGTCAAGATTTATATAATGCATACATAACTTGTGTGTGGCTTTAATTTATTTAAAGTTACTTCTTTTGTCTCAATATCTTACATGACCTATTATACATAACCTATTATAAAAGCATTATGCATTTTTTTTTTTTACTGAAAGGCACTTTTTAAAATTCTCAAGTCACATTGTTAATTTGCTTGTAAATAATTCTGCCTATTTTTGGCTTCTATGTATTCTATGTGGTTTAAGAACAATCAGCAAAAAAGTACTATTTAGAAGACAAAGATTAATGTTATGGAATGACAGCAGCAGTGATGGAAATTTTGAACATTAAATAAATTTTTAAAAGCATGAGAATGATTTAATGAACTAATTTAAAGGAATAATTACAAAACATCTTTAAAAAAAGAAATTGATGTATCTATAGAATAATAGTGATTATAATTGCAACTGGTAAAAAAATGTGGCACATACCAGAAAAAAAAAGGCTATCTTGCTGATAATGGCATGGATACGATTCTAGCTGCTGAAACTGTCTGGACTTTTTTATGGTATTTTTAATAGTTTTAATTGTAAATTTTTAATTTCAAGTTCTAATAATTTTTCAATGCCTTACTCAAAAATATATTTACAAAAGTCCCAATTCAAGGAAGAATTAATTACCTATTTGGTATTACATTGCCTGTAATATTTTTAGAACAAGATGCATTTATGGAAGCCTTTAATAAATAAGCAGCCAGTTAATTAGGCCAATGATTAGGTGAACATCCAACAATTTTGTCACAAAAAGTTTTGATAATGTCTTGTGCAGTTGCTTATGCAAATATGTAAGTGCACATTAATAACTAGTGATTTAACATTATGATATCTGATTAGGTAGAAAATTCTATTTAGGCTGTTTTAACATTTGTTTCTACCATTACTAATAAAATTTATTGGTGATAATCTTTTTATATGAAGGAGTTAATGATTATGAAGTAATTGGAGTACTATCATTTTACTATTGACCTATAATTTATTTCTTCAATTTTCTCAAAGAAGAATCAATTCATAGTTATCATGATATCTTTGAGTGACTCAGATAAACTGTGTAACAGCACATTGAAATTTTAATGTATAATCATTTTATAAGAGCAAGACTGTTGATGAATTGATGAAGATGCACATTCTGCATTTGTAATAAAAAGGAAGTAATAAGTTTTTGTCCTTTTTTTTTTGCAGCAGTGATTGAACACTGAAAAAACTAAACACACCAAATTTCTTACAAATATTGATGTTTATTTTTATATTTTGCTAGTGGGTCTTCCACAGCTGAAATACAGCAATAATATTATATAAAAAAAAAAATTCACTAGTGAAATACAGCAAATAAATATCAATGTTGATAGAAAATTTGTTCCATTTGAGTTTATTTCGATGTTTCTTACAGCTTTTTCCAAAACTGTATTAAAGAGAATGCTTAACAATGCATCACTCTGCTTTAAATCGCATTTCACATGCAATGTATCAGATAACTGCCTTTGGATTTAAACTTTGCACTTGAGAGTTCTCTAATGTGATTTGAAAGCAGTAGTGGAAAACAAAAGCCTAAAAGCTGCTAAGCATTCTTTGTGCACCAGTTCTGTTGTGAGAAATGAAGCTGGCATCACTATTAGAAATCGTGAGGAACACACTTTACGTGTTGAAAAACTTTATAGCGATTTATATCGACACATGGGATTTTAACTTATATTTTGAATATTTTTTTTTGCTTTTTATTTTTCTCAATTATTATTTGAAGTTTGATTGAAATAAAGGTTATAATTGCCAAAAGAAGAAGGAGGGGGGAAATAATCCCTTTTCATTGAATGAATTGCCTGTAGAATGGGCTCTTGTAGTTAGAAGGTGAAAGGCAGAGAAAGTTCTAGTAATGCATTAACTAATCTCCTGTTGATGCAGAATGTAAAGCTAGCCATAGAGTTAAAAGTTTTTTTTTTTTTATTATTTCCCAACTGTTTTCAGTCTGGGAGATTAGATCTTTTATACTAACCAGTTTTCAATTCTATCTGTATTCTTGAATTAGCACTTATATTTTTTTTTTAAACTACCAGTGAATAATGAAATGAAGGTTAATATATTTAAATCAAAAACATAAATGCAAATCATATAAATGATTCATAATTAATTTATAATTTTCTTTTTTGTTATAGCAACAATGTTCATGTTTTGGTATCTGAAGATGATTCCCCACATCTTCCAGTATGTGAAATTAATCCTACGTGTTCCATTTATTCTACATTGAAAAGATATATGCAGGTACATATCATTTGGTTAATCTTTAATACCACGTTTAAAACTTGGACTTCTGATTTAACAGTCCCCCCCCCCTTTTCTTTAAAAAAAAAATGAAACAAATATAAAATAGTAAATTATTAGCATTACAATGTATTTCCTTGGTTTCAGTGATAGACTTAATACGTACAACAGTCAAGAAGAACATATAAATGGTAGCTTTTATTAGGTGCATTTGCATTTCATTCTTATTAATGGTTTTATTAATTAACGGTAGCTGGTCACTGATTCCCTCTATGGGTTAGTAGCAATTTCCAAAAGCAGTCACTAATTGGAACACATTCAATGTGGTTAAAGACTTATGGAAACATCTCTGGGCCTTAACTTTTATCTACCCTTAATAAAATTTAAGACCGACCATTAAGTTTTATTTCAATGTACTAATTTTTCATGAATAGTGATCTAGTAGTTGTTGTTTCATGTATTCCACAGGACCATTTCCATCTCAAGAGAGGCAGGGGGTGTCAGTTGACTATCTCAGATTTTTTTGAGAAAATTACAGTAATTACTTCTACTTAGAATATAAGGTAATCCAGAAGGATTTTTCTGAAATCCTTTGGCAGAGTTACAGCATTTTGAAATTTGGTTAAAAATTCATCAGTTTCGGAAATTGCACAAAACGTCTAATTTTAAAATGCAACTCCAAAACAGTAACAGCTAGAGAGTTAACTTTTGTTTTGTTATGAAGCAATTAAGCTGTACTTAATTTTAGCATTTTTTACATGTGCTTAAAATAATTTTTTTTAAACCAAAAAGTTTTAATTTTAAAATGAAAAAAAAAAATTGATTTTTTTTTTATATCTCCTACAAAGAAAAAGCTTGACGAGATAGGCTGAGTTGACAATCAACACCCCTCCTAGTGTTGTCTCACAGATATTGCTATTTTTTTACGTATAATGCATGTTACTGTTAAAAAGTATTATTAAAATATCCTGAGATGCAAAAATCCACTATTTTTTGAATGCAATTTACTTGAAAAACCCATTTTTTTAAAAATCTGAAAATTTGTCATAAGTAAGTCTTATTAGTAAATAGTACAGTTGTGAAGGTAGAATAGTGGATTTTTGCCTCTTACGTTTCCTGTGATTTTGAAAGTGGTACTTTTTCATTGTTAATAAATAAATATATTCTAAATATATATTATATTAATAAATATATTCTAAAAACACATTAATAATATTAAGGTATTTTAATGACAGTTATTAATTTATAATATTCAGAATGATTAAATGGAAGAGCTGAAGAATAAGTGTCAAGACAAATATAAATACTTACTTTTCATTTATATGAATTTTTATTTAACTTCAGTAAGTTAAAAGTAGTACATTGTCAGTGGCTTACTTTTTAAAATTATATTTTTAAAATTTATTACAGATGATTTAATGTAAGAGTACAAACTGAGGTTAATGGTTTTATTATTTTCATTCTTATATTTTCAAAGTTCAGCTGATTAAACTAGCAGCTGAGGGGGAGCAGGACATAAGTGGTGGGATATTTGAGTGCTAATAATATTATTGGCTTATCAAATTCATGCTCTGTAAATGTTATTTATATTCCCTTGAAATTTAAAATAATAATACATTTGTAGCATCTGTAATACAATTATATCATCTAGGGAGCTTGAGATAACAGGCTGAGACGGGTCTTAACTTGTTCATACATGTCCACTGGTTGTTCACTAAACAGCCAATGAGATCAGTTTCCCCATACTTCTCTGAAATCTCTTCAGTCAATTTTGTCTTTTGCAAAGTGAAGTTCAATTATTTAAAAGTGAATTAGATTATTGATGGCAGATTTTCATAGTTCTGAGAGAGTTAAGTGTGTAGACTATAGTGAAAGGTTGTTTACAAGTCTAGTAATGTTAAATTTTATTGTGTGTATGATTCAAGTCAATCCAAAATGTTGTTGTCTATCAATGAGTGTAAACAGTAATGATAGCTTGTGTAAAAATTGTGCTACGTTTTACAAGTAAAAGATTGAAGTTGCAGTTGAGCCCCAAAGTGAAACACAATCTGAAGATTCTGTACATCCCAATGTTCCAGATGATGAAATTGTAAGTGTTATAATTCATATATAATTAATTAATTTGTGTTTTAATTACATTTATTTAATTGTAAGTATATTAATGTTCTTGATGTTGAAATATCACCACTAAAGTCTCCTCCGCAAGTTAGTCCTGAAAGGAGAGCAGGTTAGGTAAAAGGTAGAGCTGGAGTAAACATTAGTTACTTGAACTGTAAGCAAACTTGAAGAATTATATGGAGTTGGTGTTTCTAATACTGAGCCTTTTCAAAACAAATATAACTGTTCCATTTGTAATGTTTGGTTTCCTAATACTAATATAGCTCTCCAGGTTTATAGTGATAAAAGTACAGTTACTAATAGTGATTCCTGACACTTTTAGTAAAGCAATGCTCAAGGAAAATTTACCTGCTGTTTCAAAGTAACAGCAGGTAAAAAGTCAATTGATAAGGCAAGAAAGGTTAGGAAGGAAAAAGGAATCTATTCTCAACCAAACCTAAAAAAAGTGGGCATCCTCTATCTTCAGATACCCTGGCATTGTCTTATTACCTGGATGATGGAAAATATTGCTCAAGGGAAAGCGTCAACAAAAATGATATTTGTAACAACGATGAGAATGGAGAGAAAGTTAAAAAAGCAAAATGGTTCATGACAAGGTCAATCAGAGAAGCTTACAATCTTATGAAAAGTGAAAATCAAGATTTAAAATTAGGTTATTCAAAGTTCTACTCTCTTCGTCCAAAATGGGTAAAAATTTAGCCAAAGCAGTATGCATATCTGTTTATTGTAGTAATCTAAAACTTGTAATCACAACTTTGAAAAACTTGATCAGCTCAAAAATGAGGAAGAAGATCTTTTACTGAAATGCTTATGTCAGGAGGCAACTGATGACTGTAGGCTTCAGGGGTGTGGAAACTGTCCTGGTGCAAATGGAATATCATTCCAGTCTACAGGCTTAACTGAGGAAGAAGACAAGGTAACATTTTCTATTTAGGAAGGAGGGGATCTTATTAAGAAGGCTGTGCCTACTGAAAGGTTCTTGGAAGAAGCAAGGTACTAGCTGTTTCCCACAGCTCGATATGCAAAATCCAGATTTAGAAGCCATAGCAAGGTTAAAAATTTCAGTAGCAGAAAATTCTGTGCTAGTTTGCATTTTGACTTTGCAGAAAATTGGTCAGTGATTTTTGCCAGATGAAATCCAAAGCTACGACTGGCAAAATGTTCAGGTTTCAGTTTTTACATGTATTGCCTATTTTGGGCAAGGAAAGAAAAGTTTTACTATTGTTTCCGATGACACCACTAACGATACAGCATATGCTCTCTGTGCTATTGAGCAGATAAAAAATGAAATTACAAAGACATGCTGACTAGAAAACTTCAGATCTTTAGTTTACATTTCAGATGGGACTGCTGGACATTTTAAAAACTGATTTCAGTTGTACGAGTTTTCCAAAGGTGATCTAGCTGTGGAAAGAAAGTGGATTTATTTGGCGACTGGACATGGTAAGAATGTTTGTGATGGTGTAGGAGGATTGTGTAAACATTATGCAACAAAATGTAATCTTCAAAAAGAGTCTTTACTGGCTATCAGAGATGCAGCTTCATTAGTCGAGACTGCTTTCTACTTTGATAAAAAATACAACACTATTACTCCTGAAAACAGAAAATGTTCAGGAATTCAGATCTAATAAACAAGAAGCCTACTGGGCCAATGTAAAAATTTGTCATAGGAATGCAGTCGAAAAATTACTGGTTAGTGCAAGAAAATCGACAAATAGTTCAAAACAAAGTGCAAAAGGTAGAAGTCATGAGCCAGTTGAAACGCTGCTCATTCTTAGTAGGAGATTTTCAGATAGGCAAGTTTGTTGCATGCAAATATGACAATAACCAGTGGATGAGTCATATCACAAGCATCTCCAGAAAACTTGAGGACATCACGACGACATTTATGGATCCTCATGGTCTAGCGAAAAGATTCCAGTGGCCAGATGAATGTGCAATACCAGTTGAACAGTTTGAATGACTCCATAGTTTAGATAAAAAGGAACTGATCCAGATTCAGCAGTTCTTCATAAAACTTTTATTTATTTATTTATTTATTTATTTTTTAATGTTACCCAGTCCTATTAGGTGTAATTATACTAATTACTCCTGTGTTATAGGTGCTGGAATTTTGTTATACGACTTATAAAGTAAAGATTAAAAGTTTTTTCTTATTGTATCGTAAATTATCATAAATTAATTAATTTTTAATGCATTTAATGCTATTACTAGTATAATTTTCCCAATTTATTTGACTAAATAATTTAAATTTGACATAATTGTCTAATCTAAGACCAAAATTATTATTTGGCTTATTAATTTAAAAAATATTTAACCAATTATTTCTAGTCAAATACCAATGTCGTAGTTTTGTTTTTGTCTCTATTTTTTGTAGAAATTATTCAAAATAGTTTTATAAATAAATTTTTCTTCTATTTTTAATATTTTATATTTGAACGAATTTTTAATTTTTGTTCAGAAGTTTTATTTTTATAATTAATGTAAATATTATTAAAAATATTTAAGATTACCTTTATTGATATTATCAATTTGACATTTATTTAAGAAAATTCAACAATTTAATCCATAATCTATAATTGAATCTATTAATGTTTTATAAATTATAAGCTTTTGCTTAAGGGTAGATATGTTTTAAATGATAAAACATATAAGTGAAAGTAAGTAGTTTTTTTAACAATGCAGTTATAATGAATATTCCAATTGTAATTATCATCAAGAAATACATCTAAATACTTTTGATTATTTACATAATCTGTAGTATTACAAATACATTCACTATTATTGATTGAATTTGTTATTTATGTTACAGCATGAATGTTCATGTAAAATAAAAAAAAAAAAAATTGTAATATATTTTTTATTTTTATTCTTAATAACCATAATTTTAGTTTTTTTTTTATGATTGATAATCATTTTATTATTAAAAGCACATTTAGATATATTATTTAAATCTTCTTGAAAGTATTGAAAAGTCTTCAAATCTTCAAAATAAAACAAAAATAAATGTATAAAACCATACATTTATTGAAATAAATATATCTTAATTTTCGAAAAGACATGACTTCTTTTCTTTTTCAAAGCCGAAAAACAACAACAATATGTTACAAACAAGTAGAGGAAAACGATACAGATATGAGAC
>JAFIDM010009631.1:221610923-221640961 GCA_023159025.1 Thereuonema tuberculata
TTTATTTTTGTTTTATTTTGAAGATTTGAAGACTTTTCAAATCTTCAAAATAAAACAAAAATAAATGTATAAAACCATACATTTATTGAAATAAATATATCTTAATTTTCGAAAAGACATGACTTCTTTTCTTTTTCAAAGCCGAAAAACAACAACAATATGTTACAAACAAGTAGAGGAAAACGATACAGATATGAGACATTCATGAAATTGTATTGTTATTTGAAAACTTTTCAATAGATAGAATGTCTAGAAGAGGGAGAATTAAGAAGACTTCTTGAAAGTAGTTCGAAAGCAATGTCTGGATTTCTGTTACTATTTAATATTAAAATATCCTCAGCATATATGTAAATGGAAGAGTGGTTAATGCATTTGCATATAGAGTTTATATACAAGATAAATAAAATAGGTCCCAAATTTGATCCTTGTGGTTACCATTTTTTATATAATAAGTTTTACTAATGTTATCTTTAATTTTTATTTTAAATTTTCTGTTTCTAAGATAGTTTTTCAATAGTTTATGTACATTACCTCTTATTCCATAATTTTCTAATTTTTTTAACAGAATAGAATGATTAATGTTATCAAATGCTTTACTAAAATCTATGAAGGCAATATATGCTATTTTTCCATCATTTAAGTTTTTATTGTTTATATTTTATTGTTTAAATTATATAGAAGTTCAGTTGTACTACTATTATTTTGATAAGCATATTGATTATTGTTAAGAATTTTCATATTTATAACATAATTATATGTAGACTTAGTTAGGTAACTTTCAATAATTTTTGAAATATTAGAAGGAATTAAGATTGGTTTGTAATTGTCAAAATTATTGTATTTTCCACTTTTATGTATTGGAATGATATAAGCAATCTTCCACCAATTTGGATATTTATTGGTTTGAAAGATATTTCTAAATAATTCCATTATAAATAAAGATATTGTGTCTTTATTATTATTAATTTCATTAATAGTTATATTATCACAACCAACACTGAATGTTTTTCTTAAATTACGAATTCTATGTAGAATATCATCTGATTCATCAGAAATAAAACCATAGGCTTAGGCTTGTTAGGTTCATTAACTTTATAATTTCGTATATTAAAATGGTTAAGATTATTTTGATTTTTATGATGAAAAACTTTTGAAAATTTTGAATGAATTATGTTGATATCATAATTAGCTAATAATTTATTGATTTCTTGGGTATCATTTTTGATTTATTATTACTAATATCACTTTTTATAATTTTCCACATATTATTTGAATGTAAACTATTCTCAAAGAGTTTATTTATGTGTTGTTTTTTCTTTTTATTTATATAATTTTTCATTCTTTTCTTTTATAGTTTTTTTTTTTTAATTTTATTTGTCTTGTTATTTTTAAATCTTTTAAATACTATATCTTTTTCTTATATGTGTCTCATTAAATCATCATCCATCCATTCTTGATTAAAGTTACTCTTAATATTGTTTTTGAAATTATAATGATCATTTTGCTTTGCCCTCATCATGTCGTCCTAAATGTTGTCTGTATGTCCTATATGTTTGTGTTCTCCCTGATGAGGAATACACACAGTATTCCGAAACTGTTGGATTATTACCATATATAATTCTCTCAACTTTTTGTAAGTAAGTGCGTTTTATTTATTTCTATTTTTCTTTATTTCATTCCACGCACGTTAAGCCTAAATGTGATAATCTGGTGATTATATATACTTACCGGTTATTATATATAATCACCAATAACGTTGGTAAACGTGATAAATTATTGAATATTTATCAAATTCAACGGCGAGTTTATATAATTCTCAATTCGTAATGGCGAATGTGATAAATATCTTCACTGATTAAGGCATTTTCAGGTTGCATGATTCACCCGTTGCAGTTAAGGTTAGGAAGCCAAAATATGTTTATTTTCACTATACCAACGAATACAGTACTAACCAATCAGAGGCTTCGTAAATATTAATCATTTTTTTCTGGTTTAATGGTGATGGCCCCTGATAGCAAGAGACGGCTTTCCTGTATTCACCCGGATGTGTTGATAACTTTTGAAAACAATTTTCCCCTTCAAAAAACATCGTTCATACATCCAAGAATAAACTCAGTTAACACATTTATCACATTCGCCATTACGAGTTGGGAAATATATAAACTCGCTGGTGAATTTGATAAATATTCAATAATTTATCACATTTATCAAATTCAATGTTGATTATATATAATCACCGGATTAATCACATTTATCGTAACATATAAATTATTTAGATATTTATTTATATTTTTGTTAATTTCTTTATCTGGATCAATATCAATATATCCCCAATATAAATACAATTATAGTCTTTTTCATTTTTATTTTTTATTTCTAATAAATTATGTTTAAGTTCTTTATTGAATATTATTTTATTTGTGAGGAGATTTTTAGATTACACACAGAATAATTTCTTTATTTCCTGTTTTATTCAAGTTGTTAGTATAAACATCACAAATAATATTTTCGTAAATGATAGTATCAACAGAATTGTAATTTACAGTGTAGTTTTCTCTAAAAAATAATACGATATCTCTTTCTTTGTTTTGTGATCTTAATTTATATATTTTATTGAAGCTCTGTATATTGTAATAATTTATCTCATCTATTTTGATATTGACTTCTACCAAAATTAAAAAATCAAGAAAAATTAATGTTTTAATATTCAATAATAAATATTTAAAGTTTGATTTAATACTTCTGATGTTAAGGAATGAAATATTTGTATTTTTGTTATTAGTTGTATTTGGTGTCCAAGAATGTAAATTATCTAAAATTTCAAGATTACCTAATTCTAAATCATTTGCCATTTATGTAGAAATTTATTTTTTTAAATATTTTTATCATTATTAATCCTTATTATCTTAGATGTTTCATTCATTTTCTCTTAATATTTTCTAATTCTTAATCCAAATGTATTTATATCCTTTATTTCTTGCTTCAGTTTTTGTTTTGCAACATAAATTCTTCAAATTCTTTGTAAGATTTTCATTTATAAATATTCTTGATTTATTTTTATTACCAAAAATGTCATCATTTGTTATGATCTTTTTTAGTTTAAATGTATGTAACCATGTATCTCTGCCTTTGCTATTGGAGAATTTAATGATTATTGGTCTAATTTTTTGATGTTGCGTATTGTTGTATCTGTGAATTACCTCATTTGGATCATTTGGATCCAAATCATTTGGATCCTTATCATTTGGATCTGGAAGTTGTAATTTTTCCGCTATTTTAGTTATTACATCAGATAGGATTTCATCTTTACTTTTGTCCATACCAACAATTTCAATGTTATTTTTCCTTAATTGTAGTTTCATATTCATTATATCATCCTACAATTGTGTAATTTTTTTGTTTCTGAGATTCATTTTCTTTTTCTAAAGTTCTTTGCTTTCCTTCTATTATCTTTAGATTTATGTTAATTTTATCAGGTTTTTCCAAAATGCCTTTGTATTTTTTTGTTGATAAATTCCATAGAATTTTTAGTATCTGCAAGTTCCTTAAGAATTCTTTGTTCAAGATCCATTTCCATTGGGATTTGGGAAACATCCATTTCTTCTCCATAGGGTGGATAGTTAGTATCCAGAATCCCTTTATTAATAGTGTTCGTTGCTTCATTATTTGTTGCTTTTGATAAATTTTTCATATTTTTAAAACCTTAGTCACGTTGTTTTTAGAGTTTTTGCCACAAAACTTTTCAGAGCCTTTATGGCATCGGTTGAACTACAAATAAGCATCAAAAAAATTCAAAATCTGTTCACGGTGTTTTAGAGGGCAGGCTTTAGAAGTGGGGCACAACCTCAAAGTTGTGACATGGATAACTGCCATAAATTTTGAGCTTTTGAGCTAAAACTTTTGTGGGTGCTAGATACCCATAAGGACTCAGCTGGTATTGTATTTCAGCCAAATTGGATCAACCTTTCCAAAATGGCAGCTAATAGAAATTTTTATTTTTTAACGTTTTTCCATTCTTCAAATCCTTATCCTGAAATTTTTTTTTCAGCTTTTACCACAAACTTTGTACAGCTTTTAGGGCATTGGTGTAACTACAAATAAGTAAAAACAAAGTCGACATCTGTTCATGGGTTCATGGGGGCGGAGCTTAGAAGTGGGACTGACCTCAAAGTTGTGATTTGGATAACTTCTGTAAATCATGGGTTTTTCAGCTAAAACTATCCTAGACTTCGGATGACTGAATATCAAACTTTATTATTAAAATAATATTAACAAATACTATTCACAAATTTCAAGGCGGTTGACCTTTGGGAAATACACTTACTGGTAGATGCGTGGCAGAGATATTTTACAATTGTTACATTTCCATTGATTTTTTTTCTGTTTGGTGTAACAATTTCCGATGTTTCCTCGTCTTTTAGACAACTAACGTGTTGCTCAACCTCACATCTTAATTCTTTGATCTTCTTAATTAGTCACAGGTATTGCATTTAATTTCATAATTAGCATACTCAGTCATGTTGTTGATTTGGTTATCATCCAATATTATAAGTCCTTAAGAGTTCTTGGAATTTAGTTTTAGATTGGTAAATATGGATTTAGATTAGATTTAGGATTTAGATTAGATAAAGTTAAATAAAAATTCATATAAATGAAAATTAAGTTTTTATATTTGTCGTCACTTATTCTTTCAGCACTTAATTTAATCATTGTGAATATTATAAATTAATAATTATCATTAGAATACTTAATATTATTAATATTACATTAATATTCTTTTTTTTAGAATATATTTATTAAAAAGTAGACCCTCTAACAATAAAAAAAAACCACTTTCAAAAAAATCATTGAAAACTTATGAGGCAAAAATCTACTATTCTGCCTTTCACATTGTAATACTTAATAAAAGAATATTATGCCAAATTTTCAGATTTTTAAAAACTGGGTTTTTCAAGTAAATTGCATTAAAAATGGTGAATTTTTGCATTTCGACACATTTTAACAACACTTTTAACAGTTACATTTATTACAGGTAAAAAAAAAATAAAAATACCTGTGAGACAACACTAGAAGGGGTATATATTGTCATCTCAGCCTATCTCTTCAAGCTTTTTCCTTGTTGGAGAAAAAAATATTTCGTAAAATGCCAAAAAAATTCAATTTACAGTAAAATTAAAACTTTTTGGCTTAAAAAAAAGTTTTAAGCACATGTAAAAAATGCTAAATTAAGTACAGTTTAATAGCTTCAAAACAAAACAAAAGTTAACTCTCTAGCTGTTACTGTTTGGAGTTGCATTTTAAAATTAGACGTTTTGTGCAATTTCCAAAACTGATGAATTTTTAACCAAGTTTCAAAATGCTGTAACTCGGCCAAAAATTTTTTTTCAGAAAAATCCTTCTGGAATATCTTATATTCTAAGTAGAAGTAATTACTGTAAGTTTTTCAAAAAAATCTTGAGTAGTCAACTGACACATATTGGTAGTGGCTGCCTGAATTGAGATGGAATTGGTCACAGACGAATGGATGGACACAAAGACAAAACTCAAAAGTAGATGCTTTTGCAGTTTTTAAGAATGAACTTGTCCTAAAAATTAGCAAAAACTAGTATATCTCACCTTAGTATTAAATGGGAAGAAAACTTTGATTTTAAGCTTCTTAATTCCTTTTTCTCAAGTAATAGTTATTGTAATTCTCAAGCCAACACTGCTTAGAGCTTGTAAGGGAATGAGACAGTGTGCTAATTCAATGTCTTGATGTGGACCAGTTTACTCTGCATGTTTGTTTTATTTTGATATGTAGAAGGTAAAGATGATATGGGATAAATTGTTGAACTTATAGAAATGATTATTCAATAAAATAGATTTATTGCAAAAGCATTTACAACCTTTTTTTTTTTTTTTTTTTAATATTTTTATTTTTATTCAGAATTGAATGTTCATCCTCCTCATTTTTTTTACCAGTTTTGACCTGTTGCAAATCTACAGAAAATTTACAATTAATTACTAAATATTAATTTATTATCAGTATAAAGAAGTCATTAACCTGAAGTAAATCTAAGTTTAAGTATGAAGCAGAATCTATTAGCAAATATGTCAACAAATGAATCGAGATTCATTAATAATAGTGCAGGTGGTGGAATTTATTCATAAATGCATAATTACTTCAGTAAAAATGAACTGAATTCAAAATACTTGCCTGTATTTCATCTAAAACATCAAAATTCTTTAAAATTTAGGTGGGCCATTAGTAACAGAGCATGAACCAAATTTAGATAATAGGTTGTCACTTTAACAGCCCTACCTTAAACTAAGAAGTGATGTAAATGAAATTACAAAGGAATATGCATTTACATTTACTTTTAAAATATATAAAATTTGAATTCACATGCCTCAATTTTTGAATGTACAGAGTAGGTGAAAAGTCCGTATATCTCGTCAATAAACTGGATTTGAAATGAATTGATGTGCCTACTATGGATGCAAAACATCTGTATGCACTCCTCTATGGTCTCTGCACAGATGGATTCATCATCTGTATGCTCATTTTCCGTAGCATTTGTAGTGTCACAGTTGTGAAGGCATTGCACACAGTAATCTGCAACTCAGCATTGGAACCATACCACTGTTTGCGGATTTCATGTTTAATGATTTCCCACAGAAAATTGTCTTGTGTGGTGAGATCTGGGCTGCAAGGTGGCCATGGCAAAGGTGAAGGAAAATTCTCGGTTCGCCGGCCAATCCACCTGTTTGGGAAAAGCTCATAAAGGCGCAATTGCATTCTCATGGGGAAATGAGCTGGTGCTTCATCTTGTTGAAGTTGCACAGTGTCAGCTATGCTTTTCAACAGGAGTACAGGCAGCAACTATTCGTTAATCATACGCAGATAAGTCGTGATTCTCTAGGCTATTGAAGAAATACGATCCAAGCAGATGCTCTTCTGTTATCCCCGCCCAAATGATAACATGCTGTGAATTTTGTTAGAGTTCTTGAAAGAAATATGGATTTTCCATTGACCAAAATAAACGTTTCGAACTTTGATAGATAGCACATTCATCACTAAACAGAACTCTTCATTGATCTTCTCTTGTTGGGAAATGGAGAAGCAGGTTGCATGCTTTTTTGTGCCATGTTAAATCCACATCTGATATCTCATTCACTGACAATGGGTTGACCGGAGAATATCCAATTTGACAGTAAGCTTGCAAATCGATTTCACGGGAGATCATATTATGGGTTCTTCCACAGTAGCACATTTCCAAATGTGTTGACAGTTTTCCTGTCCGATGTGAATGTCTTTCATTCCTATGCTAATAATGTTCTCTTGGATGGTGACGCCTTCAGAAATCACAGCTAAAAATTGATAATAATTTGTGAAAGTGTTTGTCCCATCTACAGTCGGTGGTGAATCAAAACTGCAGTCACTAAATGTTCTTCAATCAAGAATCTGCTTAAATCAGCCATACTTTCCATCACTGCTTGTTTCTTTGATTAATGCCATTATTCGACTGCTCGCGTGTTGTTAATGTGCAAGTGTGCTATTGTTTCATTGTTGCTTTCATTGCTTGCTGATTGACTTCTTTCCAGAAGCATTATATATATTACTTTCTCCATAGCATACATTTATATCCAGAGGTATATAAATGTTTTTGAATACAGTAGAACCCTGATTATCCGCAAGCGGATTATCCGCGAGTGCCGCGAAAAACTTTTTTAATTACGAACCTCAAAAAAAAACAATTTTAATCAAGCCAACAACAGGGAAAGTACAATAGGCCCTACAGTGCGAAGCTCAAAAATTACTGACAGGTTTATTGTGCATTGTAATCCTATAGGCCTTCCGGAATTTGTGGATGAGTGGCAGGCTCTTGCTCTGCAGAAAGGTTTCTGCTGTACTGTACATATTTTAAAAGTTTTGCATATTATGTTTTTTGTATAATAAAACGTAGTTTTTATGCTGAAATATTTTTTTTCGTGTTTACACCTCATTTTTAGTCTTTTTTTCGGGTTATCCGCTATTTTTACTATCCACGGTACCCTTGCCACCCAATTCTGCGGATAATCAGGGCTCTACTGTATATATAAACTTTTGCCTACTCTGTATAGTTGATTTTAAGTTTTAGAAAATAAAACTGTAATAATCGAATTAGAAGTATGAAAATTTTATTTATAGATAAATATTACTGAATATGTTAAATATTTGTTAATTTTGGTACAAATGAGACCCATAAATGAGAAATTTAGAGTAAAAAAAATGCATAACCGAACAATACTCCATGTACTTTTTTTAAAATAAATAAACACGAATTTAATAATAAATATAAATCTTGTTCTGACAAATAGCATTGTAAAACAGCTATTTCATATCAGGATTAGTTACATCTGAAAACCAAATCTGCTTTCTAGGATTGAAATCTACTGCTTCCATTCTGCAGACTTGGATATTCAGAGGTGACTTGTCCTGGCTGCTTAGGATCAAAAAAATGCAAAACAGCTGTCTCATTATGTCACTTGTATGCACAATATCTTCATTTATTAATATAGTTAAAAAATGTTCAAAGTTTTTTATTTATTGTATGCATTCACTTAATTTATTTATGTCGATGTGAATTCTGGAAACAAATTAGTTTATAGTGATTTTTCTTTTTCTTAAGTTTTGGAGATTTAACTGTCCTTTCTACAATATATTCTAATTATTATTAGAAAACTAATAATGAATATATTAATATTGAGATTTAAGTGTGCTTTGCCACTTTCTTTATTATATTTTAGGTTTTAATCGCTTTAATAAAGATTTCTGGTAAGACATGGATTTCTGCATAGACAATAACTGTTTTTATCTCAAGTCATTAATTCAGTCAATAATTTTTATTAATACTTTGTTTATTATTCTTTCAGTATTGTAAATGTAAAGATTGCACCTTGTAATGTTTTACATAGTTTCTTAAAAGTTCTTTTTTTTTCTTTTTGGATTTTTATTATGCCATGAATAAACCTATACTATATCTAACTTTGGGACATCCAGTTTTTACAACAAGAATAGAAAATAATGTTCACAAATATAAATTAAACTATGTATTAATAATTACAAGGGAAAGTTTAGTTCCTAAATATCTTAAACTGAATTTTTTTTTTTTTTATAATGAAGAATTAAAAATGCTAATAATGTATTAAGAATTGTAAGTAAACTTCTGAGCAGATAAATCAACCCATCTCACACTGGGAGCTGGGACTGCATGTATGATAGGCATCACGTAACAAAACGAAAACAAAATAATGTCATTTGAATGATAACTGAAAAAACGTTAAGAATGAGATGTGAATGTTTTGAAAATTACTACTGTGTGAGATGTGATGAGTCTGCAGATGACGTGCGGGGAACCTGTCATCATTGCAGACTGAGAGGAAATCGAGTTTACAAGAACAGAATTATGACAATACTGTACAAACAGGGTATTTCAGGAATGTATGTTAACCTCCCCCCCCTCCTTGTCCTAATAATAGCTTCCATACATCATCAGAGACTTAATCGATGTGACAAAGTTTTGGGGGATGTTCATCCACTCCTCGTCAATTGCAGTTCTCAGCTCTGGGATGGATAAAGAGCAGGAACCCTGGCTCGAACTCTTCTCTTTAATTCCTTCCACACATGTTCCAAGAGATTCATGTCAGGGCTACATGCTGGCCACTCCATAGTCTGAATACCAAAGTCTACCAAATACCAAAGCGAATTACTCTTGGACGTTTGTTGCAGTGTATGTGGTCTTGCACTGTCATGCATAAAAATGAATTGGTTGCCGATAAAACCGGCATATGGCACCACATGGTCTATAAAAATCTTCTTGCTATACCTGTGTAATGTCGGGCCCCATTGATTGCAGTCTCTGCCTGCCCTAATGATGAACACTATGTCGGTTCATGTTTCCAGTGCTATTCCATTCCAGGCCATGCATGAACTCACGCATTCGTTGATGCAGCACTGCACAAAATGCTTTGCCATGTACATTCATCCTCTTCTATCTTTGCTATGGAGACAAATCCTGGTTTTGTCAGAGAACATAACAGACTTCCACTACTCCAAGTTCCAGTCCAAATGCTCTCGCACAACTGAAGTTGTGCTTGGAGGTAGCTGCAGTCAGTTTTGGACCAGTTGCAAGTCTAGGAGATGTTAGGTTCCTCTGTCTCCGTCAACACTTCTCTGTCCATTTACTAACAACTACCCTTCGGACATCACAGAGCTCCTATTGCACTTGCACAGCATTCAGTTGATGGTTGCACAACATTGTCATTATGATGAAGTGGTCTCGTCCTGATGTTGTCTGCAGTGTGCCTGTCCCCAATCGCCTATGGATGCATCAGTCTTCTGATATCTTCCGTAGATCTGTCAAATCACTGACCTGCTTAAATTGAATTGTAGAGCCACATATTATTGACTATAGCCCAGTTGTATTAAAATGGTGGCTTGAGCAACATCCTCCTGCTTTGTATCCATCCTTTGAAATTGGCTGCAATCGTAATCTGTTCACTATGTCACTGGTCCCAAGCTGATAATCACATGATAGGCAATATGTGTGTGCACTAGCTTTTATTGCTGCACACATGAGCCACACCCGCAGGTACAATGAGGAATGCCTACAGCTGTCCTTTTTTTTAATGCTCCTCACTTCTGACAATGATAGGAATCTCGGAAAATTCACACAGCATTTTACACGGTATTCCTTGGTCTGTGAAATGACATTTTTTTTCTGAAAATGATACCTAGTGCCTGCCCCTGGAATACTTGCGTTTCCCTTTCATGGTGCGAGGTGGATCAATTTATTAGGAGGTGTATTTTAAATTCAGATTTTTATGCAGGAAAGATTTTAAGGCTTTTCATTTTGCAAGATGTAACTCTGCTTACTAATGGTGTTTAGTTAACATAAATTCAGCTCTTTCTTATTTTTTTATTATCTGTTGACTTCCATTGAAATACTTATTTCTAATAATAAATTCTATATTTGCACAAATCCTTTCTAAATATCAAATTGAAGAATTTATGTTTATTAAAATTAATTAATCTTTTTTTTTTTTTTTTTTTTGTAGAAAGTATTTGGTTCCAGTTTACCAGTACACAAACCTCATGGTAAGTTTAATTTCTGTTAGTGATATCTTAATTATATGAGCTATATATAGGACATCTAAAAGAGAAAAGGTCAGTATTCTGGCAATTCGTAGTATTGTTCATTCTTAGAAAAAAAGTTTGTATGAACATATATCCTAGAGATGAAGACACCGATGCACAAATTGTAGATAAAAAATTTATGATGTTAAAAATACATAGGCCCACGCCTGGTTTCGGTTCTTTGATGAACCTTTGACTAGTCTGTATTTTTAACATGTCATAAATTTTTTATCTACAATTTGTGCATCGGTGTCTTTGTCTCTATATTATTTTGTGCACGTTAAATAATTTTAACATATATCCTACTCCAACAGTTTCTGAGGTAGAGTTATTTGAATGTACAGTTAAAAATTATTTATAAAAAAGGATATTACATACTGTTTCTATTTATTGTTCAAGTGACAAATTTATTACAGTTTATAACACATTTTTAAAAAATTCCACCGTCTACATTGTGTTCATTTTGCAATTTGTATAAGAACATGGTGTATTGGTCATCTGAATTGATCTTAACTTTTCTTTATGTGGGTACTAACTTCCATTATGTGACATTTGTGAAGATTTGTGGCATTTTAACAGTACCGGTACTTGTACAATGCCACTATCAACAGTAAGACCGGCAACTGATGCTTCACACTGAATCACATGCTTCAGAAAGTGGTGCATTATGTCAGGAGGGAAGGACAATATTGCATGGCACATTTAAAACACTGTACATTGAAATAGCTTATTTGGAAAAACTGTTCGGAATAGGATACATCTTCATATAAACTTGTTTTTCTTAGAATGACCCCATACTATGAGCTTCCAGAATATTGACCTTTTCTTCTGGAAAATCCTGTATAAATAAGTTCCAATTTCAGCTTATGTATGTTTTCTGCTTTTGTTAACTTTCATGCTCCATTTGCTAAAAAACGAATGCTTCTAAGACTCAGAAACTATGTTTTATTCTGTCTTGTCACTGTGCAGAAAAGGGGGGGGGGGTCATTCATTAGAAGCTTTTCCTACAGGCTAATTTATTTGACCAAATGCCTTTCATCATTTATTTGTTTTTTCCTGAGAAATGGCTTGTAAATTCCTTATTACTGGATAAGCTTGTGCATTTACTGCAGTATAACAACAGTCCTATCCTTCAAATATATTGTGTGTTACCTTTAAATAATCACATCATTATCATTTGTTCAGGCAGCTTTGACCTTATTTCACTCATTTTTGTGTTTCTTAACATATAATTATGGCATTTTTGATCCAGGATTCAAGTAAGCTTTCTAATTCCTGATTATTATCTGTTTAAGATATTATCTAATTTAATTTCTAGTGGAATTCTTGTATTTACACATTTATCATCAACTTGCAAGACTTATAAAGTTACGGATATTTTCAGATATTATTTTTGTTTTACTTCGTATCATCAACAATTTTCAATCCACTGCACAAGAATGACTCAATTTTTTTCTGTTTCTTTTTATCAATAGTTATCCTTTTCCAATCAAATCCTTATAACTTTCAATTTCATTCTCCCATCTACCATGCACATGTTTTCTTGATCTCTTATTTCTGAGAATCTTCTAGACAATATATGCTGTCCATCTGCAATTGTTTCTTGTTACTTGCTGTGTCTCATTCTCCATGTGTATAATGTCAACAACCCTGGTTTGTTCTCTCACCAATTAAATTTATTTGTGGTCTCATTTTGCACATTCTAACGTGCATCTTTCTAATAGTCTATAATCTTTGAATTGTTTTCTTATTTAGTATGTTAATAAGTATTAAGTATATGCTTTTCTTTGTAAGCATAATGACATTGTTCCTTTCAGTATTACATTATTGCTACCAATATGATTCAAGTTTGATTCTATGATTAATTTCTATCCTTCTGTACTAATTTGCTGTCTAAGCAACTCACCGCTACTCTATAAATACAGTTACACTTTTTAGGTTATTAATGAATCTATTGAACATTACAATTTTACCCATTACATATCTGTTTTAAATGAAAAAGATATTTTACGTGCCTGATGATTCAATGAATAGATGTAAAAAACGAAGGCACAATGCAAATAACAATCCTTTCCTCTCTTGTTATTTGCATTGTGCCTTCGTTTGTTACTCTTTTCATTGAATCATCAGGCACATAAAATCTCTTTTTCATTTATGAATTTACGGCATATTTCTATTTTAAATGCCTTGATTAAATTCCTCTTGTGCCTAGCCATGTGCAGGCCAAGGAATAAATGTATCCTTGATTCATACTTATTAATTGTTAGGATTTTTAAGGGGTAAGCAAGAACCGGGATTATGGCTTTCACGCACCTTCTGAGTCTGTCATCGGGGAAGTTTGGCTGGCTGATGAGTCCTAAAAGGATGAAATGGCCCGTCCCAGTCTCTTCCGATGACAACTCAGGGTGCAAATCCTTTCCTCTCTTGTTATTTGCGTCGTGCCTTCGTTTTTTGTTCTTTTCATATCTGTTTTATTATCAAGTTAAAATTTGATTATAATTCTGCAGTGATATATTGGTAATAAATTCACTCATTAGGCAAGTAAATGTGGAAGGAAACATATTGTAAATAGAGCATCATGAATCATCATTTGGACACGAGTGTTTACAAGACTTTGAGGACTTATAAAATCCATTGCACAAAGTGAAAATGCTTATCCATTCAGAAAGTTGAGAAGAAACATGGGAGGCTAATCCATCCTGGTTTAATTCTTGGATGTCTCAGTAATCAGAAAATGGATGTTAAGCTGAGAGGAGGAACATTGCCATAACAATATAGAGGATTTCAGAAGCTGAAAATGGAACTAGAATTCAACAATATTAAGCTGCTACACTACAACAGATGAAAAAGTTGACAGATAACAGACATTTATGAAGATTAAGTGAAATTTAATTGTTGGAAAGTTATAGCAAGTCATCAAAACTAATTATTAAATCTTTTTTAGAGTAGCTTCTTCGAGAAATCAGGTTTTGGTGGATATTATCAGAGATGCCTAGGTGTTAAGTATGCTTATATATGTTCCTTAAGTACTGGTACTGTTTTATGAGTTTAATTCTTGTAAAAAAATTAATTCATTTTTTATGCTGTCAAATGTTAATTAACCAGGAAAAGATGAATTAGGAAAGATGGACAAAAAAAAAACACCTCTAAAAAAAGGGAAGCAGTGAAGAATTGTCTGCACTATAGGAAACATTATTTATGTAAATACTACTGAAGGAACTACTAAAGAATTTTGAATTATTGTGTAAGATTTATATGAGTTACTGCTAAATGAGAAGTGAAGAAAAGAAGTGTTTAAAATGACAACCTTAAAATGACGACACAAAATGAATGTCTGGATATGGACGTTTATGTTTTCTCCCTTAGGATGAAACATATAGTGTTTTGAAACTGTTACTTTCTCTTATTTCACAGCTTCTGTTGGTTATCAAGTAAATGGCATTTTAAACATTTCTTTCCTTTACTTCTTATTTGGCAGTTATTGATATAAACCTTACTCAGTAAGTACATCAATAACTGCTAGTAGATTATAGTCATTCAGTTACATGTTGAAAAGATAAATATTAGTGAGGCGATTGTGAAATGCCAGAAATTTTCAGAAAGTTTGATTGACATTTGAATTAGATATGAGCTTCAAGATGCACAGTATTGGGAGATTTCATTCAAAGCAGTGGAGGAAGGAAATCTGAATAAAGAAATTCCAAATAATATGGTAATAAATAACACAATTTCTTGATTGATTATACCAAGTCAAGTATCATCAGAAATGATGAAGTGTGTATTTAGATCATTCCAGAATTTCAATGATGAAATGGTTTGATTGTTAGACATTAATAGCAGAGATATGTTAATGAAAGTATTAATTAAACAATACTTAATGCATTCATAAAAAGTTGAATGATTAAAGATGTTTGTTTAGTAATTTAGACTCTGAGCTAGATTATTTGCTTAAAATGTAAGCTTTGAAATTGCTCAAGGGATTTTCAAACATTTTTTTTTATTGGTCAAGCAAATTTGGTGAGGAATGGAATAAGTGATGGTCATTTCTTCATAGCTGATATGCTGTCTTTACTAGTCTATAAGCATGTTAAATCATGAACAGAAAATATCTACACAAGAAATTTGAATTTAATAATTTAAAGTTAAGATACTGTAAGAATCATATCATAAATAAAACAGTAGTTTTCAAGGTTATTTTAACACTTCTGCATTTGCAAGATAATTTAACAATTAAAAAAATAAGAAGAAAAGAGTTCCTTAGAATTCATCATCAAGGACAATCAGACATTTGTCAAATTTATATTTTAAATTAATTCACATGTTAACAGTAAGTATTTTTATTTATTATAAAACCACTGGAAATGAAATGCAGAGCACTATATCGATAAATAGATGTGATTGACAGATGAGGCTTGATCCTCAAGTGGTAGTGTTGCAAACTATTGCTCACCAAACAATTTGGCCAATTTAAACCTAATCTTGTTTATGTATCAATTATAAAGCTTTGGCACATCTATAAATTGCTTTTTCATTTCTTTTTATTCTTAGGTGTAATGTGTCTTGAAAACTTCAACAGGCCAGTTGAAGAAAATGATGGCCTGTGCTTGACTCTTCTAGTTTCAGTTCGGAATGCCCTGGAGGATGTGAACCTTTGTGATGGATATACATGGTTAGAATTAAGCAGTGGTGTAGGGGAAACTCTAATTGAGAGACTCGGAAAAAATATGACTGTGATGATCAATGTAATCCGCTGATGTAAAATCCATTCTAGATAGAAATCTAGCTTTGAATGTAGTGTAGAAAGCAGTCAGGTAATCTATAGATATTGAAATGAAACAAATTCCTTCCTCTATTTTCTTTATAAATAATAAAAACATGTAGTGATTAAGAAGGAAATGAGAAATTTCTGCTTTTCATAATACTATATTTGTTATCAGTTTGTAGTTCTTTGCCATAAGGAAATGAAACAGCAAGACAATTAGGAAAAGAAAATTCAGGATTTTTGAATATTGTCCCAAATATCCCAATTAATAAAATCCATTTTGAAAACATGGCAGTTGATAGTTTTTCTGTTCTTTTCGAAAATAAGTCTGCTTGGAGATTCAAATTTAATGTGTAACTTTTAAAATGAAATAGTATAAATTAAATCAAGAGATAAAAGTGAAAATTATTATTATTATTATTATTATAGCATAATCAATAAAGGCAAATGAGTTACTTTAATGCTGCAATGAAACTGAACAAAAATTATAAGTAGGGGTGGGCGAGTACTCGAGTTTTCGAGTATCTGTCGAATATTTTTTAATACTCGAAGCTCGAGCGAGTAGTGGAGACTTCTCAAAAACGTGAGTTGAGTAATTAAAAAGTGTTGAAAATGCCGATCGCTATTATTTTACAAAAAATGTGTTTGACAAATTAGAAACATACTTGAGTGTGTGTTGTTTTATTTAATCCTCATTCTTTTAAATGAATACTGATTTAAAATTCGTATAATCACGCAATAAGTAGAATAATTAATTCAACAGTCATCTATATTTTGTTCCCGAACACCGTAGTCGCTGCAGACGGGTCAGAGACGGGACCTAGACAGCATCGCAGACTACACATAGTAATCTTTATCGTATCAGTTTCGGTAAAAAAAAGTTCCTCTTAACGTTGTCAAAAATAAATATGTCCCGATTCTTAACATTACAAAAATTCCAGCATATTCAACAACGAGTTTGATATCCTTCTGCGTATTGCTAAAAGATTACGATATTACCGAAGTGGGTGTGAATCGATACTAAATAAGATACACTTTGTTTCGACCATGCATTCACATTGGCACTGTCAAAGTCCAAACTTTAATCCATTCCAGTTAGTTTTCCCCAGAAATAGAAATCGATCACAACAGTGCTCCAAGTGGTCACAGTATCAGCTGATTCCTTTTGAATACATCGCGCTGTACTTGCCAGACTGGGTTAGTATAACAGCCAGCCACCAGGATCGTTAGCGTCTCTCGGGAGATATTTATTGAGTTATAATTTACATGTTGCAATTGTAGCTTATTAGGGTACTTTACTTACTTGATTAATTCTAAATGTAATATTAGAATTATATTAGGCCTGCTTAATACTTATCTGACACTATTTTATTTACACTTGACTCTTTTTTTACTATATTTGTATCTTGAAGTATGGTCATTTCAGATATTATAGTTTGGCCACAAAATTGGAAAAAACTTATTTATTTACACATTTTAACATTAAAAGTAAAGTAAAAGAAAAAGATTATGTCAAAATTTTAAGTTTATACATTTGCAGGCCTATATAATTGTAAACCAATATCTTAGAGATAAGGAACATTGTTTGTTTTAAATTTTATAATAAAAACTATTGAAAACTAAGTCTTTTACTTATAACCCGTGCTACTCGACTCGACTTGATACTCGAGTAGTTGGCTCAACTACTCGACTCGAATCAAAAAACCATTACTCGCCCACCCCTAATAATAAGTTCTATTTATAATAAATCAAATACTATGTATTAAATCTAAGGAGTTAAGGAGGAAAGTGCAATTTGATTTTGCTATGTGCTATAAATTCTTTAAAAATGTAATCCATTGTTGGGCTGAAGAAAGTTAAGCTATACATTTACTTTACAAAATAAAGTTCTAGGATTGATCTTAAAAAGTAAACTGACAAAAAAAAAATTAACTCTCTTAAAAAATAAAAAAAAAAAAGTTTTTATTTTTTTTTTTTTTAAGAGAAATAATTTTAAGTTTTATTTTAAGATAGAACATTTCTTTGTCGAAGTTCACAAGTAATTTCTTGAATCTATAAGTTATCTAGACAAGGCAATTCTATTTACATTTTAATAATTTTCATTGATTTCTTTAACCATAATATCAGATTTATGGGTTGGGAGATTGGGAAACCACAAAATTAACTTGCATCCTGGGTACCTTAGTCTTGTCCAATTTATATTTATGATTTCATTCGGCAGATGCTTTTAAGTAATGTAAATCTAAAAGGGACATTTCCAAGAGTCTTAATAATTGTGAACTTGCTTGAATATTTAAATTGCATCTCTTATATCTCAGGTTTGTGATCTTGTAGATCTTTAACTGATATTCAGCTAAGCTGTTATGAAGATAATAGTGCTTTACATTCTAGCATTTCCCTGAATTAATCCCCCCATTCAATTAATGAAGCAATCACAAGGCTAAAGTAGACTGTGGCTGAAGGCAATACATTTTGGAAGGGTGGTTTTTCTAAACATGACATTTTCTCTTTTAAGTAAAATTAATTTAACATTAAAAATGTGTCCAAATAATATAAAATGAATTAATAAATTATTATAATTAATAAACTGATAAGCTTGAATATTTACTGTAATATTGTATTAATTGCATCTGCTTTTATTAGTATCTAATTGCAACAAAAACAGAACAGTGTTGATCTACAAGTCGATGATAAAAAAATTCAAAATGTTCTTGGAGAAAAGCTGGCCAATAAAGTATGGCCTAAAGCAAAAAAGGTTTTTCTGACTCCTTGGCACAAGCCATCAATAAATATACTACGTTAACTTTGAAGGTGGGAAAAAATACTAAAAGTTGTACTATGTTTTACTCCTAAAATGGTATTTAGTTTGGCATAGTTTTGTTCTGTTTAACAAAAATCTGATTTTATTTCGGATATCTTGCCTCAAGCAAGTATTCTTTGCAGAGCCTGTAATAATAATAATAATAATAATAAACAAATCAATACAATAATAATATTAAATGAGTACATTGTGTTTCTAATTTTTTTATATCCAGATTTATTAAATTTTTCCTTCAAAGTTATTGTTATTTGATAAAAATGTTGGAATGTTTATGCATTTTTATCCAAATTTTCTATTTTGTTAATATTTTTTATGTAGCTGAGGCCTCAAAAGCTGTAGGTCATTGGCAAGTGCTCCATTCACTCAGCCCTGTTGGATATTTCTTCTGTTTCAAAGCAGTAAGATTTTCAAATGAAAATTTTGAACTAAACAAATAAAAGAATATTAACTCAGTATGGGACTGCTTTTAGCAGAGGATTAAACTGATGGTTTTATGAAGCTTTTGCCCAAGTTTCTTGACTTATACTATGACAAAATAATAATAATAATAATAATAATTATATGCCGTTCCGGCATGGCCGAGCGGTCTAGATGGCGGTCTGCCGTGTGGCCCCTGTGTCGGAACCTGGATTCGAATCCCGGCGTTGGCATGGCTGTTTCTTTCTTCTTCTGTGTTTCGTCCGTTTCTCCCTGGGACTTACTATCTCAGGGTTATCCTGGATGGGATGTGAATCTCGTCCCCCCCTTCTTGAATTTCACTAGCTTCGCCCTGACATTGTCAGGTTGAGCTAGTTCCGTGGTCCCTAGTTGGCCAAATTCGATAAAGGAAAAGGAGGAATAATTATATATTTAGGAAGACTTAATTGCATACTCAACTAGGATGAGGAATACTTCAAAACTCCTTGGACTATAATATCTCAAATTGGGGAGATAAAGTATAGAGTTAGGAGTAAAACTTTTTCTCTCAATTACAATTCTGTTTAATAACAATTTTCAAGCCTGCATATTATTTTTTCTGTATTAGATTCTACTAACATAAAACATTTATTTTTTTTTTCTTACTCTCCAAGTACTGTCTGTTTTTAATTACATTTTTATTTGCAATTTTTTTTCATATAACAAGATGGCGTCCATTCCATTTATTTGATTTCACAGTAAATAAGTACATTATATTAAATATCATAAGTATGTGATAATAAGTATTGTGATATGAGTAACGCCAGTAACTGATTAGAACTGTAATAAAATATTCTAGAATTTTCGGGGTTAGTTTCGTAGATAACTCACTATACGATAAAACCCCTTAAGATTGTAAGTAATATTTCTGGAACTGTTGTTATTATCATTAAAATTGTTATTTAACGAAGTATAAGGGTTTTCAGGAACCTTTTCTCTCAGTCAAAGCTAGAAATAGCTTCTGTTTTTATTAACCCTTGGTAAAGATTTTTAAAGTCTAATTTTATTATGTTAATTTGAAAACTTTTACATTCTCAATACAGAAACTGTATATTAATATAAATTTGAAATGTTATATTTCAAATTTGGTTAAATGGTTAAAATGGTTAAAATCTTAATTAATGATTGTTAACTTGAGTTGTATGTATAGTAATAGCTTTGTAATTAATAAACATATCAGTATTTTGAGGCAAAAGTAATGAAATGTTAGTAATGTAAAAACTGTTCAACAGTTCAATATTTCATCGCCAACTGTCATTTTACTATCTTGTAGGTTTTTTTAAAGTTTACATAGCTGCAGCTTATCATGGCTACTTGATACAAGACAACAGCTGAGATTTCAAATTTATCTTACCTTGAATATCAATGTTATAGTATTTTATTTAAATATTTTTTTTTTAATATTAACAGTAAATAGCCAAGACAAACAATGACCTTAAAAGAAAAGATGTTTAATAGATTTTGAACATTTTTCATTTCATATTTGATCATTTATCTTTTTATTATTATTATTGTATTACAGTATTATTAAAATGTGGTTTAAAAGCTTTAGTAATCGACAAATTTAGACTTTTCAGGATTGATTGTAGTTAGTTGTCTGAACTCCTTACAAAGCTCATTATTGTAAAGACAGTTGGCGAGGGATTACTACTTTAGAAGAATAAACAAGTTCATCATTTTAAATTAACTAAGTTTTAAAATCAGTAGGTCAAATGTTTGTTTTCAGTTTAAAAAAGAAATTAAAATGCCCCCCCCCCCTTTTTATTTATTCAGTTAAACTAAAATAATTAACATTATTTTTATTTCATTGTTAATCCTTTGCGCAGTAATTCTCAAAAAATATCATAAATTTCTGTGTATTTTTACTTGAGGCAACTATTATTTATATCTACCTCATTGCTTTACTACCGGTGATTAATGTTTTATGTCCAACACTGCTGTCTAATTGCCCTAATATTGTATTTTATACTTTACTTATCCTGAGCTAGTAAATATATGTTTATGAATGTGAATTTGTATTGTAAGCCTCCAGTCCATAATAAGAATTATACATGTCAGAGTTAAAAATATTCCTTCAAGTACACTGTAATCAATACCACAATGTGAATCTTGTAGCTGTGTGGCTAAATTTTTAGTTCAGCTCTACGAGTGCCTGAATGTTGTCAGTTATCTTGTTGTGTAAAGTTTGTTAATATTGTTTCTAAATGAGACTAAGGTTCTCAGTTACTAATTATTATAATTTTACTGATCAATAGCTGTAATAAGCTGAGTATTTTTTACTTTGCCATAAATTGGTTTGAGTTGTAATAAGGAATTTTTAATTTTCATAATGGTGTAGTTTTTCTTATTTTTTCTGTAGTACATTAATAATTTTATACTGTTTTTAATATAAATTTTTTACAGGATTTTTTTTTTCATGTTATGTAATGAATAAATTTTGAACATTATTATTTGTAAAGTTTGAATTAGAAATTTATTTTTGCCTTTTTCAGATCATTAAAATAATATTCCAACTATTTTGATCAGATTTTGTATTAATTATTATAGGCCTACTACTAATCATCCTTAGCTATAATAAGTTAAAGATTAATCTATGGTTTATTTCAAGATAATCCTAAAAAATATTGTACAGAAAGGATATAAATTCCCTATTTTCTTTCCGCAATTGCCGTTTTGTGAAAATTACTACTGATTTGGATTTTTATTTATCAACATATGAATGTAAAAAGAAAGTCATTTTTACAATTCCTATTCCATAACTGTTGTCTCATTATTACCCGTAAGCCTTAATAAAGCTGATAGGAAAAATCACCTTTTGAAATACATAAGGTAACAAAACAAAAAGGACTGCATATTTATTAGATATAAATTAGTTCTGAGTGGATCTTGAAATCAGGAAATCCAGATATTCCTGAACACATAATAGTGCTGACTATTACAATGAAATATGTTTAAAATTCATTTAATAATCCTTTTTGCCATTTCTGTTTACGTAATGTTTTAAAAACAAAAATTCTGCTCAAACTAAAGGATTATCAAAGAAAAAAAAAAGAAATATATTAATATTTACAAAGTGAATTTAAGTTTAAAGCATGACTTACAATTTGTTCTAAATATTGTTAACGTTGGAAAAAAAAAAAAGATTTTTTGTTAAATCATGAAATATTTTCAACTGCTTTTTTATCCATTAAAGTTCCGTTTGAATAATTTATGTGTAAGAGCTAATTCATCGTTTTTTTAATGAATTTCAAGATGCAAATGCTGTGAAAAATGAATTATTTTAAATAATCACAATGATGTATACGAGTACAATCTAAAAAAAAGAATAGGCCAGGTTAATATTTTGGCTATAAACTTCTTTTAGAAGTTAATATAATATTAATAATAATAAAAGATTATTCAAGTCTTATCAAAGAATAAAGTTCTATTCTTCTAAGAAGGCTTGAGAATTACAGGATTGAAATATTTATAGTAACATTGAAGTAAAAGATTTTTATCATTCCCTTTTTTATAATTTTACTGTTTATTATTCATTTATATCCTATGGATAGTTTTTAGTTTGATGAAAAGAAAAAGTAACGCCAAACTTTTTTTTTTTTCAAAAAAAAAAAAAAATAGAAAAAAGTGGGAGTGCTATAAATAAAGCAGTAAATTGTAATGCAATCTTTAATAACATTTAATCTTTGTGTGTTGCACAGCTTCCTGCCATTTCCAGACAAACTTTTTATTTATTTATTTATTTATTTTCAAATAATTTTACATTTCAGTCCTACGAGATTTTAAATAATGTGTAGGTGCTGAGGATATGATAGCTATAGTGGATATAGTTATTTATAGTTGAAGTAAATAACAGTATATACTTCATACCTGTGTTTCATTTAATTTCCAATTAAGAAGGTTTTTCAAGATAATCTCTCCAAGATTTTTATCCATTCTTCATTCAGGGATTTTTAGATCTCTGAAGGACTAATTGAATAATTTAGCATTTGATTATGTCATCTTTTGACCACATCGCAAGCATGTTTAAATGGGCTCATATCAAGCTTATGCACACGTCCAACATGATTAGCAACCAGCCATGCCTATTGTCCATTACAATATTCATCAACTGATTTAACATTTGGAAGGGTTAGTGATCCAACATCACAGACCTGTTGTGGAGTCATTTTTAATCATATAGAAATCTTAGGGTCTCCTGATTCTTAAGATACACCACATAAATGAACCATCTTTTTCAGAAAACTGGCATTCAAGAAGGATTATTCCAGGTTCAGCATTTATACCATATCAAATCAGTTTTCAAGATAAATATTTCATAACTCCTGAGCATAGAAGATGTACTTGCCATTGGTCACTGATTAATTCACAACTAACTTTATACCACCTTTTAAATTGATTGAAGTTAAAGATATGAAAACAACTTGATATACGACTCTTTTGAACTCTGTTGGTAGCATTCATTGATGCTTGGATTGAAAAAAACAGTCTCCTTTTTTGATTTTAACCAGATATTCTTGCAGTTAGTTTCAAAAAGACATCAGTGACACTTTTGGCCAACAACTCAGTTGTTTAACAACAACCAATGTGTTTGTCCAGCCTTAATTCTAACAGTACCATGCTTTAGATACTAATAAATTCTACTGATAAAGCATCATTAGAAAATGAAATGTGCATTAGAAGAAAGGAAATGTGATAACTGATTATCTACCAGAAGGATGGTTAAAAAGGCTTCACTTAATTTATTTATTTACTTTATATTAGATCTTTATTTTTATAACATTTTATTATTTTTCAAATTTTTTTACAAAATGAGATACAACTTCAACTATATATACACGTACATAGGTGCCCTTAACCTAAAGATGGACAATATTTGAAAAACAGTTCATGACTGTAACCAAATATGGACATATTGGGTTGGCTAATAAGTAATGGCCGTTGTTGAGGCGGTGCATCTGTTGAACATAAAGATCTGCGTTCACTGTTTGGTTCCGGTCAAGCAATTCATAGTGAATAATGCCTTCCCAGTCCCACCATACGCACAGCATTGTCTTTCGAGGATGAAGATCTTGCTTCGCTTGCGGTGTCGCTTGTTTGTCCGGGCTGAGCCATTCTTTGCGCTGCTTCATATTGACATACAGGCACCATTTTTCGTCGCCCGTAACAATTCGATAAAGGAATCTTTGCTTGTGTCCATGAGTTGAGCGATGACGGGCGAGCAAACTGGCGGCAATAGTGGAACGTTGATTTTTGTTGTTTTCGCTCAATGCATGTGGAACCCACGCGCCCAACTTTTGAACCTTCCCCATCGATTGAAGGTGATGCTCAACAGTGCCGTGCACGCATCCCATCTTCTCCGCCAACTCCCGAGTGGTTTGGCGCGCGTCTTCATGCAAAAGTTGATTCAAACGCTCTTCATCAAATTCGACTGGTCGCCCGGAACGAGGAGCGTCCTTAAGGTCGAAATTGCCGTCTTTGAACTTCGCAAACCAATTTCGAGCAGTTCTTTCAGGCATAGAGCCTTCCCCGTACACAGCACAAATGTCGCGAGCAGCTTTTGCGGCCTTAGCACCTTGATTGAACGCAAAAAGAAGAAGGTGTCGAAAATGCTCGGTTTTGTCGACTTGGCACTCCATTTCAATGATCTGAAAAGTAACAAAAATTAAGGTCAACAAAAAAATCTAATACACTATCTTATAGAGAAAAGAAAGCTCTTTCGAATAACACAAAACAATATGCCAAAACACTTTATTATTCACGCGCCAATTCAAATTAAAAAAAACGGCCATTACTTATTAGCCAACCCAATAGATGTATTGTCAGAATATGAATACAAGATATGACATAAAAAAAAAATTGTTATAAATGAAGTAAAAAGTAAGTTGCAAAAGTTATAAATTTCCAAAAGACATAGGTGGAGAATGGATATACAGTGCTGATAGATAACCAGTTGGAGAGACATCAGTATGGAATATAGCCACCCCTAACTCAATGCAGGTCATGTAACGTCATGGTATGCTTAGCACCAAGTTATCCAGGAGTTCCTAAGGCAAACTGGCCCACTCCTCCTTCAGAGCACAAATGAGTCCTTTGAGCTTACAGCCTGACATGTCGCAGATGTCTCGCTAGACTTTTTCGGGATATCCGCATTCCTGTGCTGGAATGGAGGCGACTTACAAGCGACTGTTATGTTTTGTTGTTACAGCTAAAAATCTGTCTTCGTGCATAGTCGTAGGGCAAGGGCGGCCTCCTCACATGAGTCTGGAACAGATTGCTTTGAAATGTTGCCTAGAGCCACAATGCAATACTATGTGTGATTCCAAACTCCCTGGCAACATTAGTTACTCTGCAACCTTCTTCTAGCTTTAATATAATTCTTCCCCAAATGAAATCATCTAGATCTAGATGATGTCTTTGTGACATATCGAAAATTTCACTGTTGTCACTTATTTCCTTCGCGTGAAACCGATACCTTCAAACACAGTTCACCTATGGCGACAATCTGTCTTTTAACTGTTTCACTGCTACCATGTGACCTTTGTACACATGATTCACAAATTTGCAAGGCAACACGTTTCTACTGATTGTCCACAGGTATGCAAATTGCCACAAGCTGATTCATCTGATTTTGTGTTTCTAACCAGGAACTAGTGGTTGTCCTTAGGTTTTGGATGCTTGGGCATATAATTTCAGCTAAGTTTGCTTATTCATAATAGAATTATGGTGCCCACATAGTTGCTATTAATACTCTTCCTTGTGTTTATTATTATTATTATTATTGCTATTAATTGCAATAATAATAATAATAATAATAATAATAATAATAATAACAACTGAAGGTGACTGAGCAGTATTACCTAATCAAAACAGTCTTTTTTTAGATTTTAATTTGTATTTATTTTTAGATTTTTAAATGTATATCTGTTACCTTATATTTTACTCAATGATCTAACAATGTAATATTATTCAATTAAATAATAATAATAACAACAACAAGGCAGAGAAATTTATAACTATTTTAATAGTTAATATTTTTGCTTTCTTTTTTATAAAAAAATATTTAGTTATTATTATTTTTTTTTTAAATTGTAATTTAGAAACTGGAATGTGGAGCTCCTAATTTTAAGTTAGGTATGTCACATATTTAGCAAGTACTTAAGTGGTGCAATAACTGTCACTTTGTTATCTTGAAGGAAAAAAAAAACAAAAACAATAATAATAAATTAGACAATGGGACTTCTACGGTTTTCTATCCTTGGGGTTAAAGTTCAAAGCTGTCAAGTTCCTCCCAAATTTAAATAACAAAAGGAAAAAAACAGAAAAGTTCAAAGAAAACAAAAGGAGGGGGGAAAAGTTTCTCATAGATTAATAATTTTAGATGCAGAATTCACTAAAAGACTCATTAAAATACAGATTATATGCTTTTATTTTATTATTTTAATTATATGGGTTAATATGATACTGTAAATTATGAATTTCCCTCATTCGTAATTTATTGTGAAATAATACTGTACATAAAATTTTAATAAACTGATTGATATCACCAGTTTGGGCAATTTGAACCCATAAGCATTAGCAGCAGTTCCTCTTAATTTCATTATGACTAGGACTGAAAAACTTAAAAAATTGACAGATGTTTTTTTTTTTGCTTCCGAGTTTTAACGCATCCATAGAAAATCTGTGTACTTCTAAGCCGCACGTTCAAAGATTTCTATTTTGTTCGCCCTACAAATTTGATCCAAGCCTCAACACTTATAAATTTTATTTAATTTATTTCTGTTTAAAAGAAATGTAACGAATAACGTATTTTTACTGTTTTCTAAATTAGGCCCAATAAAGTTTAATGGATATAAAAGAAATTTCTCATATTCTTTTGATAATTTGTGTAACACATACTCACGAATTATATATTATAGATATGTAAAAGGTAATTAGTTTTTTTTTAATAATTTGTCTAAGATATTGATAATTTAAATGGATATAATTCACATATCTTAATTACAAAGGCGTTATTTAAGATATTTTTATCGATTGTCTCGTAATTTTAGTAAACAATATTTTTTCCCTTGAATAAAAGTAACTTTATTTATTTATTTATTACTTTTTTTTTTTAATGATAGTAATATTTTTTTTATAATCTCTCGCCCTCTTTTTTTATGTGCTTCAACATACATATTATTGTATTCACATTCTTCAAAGCAAATGCGTAGTTTAAACTTGACGTCCTTGGAATATAATAAAAAACTTAAAACTTGATAACAAATCAAGTTGTATGTTATATAACATATTTCATCGCATATCAACAGGGAGGTTTGTTATTTTTGTGGTGTTTATTTTATTTTTAAACGCAATTCACGCAAATCGAATCTTAGTTATTCGGAATAATCGTAAATTCTTTTAAACGTAGATTGCAATCAAGCTTTCGAATTTTAAGTTTCTTTACTTTTCTCCTGGTTGTTGAAATATTGCGAAGAAACGCAAATAAAGTAAACACGTTTATATTATTATAGGTGTTTAACTGCAACAATGCTTTGCCAATAATTACAATGTATCATTAGGTTGTCGGCCAGTGACAGTGAAAGCGCTGTTGGAGTGTTTCTATTTTGATCTCGGTGCAAATACCTTCCCAAAGCTCATTTCTAACTCTCCATTTAGGTGCTGAGGTTATGATAGCCAAGATTAGCACGGAGCAGCCGAACCTCCTTCTGTAACGTGCAGTAAATGTTTTAACAATTTATAATGATGCCGTCTGCTGCACGTACAACCTCGTCTGGTCGGAAGGTAAGCTAACACGGTAAAAACCGACGAAATATTTAAATACTTTTATCGTGAATGGAAACAAGTTTCAAAAGAAGATGAAACATTAAAAAAAAAAAAAAAACTGCAATCTGAGAGAGTGATAGTTCAGTAGCTTTCCATTCGCCACACCTCAAATTAAAAGATGCCTTTATTTTCAGCATTTAAAAATTCATTCACTACAAGGAAAAATTAATATAAGTGGACTGAACTTACATTTACTGAATTTCTTATAATTAGAAATGCGTTCTTCTCTACATTAAAGAGGGTGGATAAATATATTTTAAACTTTTCTTGAAGTGAATAAGCCATCATTTAGTCATATTCGTTTTCATTTATAGTTTAAGTGTAAACTAAATCAATTTTTTTCCTTTCAAAAACTTACCATTATTTAACCAGTTCATATCCTCATGATTATTTTTTTTCTTAGCCAGTCGTCCTATTAAGAAATTAAGAAAATGTCACTGAGAAAAGCTAAGATGACTTGTACTATTTTTTAACATTCACACTTTATTTTATAATATTTTTCATGTGATTGAAAAGTGAAAGTAAAAAACTGAGCATAGGTAAGTCAAAATGAGGCTGATCAACTCTCCAGTCCATCTGTGGCTGTCACAGTCACTTGATACCTTCTATATTGAAAATTGTGAGGCATGTCTACTTGAAAATATATAGTATCAATTGCTTTAGAAGCTTTTGTAGAATCATATATAAAAATAACATAATGTAAATTTAGTTAAAGTTTAATAAAATTAACCCATAATAAGTTAACTGACAGTTGGGTAAAACAACAATATGGAAAACAATGAAACTACACTAGACAGTTATACCAATACGATTGTAACCTCTACTGAGAAAGTGCATTGAATTTCTTACATTATTATTTCAATTTATTCAAAAAATCTATGATAAAATTTGAATTTCCTTTTGCATTCTTTTTTACTACAACTCAAATTTGCAGAGAATATTTCTGATATATGTATCAGTATTATTCTGCTAAGTATAATGTCCACTTTCATGATAATGAGGGTAATGTTTATTTTGCATATTTTAATTCTGACCGTCAAAACATACAGCTGTAATAAGAGTTAAAGGCACTTTCCACTTTTAAAGAAAGAAAATTTGTGTAATAATGAAAATATGGGGAAAAAAACCCCAACAAAAACTAGCTGATTGGCACTTTCTCTGAGATAGTTGTTGTTAACGCCAATAATAAAGCCTTCATTCTTTAAACATAGATTTCCATTGTGTAATTTCTTCATTCATTAAAATTGTTAAATTTAAAAATTGGATTTAAAAATTGTTTATTTGGGACCACAAACTATGAAAAAACAAAAGTTAAAAGAAACTGCTTCTAATATTAATCATATTTTTACAAATATTACAAATAAAATTTTTTTAACTTATATAATTAAAGAAACAATATCAGATCATTACCTAATCTTACTACAATTAGAATTATTAACAGATAAATCTCCAAATATTAAACTAAGTAAAAAAGAGAAAAATTTAAATTTTAAATAAAAATTATTAGAGGAAAACATGCTACATCTATTGGAGAAATTAGAAAAAAAATGAGAATGCTAATCCTCATATAATATTAAAAGAATATAATAAATCCAAATATATCATAAAAAAGAAAAATGTATATTCTACGAATGAAACAGGCTCTTCTAACAGTTTCAACAACCAAAATTGTGATGGTAAAAAAAAAGAGAAATAGAATGGATAACTGAAGATTTAATTAAAGAGAGACAAGAACGAGATAAACTATTAAAAAATACAAAAGTAATAAATATAATATAACAATTACAAAACTTTTAGAAATAAATTGAATTCGAAAATCACAAAAACAAAAAATAATAATTATTACAATAAATTCAACGATAGTATAGATAATCCAAAAGAATGATGGAATAAAATAAATAGACTTTTAGGTAAATCATATAATTAAAAAGTTTTTAACGTGTGTTTTGTACTTTACATTAAAAAATCAACTAGAACTCACACATAAATCAAATTTTTAAAAAAGGTTTAAATAAAAC
>JAFIDM010009631.1:221669310-221686865 GCA_023159025.1 Thereuonema tuberculata
TCAATAAACAGGTTTTTCACATTTTCAGCACTCTTCCTCCATATCTTCATCATTTTTGATGAGTAGTAGTAAATAAATCATTCAGCATTGCTAGAGCGTCATAATATTGCACTGTGATACTATCTCAAACTTTGTAATATTGTATTAAAAACAAACTTTGAGCCATGATGAATTTGCAAATACAGAATTAAATCAGTTATTCTTATTTTCTTTTATTCTCTGCTTCTGTTTTGTTTGGGGGGGGGGGGGGCTTGTAGTCACTTCAGTGACTAACTTTTGGATCCATAAACCTTTCCCCTCTGAGCTGTTGATTATTGGGTTACTTTAACTGATGAGTAATAATAAGCATGCAGTTGCTGTCCAGTGAAAATGGCTCATGAAATGGCTCATGATCAGAAATGTACTTTAGTTTTTGTCTTTTTCTCCAATTGTTATGTTAAATCTTTTTATTCATCTGCATGTAAACCATCCATTTTTGTAAATATTTGCCATTCCATCTATTTTTACCCTTTTTTCTTTTCTTATGTCTTTTGTAATCGTAAAAAATAAAACTATACAAGGTAACAAAAAAGAAAAAGCAGAAGTGTTATATAATTTTTCAAGTATTATTTGCTTTATAAATTTATTGTCAAAATTAACATAATAATTTGACTTTGAATGTACTCGATTATTAATTTCAAGCATAGAAATTCAAAACAAAAATCCACTTCAAATTTTTTGAAGCTTTTTTTTTTTTTATAAAGTTCAATATTTATGATAAAGTAGTCCAATTAATTTATTTTATTTTTTAAATCACTTTTCAAGCTTTTTGTGATTTGTATCAAAGCTAGCTTGTATTCTGTATCTTTCTTATATTTCTATCTATGCTTCTTGTGACTTGTAAATTAATTGCCATTCTGATTTTTTTTCTTTCTGAAAACAGAAAGGGAGGATAAAATTTATAAAAAAACATTACTGAAAGGCTTCATCTATCAATCTGCAAAGATTGGATATGTAGAGTAGAGCATGTTCTATTATCTCTGCTATATATCATACTATGTTATTACCACATTGGTGGTCTTACCAGATCCTGCAATGAAGTGTAACACAAAATATAGTACAGCACATCATATTTCGTCAAAATAGAGGCAGCACATCACATTTCTTTTAGCCCTTACAAAACATGAGTAGTAATGATGAAATTTATGATTTTTCTAGATTTTTGGGTTTTGTTACATTTTAAACTTTGGGCTAGAGGTTTTTCAACTTCTGTTTCTCCCAACACACATGGGATATTCATTATTTATTATTATTGCATTATACTTGATAAAATAAGTATTGCAATTAAAATAAAGAATTATAACTTAAGATTAAAATAGGTATATTGCAGCTGCTTTTTTATTCCTCTATTAACATCATCTGAGATTTCATTAACTACTCTGCTTTTTATGCTTTTACAATGTTTAACCATAAAACATTCCTCATAAGATAATAATAACTTCTCCAAATACCCTATTAATCTATAGCCTTGCTATCAAACCACAACACAACGAAATAAGGATCCAAACAAAACTGTTTGTTGGTCCTAGTGTTCTTCCAGATATATGGACGTGATATGGAGACATGGTTGGGTAAAACTCTTAAAACTCATGATAGAGATTCTCCATTTTGACCATTTTGTATCCTTGAAGGGTATTTTATGTCTTTCTCTAAGACTTCTAAGCAGCTTCAGTGAAATGGGTGAAACTGAAGTATTACTGACATTTAACTGCACACTGGAAAATGAGGACTCTTTGGTATATCCTGAACTATATTAGATCAGTTAGGCATTATTAAGGCATTTATTAGCAATTAGGCATTAAAAAAAAAAACAACAACAACTGGAAAATGAAATGGCCCTTAACATATTTCTGTTAATGTCTTTCAATTACTTGGATGGAGAAACCTAACCAATTATATTATTTTAAATGTGATTACAACTGAACAGAAATCACCTGTGTATTGTAGAAGGAAATGGCGATGGCAACACTTCAGGTTTCAGAGGATACAACAACTTCTTAGTTGTTGACAAAAACAAAGAACTTGAGATTCTGTTAGATTGAAATATTGATAGTGATCACTTTGATAAGACAGATATATTTACAATGACTGATATCTATTAACAAAGAAAAGATGACTGGAGTTTTATGCATAGATGACGCAGAAATTGTGTCTTTCTCGGAGAGAATATTAGCTTATTATTATCTTTAACTCACCGCAACTACTCAGTTTCTTAGATGTGTATTTTTTTCTTTTGTGGGGATGGGTGGGAAGATAAATTCATGAAATTTCTTTTTTTTTCCAACCCTATCAGAAAGGTAACAGTTAGTCTTATCTAAAGGATAGTCATTTATCAAGATAGTAAATATAGTAACCTCCAAATTAAACTAGAGCATTTTATTTTATTACATACAAAAATTCTCAATTCCTCACATCTTGTCAGTTATTAACTACCTGCTAATTGATTACTTTATCCTAATCAATTTATTCTTATTCTATGGCTTATTGTTGATTGTTCAGTTAGGAAAATTGTTGGCTGAAAAAAAATCTCTTCATAAATATTATTAGTATATATTATATTTATGTTGATATAAAATGGACTAGATTGCAATTAAAGATTATTTATGTGCTTAGAATTTTTTTAAAAATAAATTACATATAGAATAAAAGAGTAGAATAAATATTAGTTGGATGGAGAAAAGTTTTTAAAAATATTGGTGGGAAAAAGATAGAACAGGAAAAAATGGATAGGTGTTATTTACGTTAGCTTATGATGACATGTAATGGAAAGCAAATTAAATGGAGAGTGATAAAGGAAGAGCAGAATTCTGTGGATTGCAGAAAAAAGGAGCTATGAGGATGAAAATCAGAGCATAAAAATCATACAAGATGGAGGAGGGAACATATTACTGTCCTAAATACGTAATCTTTTGTAATTTCAGAAATCAATTTGTTTTTCTTATTCATTGATTATGTTTATTAGTATGTTAAATCTGATCTATTGACAAATGAATAACTGTCGCTGATTAGAAACAAAAACGTTAAATAATGGTACAGTGCACTCCAAATAATTAAAAAATTCTGATTCATATTTCATAAAAACACAGTATTATTATTACAGTATAATTTATGGTAGAAAGATATTATTTTTCTAGCTGAATGAATTTAAGGATCTGAACCAACACCTACAAATACTAAACAATGCCTGAACTTTTAATTTTATTTGCAGTACTAATTTGAATATCTTTTTATCTTTTAATAAAGTCTCTCATAAATAATTTCCGAAGCATTATTAAATCTTGCAAATAGAAAAATAATAATTTCATTTTTACTATTTCCTAGCTGTTTGGAAACTTATTTTCCTAGTGTTTCCTAACTTTATTTGGAATGAACTGTGAAGTGTCTGAATTCTTTTCCAAGATTTACTTTGGCTATTAATTGTGTGTTTGTATTGTTTTCTCTGTTTAAATTCAGTTTGTAATTTGCATGAGGTCAAGGAATATGTTATTCTAATATATTCTGATTAGAATATAATTATAATTCATGAAATTGTAATTTTATAAGCTAAAAATGTTATTGTTTTTAAATCATTGTAAATCTAAATTCTATTTTTTTTTTCCTTATTTATTTTTTTATGTTGATACTTTTTTTATTTTCTCTTTGTGATATCTGTTTAATTTAATTTTATTTTTTTCAGTATCGCAGAAAACTTATTTCTAATTTTACTACTGATATCTTACAACATTTCACTCAAGGCGAAATTAAAGCCATCGTTGACTCAGCTTTACCATTAGGGAAAATATCCGACGCTCACCGACTCATCGAAAACAATCAGAACATTGGGAAAGTTGTAGTTTTAGTAAATAATGAATTAAATTCCTCTTTTAATGAAAAGCTGGCAAATAATGATGCAGGATCAAATCCATCAAAAGATAAAGCTAGTAGCAAATTAGATCAACAAACTAAAGAGGATAAACAAAAGAAAACTGAACCAGAAGGAAAAGAAGATGCCAAAATCACAATAAAGCCAGATGTGAAATCCAAATCAGGAGAGAATGTGGAAAACAAATCAAAACCTGCTTCTGATGTAAAAGAAACTAAGTCTAAAGAGGATGCTAAAGCAGAAACAAAAACTAAACCTGAAGTAAAAGCAGAACCTAAAGAACAAACAAAGCCAGAGGCTAAGTCTAAATTTGAAGTAAAGACTGAGACAAAAGATGTGAAGTCTAAACCTGAAACCAAAACGGAACCAAAATCTGAAGTCAGTAATGTAAAGTCTAGGTTTGAAGTCAAGACAGAGCCTAAAGATGAAAAGCCAGCAACGACAAGTAATATCCGATCTAGATTTGAAGTGAAGACTGAACCCAAAGAAGAGCCAAAATCTGCAATTGGCAACGTAAAATCAAAGTTTGAAGTGAAAAAACTGGAATCAAATGATATCAAATCTAAACCAGACCCAAAAGAAGCAAGCAGTAGATTTGAAGTGAAGACAAATCCAAAGGAAGATTCTAAACCAGATACTGAGAGTAAAAAAGTAGAAACAACTGTTAAAAAAGTAGAAATAAAGCCAGAGCCCAAAGCTGTATTTCACATAGATCCAGACGACGAAGAAGAGGAGGAGGAAGAAGAGGAGGAAGAGGAGGAGGAGGAAGAAGAGGAGGAGCTCCTTTGATGAGCTCAATGCAAAATGTAATGAAAGTTTCATCTAAATCCCAAAATTTTGGAGTTAGCATTGAAATTGTTATGTTGATAGTGAAAAAAAAAATGTTCATTAATAATTAAGCCTAACTGGGACGCAAGTAGTTTCTACCCACAATTTCACTGCCATTTATTTTCCTGTCCTTGACCTTAAAATAGTTTTATAAAATATTGTTTTCTGAACCTCATTTTTAAGCCATCCATTTCTATTCTTCCTGCACATAACCTGTGATATTTATTTTGTTTCTACTAGATAAAAGTACTGGTACTTCTGGTTGGGGTGGGAGGATAAAAATAAAATTAGTAATAATAAGCTTTAATATTATACAATTTTAATCTATAAGATCATTTGCAAAAAAAGGCTTAAAAGCGTTGGAAATCCATATTATGAGCTTTAATATTTTGTAACGTACAGTAAGTTCATTGGCATTAACAGATGTTTGTTTACATATAAATATGTTTCCCAAATGAATTAAGAAACCACTCAAATTTATGTGTGCCCTAAAACCGAAAAAAGGAAAAAGAAAACTGATTTTGAGATTTTAAAACTTCATAAATAAATACAAAATACTTTCACTAAATAAATTATACAATGAGTACAATGTAATAATTTAAAAGCTTTAAATTTTTGTTTTGTTTTTTGAAAAAAAAAAAAAAAGCAGGTCTAAAGAAAATGATATGATGTTGTTGTTTAGATATTCAAAGAGATAATAATTTTGTGCAAACTCGGAATTAAGTAACTTATTTAATAGGTATTTAATTTATTCTCCTGTCTATTCATTGTAAGTTATATATAACGTAACACTGAGGTCTGTTTGTGCGAAAGACAGAACCTGTTAATCGCTAATTTTCTATTGAATAGTATTAGCCAAACGACTCCTCCAACCAAAATAAAAATAAATTATCTCATGATTTTAAATCAGAGCTGTAAAAAAAAAAAAAAAAGATTTAAATTTTTAGTGTGGTACTTTCTTAAAGATTAGAAGTATTGTTAAAGGTTTGATAGGAATTTTACAAAAAAGACCTTTTTTTTTAATTCTTTTAAAAAGAATTATAAAATTGTAAGTTAAAGATAGAAATCTGTAAATACACTTGCAGTATATCTTCAAGCACCAGTCTATAATATCTGATTATATTTGATTGATCTGGAAACTATCTTTCATGACATAGCTAAGGAGACCAATTATCCCAGACCTGTGGCAAAAAAATTATTTCAAAATTTTTGTTTCTCATTTCATCCCTCTTATCTGCTTTATATACATGAAAATAAAAAAGAAACCTTTTTTTTTAAGAAGTGCTCAAGATTTTTAATACTATAATAATATGAAAAAGCTAAATATTTGGCTAAAAAATAAAATAGTAATGTTAAGATTAATGATAAGGTATTTAGATATTTTTGTTTAGTGCTATAATTAAAAATAACTTTAACATACTTTGCAAATGATAACTGAAATGCTTGTAAATATTGAGAGTTCTTTTTATATATTAAATGAAAGGTGATCCTTAGGATGAAGGAGGAATTGAAAAGCTGAGAACATAAATATATTTTTCATTTCAATATATCGTATTAAAAATTAAACAAGATTAAATTTAATTCTATTCTATTCTTCTTATCATTAAATAAGCAAGCTTTTTTTTTTTATCTGCTATTTCTTTTCCTCCTGCCCTAAGACAGTGAAGAAGGTTTCCTCCCATTCAACTGAGGCAAAACTGTGCTTATCAGGATTTTCAACAAACAATGAATATTAGAGGATATATCATTGAGTCTATCATTTTTATTATTAATACATTCAGATAACTATGATATATTTTTTTAAATACAATTTTTAAAAATTTAATTTTTAGTAATTATCTGTGATTAATATATTTACTTCTCTAATAATTTATTCAGATGCTTTAAATTTTAATTCTTTAAAGTTAATTTCTAAAATAAATAAAAAAAAAAAAAAAATGAAGAAATTAAGAGAGGAAAATACTCCTAGCATTAAAAAAATGGGTGCTTGCAGCATTCTTTTTTGTTTTTGTTTTGTTAATTATGTTTCTATTGTCTTATCATAAAATACGAAATAAAATACAGTTAAGGATTTGATGATGGATTAAAGATGAGTATCTTCAGCAGTTTGGAGCATTTTGCATCACAAGAAGCTTTGAACAAACATGAAGAAGAAAGCAAAACAAACAGAAAAGGTTTAGCAATAGCTAAATAACTATTGTGCATGATAAAGATTTCGATGAGCAGAGTTTCGTATAAAAGCAAAATATCTGCCTACTTCTGACCAAAGTAAAGAATTCAGAGACAGAGAGAAAAAGTTTGGACTGAGACTGTGTCGTCACCTATTTGTAAAAAGATGACGTTGAAGATAGTCCTCTTTAATGTATCACCATTATTTTCCCTAATGTTTTGTTACTATTCATTTATGAGCATAGTATATTCTAAAAGAAAACTTATAGAAATAAAACTAAGCAGTAGGAAACATTATAAGCTTTTCTTAATAATGATGATTTTGCTACTTATAAAGAAAACTTAATATATTTTTGTTGTGCTTTTCTTTGATTATTTGTTTTTATCTTTTACAGTATCAGAAAAAACTAATCACAAATTTTACTTCTGATATTTTACAACAATTTGATGGTAAAAGCATCAAATCTATAGTTCACACGGCTCTACCTTTAGGGAAAATCTCTGAAGCACATAGACTCATAGAAACCAATCAAAATATTGGCAAAGTGGTTGTTCTAATTAACTATGAGCTAATTGCTTCTTATGATGAGATGCTGGCAAATGAAGAAGACAATGCAAAGAATAACACTAACGAAGATACAAAAACAAAGGAATTAATTAAAGATAATGGGAATGCAGAAGAAGCCGAGGAGAACAACCCTAAACCAGTGCAGACTTCTAAAATTGAACCAAAATCTAATAATTCTAGAACTGACGTAAACGCAGAATCCCCTATTGGCAATAAAGAAAAACAAGAAAGTAAAGTTACATCTCAAGTAGAAGACGAGGAGGAGGAAGACGAAGAAGAAGAGGATGAAGACGACGAGGAAGAAGAAAATGGGGATGAACTACTTTAAGTGAATAAATATATAAAGTGATAATATAAAAAAAAAATACCTTACATTAGTCCATTTTATACAAATTATTGTTTGCTTACACTTTACTGCTAGGACAATTAATATAAAATGATATTTCTTTAATGTTAAATTCTTCAAGACATGAATTCTTCTGGTTTTATGTAGTTCACTGAAGAGGGAAGTCTCATAAGGCTTACACAAATAAGTGTAGAAAATATTAAATATTTAATGTATTAAAAAAAAATTAGAGCAATTGCAAATTATATGTTTAGTTGTTAATGTAAAATCATTACATTACTCTGGAAGTTCTTTACAGTGACTGTATTACCAGTTATATCGTACGATACATAAATACCTAGGAATACATTACACAGACTTCTTTGTAAGCATATCTAGAAGTTAGTCAATATTAATTCAAAATGTTAATATTGAATGCATCATTTAGAAGAACATTTTAATGCTTGCATTTCCTTTAAACTTTTAATAAGATTGAGTTATAATAATAATAAGATTAATAATAAGATATCTTATTAAATATCCAATGAAAATTTCATCCATAATATTTTTTTAAGTGCTTTCATCTTATCAATAACATATGGCTGATTTTTAATAAATAAGGATAACTTTCCCAGATTCTTTTATTCGGGGACTTATGGAAGATCAAATATAAATGTATGTATTTTGTTTGGACCTGAGTTGATAACAGGTATTATGTTTTCATAACTTTTTCTTTATTCCTTTTTGTATTTTGCAGTCAGATTAGTTGTGCAGCTGAGATTTTAATTTACATTTTAATTTATTATATTGCTTTTACATTTAGCTATGTACATTACTATCAGAATTATTGAGTTTATGAAGTTGCTTTTATTATTATGAAATAATAACTAATACTAACCAAAAAAAAAAAAACAAAAAAAAAACAGACTACATTACTCATTTGAAAAAAAAATAAAAAAAATTACAAACAGTTGTGAAAAGTTTCATCTTTTCAAGATGGCTGAACCATTTTTCTCTTTTAATTTAATCTTCTTTGCCAAACATGTCAGTTTTAAAATGCATTAAAAGTATTTACTTGTCATTTGTATTTTGTAAGAACAGAGAATAAGTTACTTTTAAACTGAGTTTGTGAATCTACGTTTAAATTATAATGATAAAGTTTATAATTTTGTGGACTTTGCTTGCAGATATTACCTGCATCATATTTCTAAGAAGAACTATCTAAACATATATACATATATAGAGTGATTTTTTTAATTCTTTCATGAAGTAATTTGTTTTGAAAGTCAAGTACTATATTAAGCATTCACTGCATTTGCTGTATCAAAAACAAACAAAGAATACCGTTTGATCTTATAAGATTTCAGTAACACTACTGTAATATCAAGAAATGTGGAAAAAAGGCCCAGACCTATTCTCAGCTTTGCTAGATATTGAATATGTTTCAGTTTATGTGCAATTTGATACATGAACAAGATGAATTGACAGTGACCTGTAGAGATAATAATGATTCGACAATATCAAGGTTTCTGTATTTGTATTCTAAAACCTTATATGAAGACTTCATAGATTAAAGAGCATGGACTGCATTATTTAAAACAGTCTTCATTTTGCTTGTTTCTTCTCCATTTAACATTTTAGTTTATTATGCTTGTAATTATTTTTAAATTTAATTTTGAAATCGGTTAAACAAATAATATTATTATTATGGGAACATAAAATGAGAGCTATATTCTCTATATGTCTATTTAGGATATATTAGGCAAGATATATCTATTTATTAAATAGATAAGTGGTTCAAAAAAGCTAATCTACGATGAATTTAAAATGGTCTATGAGACAAAGACAGTATAATTATTTTTTATTATTATTATTTACATTATTCAGTTTTAAATAAATTATAATTTTAGGTTAAAAAATATAATTTTATCATATTATTAAAAAATTATCATTACAATTCACTTTATAATACAAATTTAGCTAATTTCTGTCTGTCCAAAATTTTGCTGAAATCTAAAACTCTGAGAATCACTGCTGTAAACACATTCTTTTAATGATAAAATTACAATGACAAATAATTTAAATCTTCCTGAAATATATTGAGAAAACTTATTCAGATTTAATATTTTATTTTCTTCATTTTAAAACTTGTAAATCTCAGAAATAAGATTTTGCATTAAGGAAAAACAAAGAAAAAATCTAGTGAACTTCAAGAGCAGATGGTAAATTTGGTAGATGTTTAAATTTTTTTGCTTGACTTTTTCAAATGTTAAAGCAGTTCATGCCAATGCTTACAAATATATGAAAAATTTAAATTTCAAGATGAATTTTTAAAGAGGAACATGGATAGAACTGCTATTTTGCTAAAATTTAAAAGGATACATAAGCCTTTTGTGCAATACAACCTATTTATGTGTCTGAGTTGCTGTATTTAAAAAGTGTCAATGAAATATATCTTTCCTGCTTGAGCTTAAAACCATATGTTTAATATCCAGTTAGGGTTGCTACATAAAGTTGCCAGGTTGTTTGTTTATTTTTTTAAATAAGACTGGGACTATCTAGAACAATTTCCTTATCTCATTAGTACAACAATTATTTTTAACTGTAGTAATTTATTCATTCAAGTAACATGTTTACTTTGCCGAAGTATTGTAAGATTTTATATGGAGTATAACTGGACCATAAGTTTACAAATAATCATGTATATTGCTATCTTTATCAAGAAGTTTTTTTTAAAAAAAGTACTTGCTTACAGCACTTAAGTTTTATAGACAAACAGGAAACGAGTGAGGAAGGTATAGGATAGCTGCCGCTAATACTGAACAGTTTTATCAATTTGTAGTTTTAGTTAATATAATTAAATCTTTTACATGTACTGAACATAATTTCAAAATCAGTAATAAGAAGTCAGTACACTTGATTGTTATAATCAGGTGTAACAGCTTATTATTACTGATTTTGTAGTTTTAGTTATTTAAAGGAATTCATAATTTTATCATATTATTAAAAAATTATCATTACAAATGTAACTTAATTCTTCATTGGCCAGTACTGAAATCAACTTTGGCTGAGAAATACAAATTTTCAAAACTGAAAAACAATCAATTAAAAGAGATTTTGATTTCTTGTGTTTTGTTAAATATTCAGTGTTATATACATTATCTTATAGCTTAATATAAGTGATATTTGAACTTTTATGTAAACTGGCTTTATTAATGAACATAAAAACAAGAAATTAATAAGAATATATATCAAAAAATTAATTACTATTCTACTTAAAATTGAAGAAAATGTGTGTAAGTAATTATAATTGTTTGATTCCTTTTGATTTCTATTTCATCTACAATCTTGCAGCTTTTATTGTATACCATACCATTCCAATTTGTGTGATTAAATAAAATTAAGGAAAATGGATGTATACCAAGGAATGTCATTAATGTTGCATTAATGCAATTTTTTTTTTACCCAAATTATTACATTTTTATATGTTATTGTTTTCTAAGGTTTTCAATTTTTTTATTATTATTTTCTTTTTCATGGTATTAAAAATAAAGCATTATACAATTGTTGATCATTCAAGAAATCATTTCAGTTCTTTGAGCCGTATTTTTGGAATGTTCCTTTGTATCATGTGTATGTTTCACTTAGTTTGAAAATGTGACTGATTGATTAGTTATTAATAATAAATCAAGATATGGTTGGCTTTTCTTATATAAGAAGTAGAAATAAATTCAAGGCTGCCTTTTTAATTAAGATAAAAGTTACATGAAATAATTTGTATTAATTACAGTAATATAATTCATTTGATTTACTTTGAAAGTAATTTCAAAAATAATGCCATTAAATATGAAAAACTAAAGAAATTGCATTTGTTGCTTGTATGTAAAAGTGCTATTAGAATTAAATTTTCTTTATATATTCTAAAAAAAAGACTCACAATTATTCATTTCTTATTTGTAATTATACATTTGCTAATTATATAGAATGTAATATCTTTAAATTGAAACTTACAGAAATTAAATTATTGCTATATTTTTGTAGTGATTGAAAGTGTTTATTTGTATTTCTTGTTTTTATCAAATAAATTTTATATTATCAAATGCAAAAATTTGTAAATTATTTTTATGCTAAAATATGAAATTCATGGTTGAATTTGATCATGTTTCAGCATAAGCAGTATCAAAAACTGCAGCCAAGAGTTCAATGTAATTTATAACACAGATACTGCTGTTCATTAAGTGCATATCTCTTTCTTAGTCCCATTGATGCTTCTAGAACTAGATTTTGATGCTGATAAGTATCAATGGATTTTATTAGTAGAACACTTAACAGCAGCTTTACAGTCAGTCTGAGGCTCCAATGACATCTGTTGTGCTTCCTCGAGCAGATGCATTATGTACATTTTTGGAAACAATATTGTAACAATAAATGTGTTGCAATATTGGTTCCAAAAACAAACACAACACAAGAGCAGACTAGAGGTGTTTTTGGATAATCTAAATCAATGAGGTTCTCTGTTATTTGACAAAACACAAAGGTAAGCATATAGTATTGTAAAGATCATGAATGGCAGTGATATGATTTATAATAAGAGGATAATTTCAATTGATAATTAAAGGAAATCAAGCAATTAAAGTTAAAACTGAAATTAAATTTAGGATTTATATTAAAAAAAAATTCTTGATCACAGAATCAATAGTAAATATTAATAAATAGTATGATAATATAAATTTTGTAATATTGTGAGCATATTTGGAGGAGGAGGTGCATGTTAGGAGACCCTTCTTGAAAGTTTCCAGAATACCAAAACCCCCCTCAAATAATCTTGAAAGTTTCCAGAATATCAAAACCCCCCTCAAGTATTCTTGAAAGTTTCCAGAATACCAAAAACCCCCTCAAGTATTCTTGAAAGTTTCCAGAATACCAAAAACCCCCTCAAGTATTCTTGAAAGTTTCCAGAATACCAAAACCCCCCTCAACTAATCTTGAAAGTTTCCAGAATACCAAAACCCCCCTCAACTAATCTTGAAAGTTTCCAGAATACCAAAACCCCCCTCAAGTATTCTTGAAAGTTTCCAGAATATTAAAACCCCCCTCAAGTAATCTTGAAAGTTTCCAGAATACCAAAACCCCCCTCAAGTAATCTTGAAAGTTTCCAGAATACCAAAAACCCCCTCAAGTAATTTTGAAAGTTTCCAGAATTCCAAAAGGTTAATGTAAGGTTAGGTTAAGTAATTTTAAGTAGACACCCCATGATAGTTTATATTTGCTGCTCATTTTCAGAGGGTAATTTGCACTGAATGCTGAATTCATTATTGCATAAATGCATGATTCATTAAAATAATTCAGATTATGGTACTTATTTTTTTCTTTATATTCATTATTTCGGGGGGGGGCCCTAGGCCTCCCCCCCTTATATTCGCATTTGTGTACGTAAACAGCTAAGTGAGTAGCAGTGCCGGATCTAGGAAATTTATCAGGGGGGGCAAGTCAACCCCATGCCGCCCTTGTAGCTGTTTTTCACTATGAAATTATAAAAAAGGATCAATTTTCAATCCCATTTTGTGCCGCCCGGGGCAGTTGCCCCCTTTTGCCCCCCCCCCTTAATCCGGCACTGGTGAGTAGAGAAGGGCATCACATGAAACTGGCTGAACAAGCTGAAACACAGTAATATATAGAGTTGGGAAGGGTTATTGATCAATCAGAAATGCATCAAAGAGGATTACGGACTCTCTCAGTCTGTCCAAGCAGCTCTATCATCATCATCTGCCACTATCTATGAGATGTCGAACCCTCTAAATTGCACTGTAATATCTTTTATCACTGCTCAATGACTAGTGAAACAGTATTAATTATTATTAATTATGTACGCGTATATTACATTAACTTTCTAAGATTAATGTACTGTGCAGTCTACCCTTGTTAGACTAAGGTTGGAAATATCAATAGATTTTCAAAAACTTGAACTTTTTTTTTTCTTAACAAAATTTCCTTTTAATAAAATATGGAAATTGAGACTTTCAAAAACAGCTTAAATGTCTTTCAAATGTATGAAAACAAGCAAGCAAGATTAATTAAATGGACTTAACATGCTACAATATGAGTCACTGCACATTTGAAGTACTGATCAAAATACCAGCAGTTCTAATTCATAGAATTTTTAGTAAGATTACTTATAAATCTAACCTCAGAAGAAACTTTTTAATCATTTTTAAAGCAAAAAAAAAAAGGTGAATTAATTATAAAAGAAAATTACTTGCCAGCACCTATGGGCAGATGTGAGGTGGCATTTGGTTCCACCTCCCTTTAATTTTCAATTTTAATATAATTTAATATACAGGGTGAGGCAATTAATATACACGTAGTTTACATAAATAAAGGTGTTTATACGTTAGATGGTGTGCTTTAAACTGTTCTCCTTCAACTTTTAAACACTTTGTACTTCTGTAGTGGTATGATTCCTGAACATGTTGGAGCATTTCTTGCATAATGTTTCTGCATTCCAAACGTATTCTGTCTTGCAGTTGTTGAAAACTTCTTGGGCGCAAGAAGTATTCAACACAACAGACATTAAATGGCCCCACAAAAAGAAATCTAAAGGTGTAAGGTTGGATAACCTGGGGGGCCATTCAACAGGACCTCGTTGTCCAATCCACTTGTTAGGGAAACGGTTGAGAAAGTCTCGCACAATCACTGCAGAATGTGGAGGTGCGCCGTCCTATTTAAAAAAACAAAAAAAAAAAACCAAACATGAGTCTCTTTGCTAATGACATATCATAGAGAAAATCCACTAAGAGAAGGTCTGCAGCATATGGAGATATATTTCACTTGTGACATTATCATCAAAGAAGTATGGACCGATCAACTACTCTTCCCATATTCCAGCCCATACCATGACTAGAATCATTTCGTACGTGACTATCTTCCATCCATTGAGGATTACTGTTTGACCAATAGCAACAAATTATATCTATTGATGTGTCCACTGAGAATGTCAGTACAAACGATCAAAACCACTTCGGTGTAGTAATTCTAAGTTAGTCCTACATCCCTATGGTGCGCGACTTTTGCCTCACCCTGTATACAAAAGATAAATTTTCTTTAAATTAGTATTTTATTTTACTTCAATTATTTTTTATAATTTTACAGTGGAAAGTAAAAACTTTTTTTTTTCATATTTGGTATATTTTGATTCTCTAACCCCCCCTTTTCCCTTAAAAATTTTCTGTAGGTGCCCACAATTAAGGATAAGTGACAACCTTGCTACTCTTTCTTATTTTATTATCACTACAAGATAGATAATATTCGAAATTTGCCAAAAATAAATAAATAAATAAATAAACATAGAAGTGGAGATTATTGAGGTTGGGATCTAACACCCAATTAGCACTGAAAACAGTGAAATTCTATTAATTCGTCCATTCCGTATGGAAGGGGCTCAAAAAACAAGTACAATTTTAAAACGCTTGCAAATTCCGAAAAATAAATAAAATAGTTTATTTTTTTCCCCGGATTTCCGAAATGATAAAAACATGGTTTAAGATATTTATTTACTAATTTTTAAAAGATAATCCTGTCACTTTATTTAAAAGTGATAAGATGTGGTTTCTGTATTTGGATTTTTTTTCTTTGATAAAGATAAGATATATATAGTGGAAATTGCTTTAACCTAAATATTTGTAAATATATGATAAGTGCATGCACGAAAAACTTTTTTACTGTAGACTTACTTATTAGTCATTATAATTTCTCAACTGACATAGATTCCATTAAGAATTTCAAAACTATAAATATTTAACAAGATTTATTACGTATTATCTTTCGTTATATGTTATTGGGATATTTTTAGTTAACTTGAATGTTAACTTGAGGGCTCAGTATAAAATATTAGGATAGGATACAAGAACTTCTTAATAAAGCCTGGAAGTCTCATTTTACATACATTTTTTTATCACTTTCAGAATAAAAAGGGTTTAAAACTACAAATAATGATCATAGAACAGAAAATTTTAAATTAAAATAGGAAAATAAAAGGTAAAAATTAAATTAATATGACAACATAATTGGTAGTATATAAAAAAAAATTAATCTATTATTGAGGCGAAAATTTGACAGTAGAAATCACATAAAATTGGATACCCAAAATTCCAAATATATATATATAATAAATTAATATTGAAAATATGGAGTGGATAAATTGTTATAATACAACAATATTTAATAGAAATAATTATATTATATAATACTCTACAGTTCAGTTCATGAAAGAAGAGCTTTTGTTGACGTAATTTCCTTATGGATTGATGTTTCCAGGACGTAACAGCGCCATCTATTGCTAAAATCCGTAACTGAATCTTATAAACATTAAGAAAACATTTTGGTTTTTGTATTTTCTACAGTTACGAATACATAATAATAATTAAAATTGAAATAATTAAAAATGTTCCACACTATTCCCCTTGCTTGGCTATGCAAAGTTTGTCCTTTCTTGGTCACGCTTATGCGATCACAAAACGACGCGACGCCATCTTGGACTGACTGCTCGGAGTTCAAGTTGATGATGTCATGACTGGTGACGTTTGTTCCAGACAAAATCGATCGCTACGTAATGACCATTTGTGGCAAACCCTTTTTTTTTTGCAAAACTTAAAAACATTTTCTTTCTTGATTTCCCAAAAGCAAAATCATTAATTAAGTTATCGAAAGATATGCTACGTAACTTATCGCTTTTTATACACATGATGCTAAGTGCAGAAAATTTTTTCTTGAGACCTAGTTGCTCTCAATTCATTTTTTATTCTCTTTAGGTGTGAAAATGAACTTTCTCCTGAACAATTTGTTACCATTAAAGACAGGAATAGTTGTAATATTGCTTCCACATCAGGGAACACTAACTCAATCTTGTCTTGAAAGATGATTTGATACTAATCTTTGTGTTGAAAATGTTCTTTTTCAGGATAACTAGTCGGCTACCGTCGCTTTGCTCCGGAAGCCTCGCTTATGTAACGGAGAACAACTTTTTATTTATTAAAACCACACACACACACACACAAATTACATCAAGGAAACTAAAACTAAAATTTTTTAAAAGTTTTTTTTTTTTAATTTAATTTTTGATGTCTATATTCTCTCAATCCACGACTGCCTTTAGAACCAGCCTGTGAATCATATATCTATGATATATTTTTATTTTTTATAGAGATCAGAATGTAGTCCTTGTGGTCTAATGGCTAAGACGTCTAACTTCGGAGTAGAAGGCTGTATATTCGATTCCCGTAGCGAACTTGTAGAAATTATTTCTATTTTCACAAATTACAACAATTGCACCAGACAGACAGAGAAATAAAAGATTTTAGTAATATAGATATACTTTTCAGTGGTTTTTGAGTTACAAATAGTATTGGTTTTTAAGTTACAAATAGTGATTTTTCAGTATTCTATCTAATAGAAATAGTGCTTCTTTCTTTCTTGAATCTCTTTTTTTAATTACAATTGATACCTTTCAGTGGTTTTTAAGTTACAAATAGTGATTTTTCAGTATTCTATCTAATAGAAATAGGGCTTCTTTCTTTCTTAACTCTTTTTTTTATTCAAACATCTCTTGTGTACACGTGCTTGTTTTTCAATATCATATAGAATTTGATTAAGTAAGAATATTATAATTAAAATATTCCAACATTTCGGCAATTATAGTTCTAATTGTCATTTTCGAATTACAAATAAATAGACGGATCGGAAATAAATAAAAAATCTTGAGATTAAAA
>JAFIDM010009631.1:221686965-221702616 GCA_023159025.1 Thereuonema tuberculata
AAAGGTTGAATTCATTCATTATTGATTAGGGGAAGGGGAAGGACACATAAGTCAAAAAACAATATAAAGTGAATAGTAGTCACCTTGGCCTAATGGATAAGACGTCTGACTTCGGATCAGAAGGTTGTAGGTTCGATTCGTGTCGCGGACGTTTCATTGTAAAAATTATTTCTATTTTCCATTCGCTCAGGAAATTGCGCCGGACAGACAGACAGAGAAATAAAAGATTTTAGTAATATAGATTCTGCTTGACATACTCATGAAAGTGCCTCAGTTCACTCGTATGATTAATATCAACAACGTGTGGATATGCTTTTATTAACATATCTACTGCTCTTCGTAGCTGTACACTAGTGACCAAAATTATGGAAACCTTTTAGAAATTTTGTGCTTTGGAGGTTTCATGGCTCTGAAAATCAACTGTTTTTAAAATAATATTATAATATTACACATCATTGGAAACATAATTTAATGCAGAATGTAACGAACTAAACTGAAGTGAATGATCATTATTCTGTCAAAAGTTGTAGCCAAATAACCAAAAAAAGAAAACAACTGCTGCTTCAGTAAAAAGAAGTGAATTTTCTTAAAGTCAAAATCAGCCAATGAGAGTGATTGTTCTGAAAGTCAATGATAATTGCTGTTATGTTACAGTGGTGGTCAAAATTATAAGGACAAGGGAAAAATCGCCAAACTTGGCTTCAGTTGGCCGGTAAATTATGCAAATTTTATGACTGGAAACAAATTATAAAGGCAGCATTTTTTTATTAGTTTTTATGGAAATATATGGGAAATTCATATTCATAAAATGTATTCTGGATTTAAACAGCAATATAGTTTGGACAAAATTATAAGGACAACGCTATTTACGCGTTCTAAAAACCAAAATTTGCATGTGTTTTGTTCTGCACGCGGCACTCCCAGACGATATAAATGCGTAGTAAGAGATTGCGAACGTCGTATTCTATTTTTTTTCAGTCATGCCACCAGATAAGAAAATTTCGGAGTTTGAGAAAGGGAAAGTGGTTGCTTTTAAAAGTTCAGGACTTACTGAACGTCAAATTTCAACAAAGCTGAATAGATCGAGAACGGTCATTTAGAATTTTCTTAAAAATCCCGGAAAATATGGACGGCAAAGACATACAGATAGGCCATCTTCTGTTTCTGTGCGTGTGAAAAGAATGATAATAGGGCGAGCTTGTTCCAAAAAACAAACATCAATGGAAATTAAACGGGAATTAAACTTACGATGCAGTGCTCGAACTGTTCGACGTGTTTTACGAAAAGAAAAAACGGTTCATTATGGAAAACGTAGGTCACGACCGCCTCTTAGAAAAGTTCATAAAAGACTGAGAATGGAGTTTGCCAAAAAATGCATTACTATGAGGAAAATGTGGGATGATGTTATCTTTTCCGATGAGAAAAAGTTTAATTTGGATGGACCAGATGATTTTTGCTACTTCTGGTGTGATCTCCGTAAAGAAAAAGAAATTTTCGCAAAGCGTAGATTTGGAGGTGGCTCAGTAATGGTCTGGGAAGGTTTCGCAATTAGCGGAACTACTCCAATAGTTTTTGTGAAGGGCAGAATGAATTCTGAGAGTTATGTTGCTTTATTGGACAATAGTCTTTTACCAGAAGCACCGATAATTACGAGTGGAGACTATTTGTTCCAGCAGGACAATGCCTCAGTACATGTTTCTCAAACTTCGAAAGCATGGTTTGATGCTAATTTCGTGAAATTACTTGACTGGCCGGCCAGAAGCCCTGATCTAAATCAAATGGAAAATCTGAGGGGTATTCTGGCACACGAAGTATACAGAAATGGTATTCAATATCAAAATAAGCAAGAACTCATGTCCTCCATCGAAAAAGCCTGGAAAAAAATTTCTAAGAACGTTCTGAAGGAACTGTCAAACTCTATGACGTCAAGATTAATAAAAGTGATTGAGAAGAAGGGGGAGATTATTAATTATTAATGTGTTTCAGGCCAGAAACATACATTGTCCTTATAATTTTGTCCAGTTTTTACAATGACATTTTTTGTTAGATATGGCAAAACATTCATATTTTGCATTTTCCAATGTTTTGCATTCTACAATGATTTCTAGGATAAAAAAGCATTTTATTTATACATTTCACTTTATTTACTTCATAAATAATTTTTTTCTGTGAAATTTTCAGTTGTCCTTATAATTCTGACTACCACTGTACAGCAAGGAATAAATAAGGTGCTCGTAAGAATTGCCTCTCATTTCAGTTAGTATTAGCAGTCCTATTCAGTTCTCAGAGTTTAATCAAGTTGGTCATACGTTTTTTTTGTTGTTGTTTTTTTTGTTCGAAGTTTAAGAGTACTGTAAGATAAGAAATAGATTAAAAGGTTTGACTTGTCACCTAGAAAAGGAACTAAAATACTAACTTTGCGCGAAGAAAGATACATCTATAAGGAAATCAATAAAAAAGTTAGTGAAAATATAACCAAAGGTGGGATTTCGAAGCTAAGCAAGAGATATTAAGAGACTCAATCTGTTCACAACGCACCGGTAAAGGCAGGAAAAGGTGTACAACAGCTGTTGATGACAGGAGAATTAAAAGACTGAGCTTAAGTGACAAAAGAAAATAATCTAATTCAATTAAAAATAAATTAAATGTGGGTTACATGTGAGTGCAAGGAGTATTAGACGCAGACTCAAAAGACTTCGCTTTAAATTCCAGAATTCCAAGGAAAAAGCCGCTTCTATCTCTCAAACAAAGAATGAAGAGATTAGAATGGGCTAAAACATATTAATTTGTCAAAAGAACAATGGGATAAAGTAATTTGGAGCGATGAGACTAGAATATCCGTATTTGGTAGCAATGGAATAAAATATGTAAGGAGGAGAATTGGAGAAGATTTGTTACCTGAGTGCACGTGCAGTACCTACTATGAAGCATGCCGTTAGTATCATGATCTGGGATTGCATGATAGCTAAAGGTGTAGGCAGAATTTGTATAATTCACGGCACTTTAAATGCCAAAAAATACATCAAGGATTTACTTGAGCCAAAACTCAAGCCTTCAGCATGTGACCTTTTTCACGTTAATGAGATCTGTATATTTCAGCAGGACTCAGCTCCTTGCTATGTTGCTGCTGTCTGTAAAAAATGGTTTAAGGAAAATAACATTTCACTTCGAGAATGGCCAGGTAATAGCCTTGACTTAACCCATATAGAGAATTTGTGTAGCATTTTGAAGAAACATGTCAGGCAGAAGCAACTACAGTGGTGCCTCGCATAACGAACGCCTCGCACAGCGAACGCTGCACACAACGAACTTCCTTTTCGTTCATTTCACGATTCATACAACGAACTTCGCTTCACACAACGAACAATGCTTCACACAACGAAGTCGCCCACTTCACACGATCACTGCCGATTTATTGCATCCTTCCGCGCAGGCAGTCGTTAGTCACTGAGCAGTACGCTTAACTTACGCACGTGTCGCAGCAATCGTTCATCATTACAACGAAGTCGCCCGATCTTCTACGATCACTGCCGATTAATTGCATCCTCCCGCGCAGGCAGTCGTTAGACTCGTTAGTCACTGCGTAGTACGCTTAACTTACGCACGTGTCGCAGCAATCGTTCTTCATTACGAATTAAATCGCACACGTCAAATGGAAAGCAGTTCAGGAGTTTACCAATGCCCACTATCCGGATTCCGCTGAAGCAAACAGGATCAACGACCTGTACTCCGATACTCTTGTCCGTTATTTCCGGCAGATGTTGAAGAAAAGAGAGAAACAAACGACTTTGGACAGGTTTTTCACTGCACCATCGGCCAAAAAGCGGAAAATGGATGAAGATGTGCAAGATTCGATTATTTCTTAAAATTAAAAAATGTGTGTTTTTTTCATTATGTTTTTAGATGTATCTAAATAAAAATAATAACAAAAAATTTATCTTTTTTTTATGTCATCTTACCATATTTTATGCTACAGAACGAATTATTTTTTTTAACATGTATTGTTATGGGAAAACGCGTTTCACATAACGAACTTTTCGCATAACGAACTTGCTCCTGGAACGAATTAAGTTCGTTGTGTGAGGCACCACTGTATATAGAATATGGAATAAAACACAATTAATAGAAGCTGCAATTCAATCTTGCTACCACATTATAACACCTTATGAACTAAAATACTTGATTCACTACATGGAACGCCGTTGTAATGCCGTAATTGCCGCAAAAGGTTTCCCAACGAAGTACTAACAGAAGTGGTGAGAACTTATGAAATACGTTTCATTATGGCTTTACTGCATAATTTCAAATTGTATTTTTTTTTCATAAATTGTATTGAATTGCATTATATACACTGAAGCTCGGTTATAACGCGGTTGTTTATATCGCGAATTCGGATGTAACGCGATTTGGTCTTGGACCCCGTCTACTTTCGAAAAGGTGTATAATTGTAAAATTGCAAAATTTACCGTTTTTTCGCCTAAAATCAAATCAAAGGTGTAAATTAATATGCTTGTTTCCTTATTATTTACAGTAATTGAGACTCTATACCCACCCTAATGTCACGAAAATGCGTCAAATACAATATATTTTTTAAAAAATACCAGAATCGCGGACTTTTTTCGTTTAACCAAAATGAATATCGAGATCTATTTTTCTGCCAATGACAACCAGTAAAGAGGCCCATGTAATCTAATAGGCGTATGAATACCTAGTTTCGATCCACGTGACTCGTCGTTTGTACAAGATGCCAAGATGGCGGCGCCAAATCGATTTTGGCTAATATAGATCACCATCACAGTGTTGAAAAGGTAATGGTTTATGTATTTATAAATATAAAATTCTCTCACATAGCTCTGAATGATGTAGGTAATCGCGAAATGACCATTTTAAATCGATTTGGAATCGTGCGGGCGATAATAGGGTGCGATATACGACATTTGACGTCGCGAAGTAATAAAGTTCGGTTATATAGCGATTATATCGCGATCTTCGAGATCTTGGATCCGAAAGACTGCGTTATAATCGCGCTTCTACATTGTTTTTCTAATGACATAAAGTTATGGTGTTATTCTAAGAAAAACGAATCTTATGAGCCAACAACCTTGAAAAACATAAATTTTCTAAAAGATTTCCACAATTTTGACCACGAGTGTACCTCTGAAACTTTTAAATCAACTAAAAATGAAAATTTGTTTGCAACATAATTGTAGACTGTTGCTCTTCTCGCTAAATTTGCTTCAAGGATGTTTATGATATGAATGAAGGATTTCACTCGAAATTTGTCTCTTGGAGAAAGCTGTTCATCAGCATCAGGTGCAGCTCCATCATTGAGGTTTTTTCTCATCCTCTTTTTTTTACTGGAGACTTATATTCTATACCAGGCAATCTAGATTTAACTTCTTCTTCAAAATCATCAAAATTTTCTCGAATATTTTTGACATCTATAGTGAGAAAGTAATTTGGACAGATTTGCACATGTGGTAAGTGCAATCTTTGGATCCTGGAGAGCCATACTGGTTTTGTGAAACTCTGGCAGCAAAGTATTCCATAAATGTAGCATAAAAACAAACTAGTTCCTCCATGTTTCCAGAAGAGTACCAGCTTCTAGTCTTGTAGCCCCCTTTTCATTCTCACAATCATAAATGTGACTTAGATCATCTATGATTGGCTTATAACTCACATTTATGGCAGACACTGCTTTGACATTTGCTTCCCACCTAGTGTCAGACAATCTTTTTAGTACTCTGGTATCTGAGTCTATTTTCAAGAAAGATAACATCACAGACCACCTCTTTGTAGAAGATGAAAAGAAAGTGTTTATTTCTTGAACAACAGCAAAAACGTTTACTGCATCTAAACAGCAATCTATAACAGCACAGCCGACAAGATTTAGTGAATGACCGGCACACAGAACTTATACAGCATGCTTGTTTAACTCAAGGATTTTTTGTTGCATTCTATTGTATTTGCCAGCATTATTATCATATGACTGTCCTCGGCATTTGCTGAAATCAACTTTGCAGTTCTTACTTAGATAAGCCACCAACATACCGGCCATACCTTACCACTGCGATTTCCCAACTCTAGGAAAGTTAGAAAACGTTCAACAGATAAACCATCACCAGGTGATACATACCTTACTATAACATGGGAAAGACCTGGCGTAGAGTCCACAGACAAATTGAAGTAATCTGCCTTTCTCAGATCATCCAAAATTGATTTTCTTACTTTTTTGCTGGATCAATTCATCACAAACTGTCTTTGACAAATATGAAGGAGACCCAGATCCCTTGTTTCCATGTTGTTTCATTGACTGGAAAGAAACGGAACAAACTTAGCAATCAATTCTAACAAACAATTCAAAAGTTCATTGTCTCCTCTAACAGCCAGATAACGTTCTGCTAATGTGCATATCATTGCAACAACACGCTCAAGCACATTCCTCCAATAAAGCTGTTCTTCTTTTATTTGTTTTGCTAGTCCTATGTCCAACCCTCGAAAATCCCACTCGCAAACTCGCAATTTGCGAGTAGAAATTAGGCGCTTGCGAGTGGAAAAAATCATCTCGCAAATCGGTTTTTTCCTAAATTCAAAACCTTGGCTGCTGTGCCAATTCAAATTTACCGGGATGTGAACTCCCGCGAGGGGTATTTCATGATGGAAGTTTTCTTTACCCTTCACCAATCACCATTCGTCAATCGGCAACCGCCAATTTTGCCCCCCCCCCCGTTAATTAGCTAGCGAGTGTAAATTTCCATTTGCGAGTTGGTTTAGGCACAAATTTTCGAGGGTTGCCTATGTCTAAGGTTTGACCACGCTTTCTTGTCAACGCTTAGAGTTTTCAAATGGACCGTTCCAGTGCTGACACTCTGATGGACGTTTTAAGATCCAGAATCATTTAAGTTCATCCTGTGTGAGGACACCCCATTGATCACTGAGTTTCGTGAATTTTGTTGTTTCAACTGTAGATGTTGGTTCTCCAACAGCAGCAATGCTCACACTGGGATCAGTTCCAATATTTCCATCAACTGAGATTCCAGATTCTATGATCTCAAGAGATAATAGACTATTGCTTTGAAATTGGTTGCTCTCCTTGTGTTTGTGGATCATCTTTCGTTGCTGCGGTAAAATATATATCAAGTTTTGTTGCTTTTTTGAGTTCGTCTTCAAGCTGCTGCTTTCTTTTTCTTTTCTGGTTTCCGCTTACAAATGTTCGCTTCATTTTAGGTTAGAAATGGATTAGCAAAAGTAAATGCTGGAAAATAAAAGATTACAAACATTTTCTAAATGATTTTAAAAATTAATTTAAAATTATGTAGGTATAACGATTAATTTGAATACTTTTAAACATTTTTTTTTGTAACTTTCCATTCTTTTTGCTATTTCAAAAACTCACGTCACAGGGGGAGGGAGTAAAATAATATTACATACACTTAGACTACCTTTTCCAAATGTATTTTTCTTTTTCAATTTGTTTTTCACTAAATTTAAACTTCACTTGAAACAGAGAGCAAATGTATTGGTTGCTCTTCACAACAGAAATGAACATTTAAAATTTTTAAGATTATTATTTCCCTGGGGGCCTTTTCTCAGTTGTCAAAAATTATTGGATAGATACCCTTTGAAGTTAGCCGACATTTTAAAAACTCTCAAATAAATGCTTTTGAAAAAAAAAGACAGAATAATCAATCACTTTTACAATGCACCAAAACTATTTAATGCTACATTTTGTATATTTAAAATTATTTAGAAATTATCATCGTGATATGTCTGACTTCATTTGAGTGATTTTTCTACGAGATATTTTTTTATCAATTTTTATATTTTTTTGTTATTGCGAGGCCCTAAGCTGTAGCTTTTTTAGCTATACGTAAATCCGGTACTGCTGACGAGTCCTGAAAAGGACGAAACGGTCCGTTCCAGTCTCTTCCCGGTGACATCTCAGGGTGCGAATTCCTTCTTTTAGCGTTGTGTCTTCGTTTGTTACCTCTTTTTTTTTTAATTATTCAGGCACGTTAAATTTTTATTGATTTTAGACTACATCAACGAAATAAATTTTGTCATAAATCAATTTGTCAAAAGATTCAATTTGTAGCTCAATGAAAATGAAACTTTTTTTTTTTAGAATAAAGTTTGGAAACAAAAATCCTATTTACCCTATCCATAAACAGATAGCCTTAATATCTAAACAAAAAAAGAAAATTGTTAATACCAGTTCGTTATCAAGTTACAAGAATTTTCATTATATTAGCTTAAGGAATTATAATATTCATACTTTTCACAGCTAAAACATCTACAAGAATTTTATATATAAAGTAATTTTTTTGTAACCAAGCAAAAACCATCAGAAAAATTCAGTTTATTTACAAGATATTAAGTGTTACAATGTTTAATGAATGGGAAACAAAAGACATCAATAACTAATCTATATTACTAAAATCTTTTATTTCTCTGTCTGTCTGTATGTCTGTCTGTCCGGCGCAATTTTCTGTGTGAATGGAAAATAGAAATAATTTTTACAATGAAATTTCCGCGGCGGGAATTGAATCTGCAACCTTCTGATCCGAAGTCGGATGTGTTATCCATTAGGCCATTGGGACTACAACTCTCTTCATATGGTTTTTTGACTTATATCTCCGCAATTGTTGTGTTGTTGTTGTGCCCCAATGTTAGTGCAACAATGGAAAACGGTTTTTCATTTTTTATTGTCACGAGGAAGTCGACAAATTCAAAATGAGCATTATTGGACTTCAAAATGTTGCGTTAACTGCTTTCTTTGGAATCGAGTTTTGTTAGATTATCTTAAATTTTATTTTCTTCTTATTATTACTTTTAATAATTGAATTGTACCTTATTAATATATTTTTGTAAAAACAACTAAACTTATTGATTCACGTGTTTTTGAAATTTGTTTAAGCTTCCAACTATTTTGTATTGTTGTACTTATTCCAATTTTATTATGCTTGAAAAAGAGATGGCTTGAAAAGAGTCTTCAAAACTTCAAAATGTTGCTTTAACCCCTTTCATTGGAATCGATTATTCTTGGATTATCTCATATAAACCATCGTTTTATCATCGATAATCAATTAGTATCGAAATGGACAACGAGAGAAAGGATGAGATCTTTTCAAAGAACTGTTAATTATGTCGTAATCTCGGCCATTCTTGACTACAGGTAAAATTTGTCTGAAGTCTCCGCCAAAGAGGAAAATTTGTCTAGATTCACAAGTCATCAGAATTTGGTTATCTTCACTCGAAAGAATAGTCACAATCAATTCGTCGCCAGGAGTATCGTATTAAGCTATAATCTTCATTTAACATCTATATCAATCAACGTCCATCTAAATAAATCTCTTCTTCAAATATCTATAACGAACAATCTGTACACGGGAAATGGCCTAGTTCAGTTTACAATTTTTTTTCTGCAAAATATAAGAAATAAGCAGTTTACTATATAAACATTCAAAATAAAAACAAGTAGTCTATCATTAATATTTTTTTTTAAGTGAGATTATTTGTTTTAAGTTTCCTCTGTTTATTCCCATTTTTTTTATATACAGTTGTGATTTTTTTATTTATTTATTTTTACAATAATTTTTTAAAAATATATTGGTTGATTTCCATACAATCATTTTCAGAATATCTTAAAAGTATGACTATTTGGGCACATATCCCAATTATCTAAAAACTCCTCTCTCAACAAATATCTGCAGTGACTTTTCCAGAAGTCATTCTCTGGTTACTAGTTTTCAGAAAAAGATCTTCATAAGTTGTTGTTAATTTGTTTATAATTATATAATTGTACATTAATATATTCATAACAAAATTCTGTGGATATAATAAGCCTCCCCTATCAATTTTCTTATAAATACAGTTGCATTATCGTTTTCCATTTCTTTATCCAGGACTGAATTTAGATTTAAGGGCTTCTATGAGAGAGGATCTGGCAGAAGCGATTCTAAGAACAACGTATTAATAAAGATTATATTTATTTTGTATTTAACTCCTATTCGACAACTAGATGCTAAGTTTTGAAAATTTTATAGGAATCCATTTATTGTCACCAAAGAAGTTGAAATCTAGGATTTAACACCTGGTTGAATCCTCAGATTAAATGAAATAAATTTTTATTTCATTTAATGTAATGTTTTATGTTCCATTCATTTCCAAACAATACTGTAATTTCGAAAAGGAAGGGAGCTGGTAGAGAAAGATGTTTCTTATTTTCTTTATTTTTATATCCTATTACTTTATACTTGATAGCCTTCTGATAAAAATTAAATGTCAATGCTTTCATTTTCTAAGTTTGTCTTTTGTCCAAAATTTAAAAGCCACAATGTCATATAGCTGTAGCCTTCAGACCCAAACTTCAATAGATTCTAAAGAGTAGTCTGATCATTCACGCTGGCAGTGATGAAATGCCTTGTATGTTGCTTGCTTTCAATCGATATAGGAAATAAATAATTAGTATATTTATTATTTTTTTCCTATATCGATGTAAGTAATGGAGTCGGAGTCAAAGGTTTTATGTATCGACTCGCCAGCCCTGTATGAAACACAGTCTTTCTTTTCAATTAAATCCCAAAAAGAACTGAGATTTTGTTTCTTGGTACAAACTTTGAAACCATCGAAATCATTGAAGCAGAACTTTGCATCATAATCTAATTTCGTAGCAAAACTATCAGCAATACTTTGTTCAATAGCTTTAGCCTCCAATCTTTGTCTTTTTTTTTTCTGGTGTTTCACAAGAAGATCCAGCTGATGAGAGATAAGAAAGACATTCTGGAAATAAACACGGTACTGCTGATTCTTTTAATCTTGGTGCTTTTAGACGAACTGTGATCAATTTGCAAGTTTTATCATCATAACAACTAGATTCCCACAAGATATCTGACAATTTGAAATGAACATGGCACACCTGAAAAATAGAGAAATAAAGTTTAAGTCTATTGTAATTAGCCCAAGTTTTATTTTTATTAAACATTATCATGAAATGAAATATCAACAGTACATGGAGTGAGTGTGCTGTAAATTTCAATATATTGTATAATTAAAAAGTACTTTAGCATTTGGAAAAGTCGGTGACTATTAACAAATTCCACTTCTGAATTAGGTATTTTATTCACAGGTCTACTGTGAATATCTAAAAAAAAAATAATTAGAAAATTTTAATATAAAGTAAAATGATTGTATATAGCATGATAATAGCACATGGAAAATTTAGTCACTATTAGTAACTTTAACTTAATAAATTTGATATTTTATTAATAATATTGTGAATTTGTAAATCGTATTTTAAGTGGTTCTTTCATATCAATAACAAACGGAAAATTTTCATTTCAAAGTTTTGCAAGATGTAAAGAAACTGATACTTAGACTACTGTTGAATGTTCATTGGCTGAAAATCTGCCCTTGAAATAGCGGTAATCCATTTCTTTTTCAAAGCAGTATTTTTTAGGAAACGAAATGTGCTAACCTTATGACCATTTTGATAAGTTTTCCCAGCAGTTCGGAACGCAGCACTTTTTAACCCTAATTAGTTGCTAGGATTTATAGCTGTTATCTATGCATTTAGAAAACTCTCTTCCTTTCGAAAATAAGTAAATCACAGGATAAGCAATGGAATGTACAGTAGTGCTGCATTTTCAGTCATGCTAAAATGCAAATAGCTTAGAGAGACACAGGTAGCGGGGAGCTTATAGCCTCCATTTGTCTTGTATGTCATAGGCTATAGCCCAACGCCACCTTTGTATAGCCCCCTTTTCCAGGCGTCATAGAATTTTCCGATGGGGGTAAAGCCATGACCCTCTGTATCTCTGTTATACAGAGGGTCATGGTAAAGCAGGCCTACCTACAGAGCGTGTGCTGCAGCTACTGATCCGATTCGCCTGCTGCGCAACCAATGCCACAGGCACTGCTGTAGCTTGGTGTCGCCCAGTTTAGCCCCAGCCTATGGGGTTTGTTCAAGGCGGGAGAAGGGTTGTTTGATGAACGAAACTCAATGAAGAGCAGGGTCAAACCATGATAAATGAGGGCGGCGATTTGTAGGCTGTAGGTAGGGGATTCTAGAAATCCTAGCTCAGGATCTGACATATGCATTTCTTTGCTCGTTTTTCTTTTCTATGTTAAGAAATTATTAAAACTTACCAAAAAATTTAATTTTTTTAAATCGCAAATTTTCTTAGCAATTAATTATTTTAAATTTTTAATTCTCATCACTATATAATCGTTTTTAATTGTAAAAAGCATACATAAATCCTGAGTGACAAAAACAAAAGGATTTTTCTTTTATTAGCTTAAAATGCAGATTATATGCTCATGGCATTCACAGAAATAATTCACAGTAACAAGTTAGAATACAGTGGTACCTCGACATACGAATTTAATTCGTTCCGTGATGATATTCGTATATCAAAAAAATCGTATATCAAATCAATTTTTCCCATAGAAATTAATGGAAATAGAATTAATTTGTTCCAGTGATACGAATTTACCCCCCAAAAAATAATTAACATGCTTTAAATACCAACCAAATATAGATTTAATATAAGATTAATACAATGTTTATTGTATGCATGATATAAATGTACTATATTTTTTTACTAAATGTACTATTTTTTTAGTTACACTAAGACTGATCACTATCACTGCCACTCTCACGTCTGGCCCTTTTGGCGGCACTTGCAGTGGGTGTATCGCCACTAAGACGTGATCTTTTCCAAAGGAAACGATCAAGAGAGATCTGTTTCTGTCTCTTTTTTAGAATGTTTCTAAAATGCGCAAGGCACGTGTCATTGAACAATGCACTGGCTCTCCCTGTAGACAATTTCTCCGGGTATCTCTTTTCAACAAAATCGGACACTTTTTGCCACTTAGCAAGGATATCACGAATTTCACGTGAAGATTGCATCTCCTCCTCACTGCTGAGTTCCTTCATCACCTCTGAGTGCGTCATCTCTTGTAACTTCTTCAGCTCCTCCGTCGTGAGTTCTTCTGCATGCTTCTGCACCAGATCCACAACATCTAGCTGTACTAGCTATTCGTATCTCAAAAGTATCATCGTATTTTGAGGCGTAAATTATATGAAAATTTATATCATATATATAAATATCAAAAAAATCGTATATCAAAAAAATCGTATGTTCGGGTATTCGTATCTCCAGGTATTACTGTAACAATAAAAAAACATTAAAATTCGCCTACTTTACATATGCACAAGTAGTTTTAAATAAAAACAATGCTAAAAATTCACAACGTTTCTGACCTTCTGATAGCTAAGGTCCATTTTCAAGTGTTTTAAAAAAAAAAATTAAAAAATACATCCTCCAGTATGAGATTCGTTTTAAAAAATGATATTTTGGAGATACAGGTTATTAGTGAATTGAACTCAAAAATAGAAAAAGCAAAAAAATATGGAGTTTTAAATGAGGCAATAGAAAAACAGGTAAAATTTAGGAATAATTCATTACCGGTTTTTTAAAGGATTGCCGAAAGTACACAAAGAAAAAAATGGGTTCTTTATATAAAGTTAGGCCCGTGATAAACTGTAAAGGCAAAGCCATTATGAGCATTTCAAAGGTCGTAGGGAGAAAAATGGAAACGCTACATTATCAGTCTAAATATAGTATAAAAGACCGTAATCCTTTTTTGGAATTTCCTCAAGCAAATTTGACAGTTCCGAATACAAAAATGGTATCGCATGTTATAAATTTGTACACTTTCTTAACGCAAAATCTGATAATGAAAGCTATACAACATGCCATTGAATACGATTCAACAAGGTAAACAAAATTTTAATCTTAGTGAAATGGCTATGTTAGTGGCAATGCTTTTTCAAATGCAGATTTTTACATTTGATAATAGATTTTATCTACAAACATCCGGAGTATTCATGGGGTTGCCTTCTTCGGCAATACTTGCAGAATGTGTAATGAGTTATATCGAGGCCCAAGCGTTTTCTATCGAAAACGTATATAATAATGTGCACTATTTTTGTAGGTAAGTTGACGATACGTTTTTAATCGTCAATGAGCATTATGCGAATAACATACTTCAACAATTTAATAAATTAAATCAACCTATACAATACACGATTGAAACAGAAAAAAAAATGTACTATCGCATTTTTAGATGTTTTAGTAATGCGAGAAACAGAGACATATGTTACAACTGTATATAGGAAGTCGACGGATGCATTAGTTAGCATTCATTATAAAAGTTCGGTACTATAAGTTACAAAAAAAAGTGATAGACATGGCAATAAATAGGGCGCTCAAAATATGTTCCACGCGAGAACTTTTAGAGCAGGAGATAAATACAGTCAGGAATATATTTTACAACAATGGTTTCCCAAAAGAGGTAATCGAAAAATATATGGTAAGATGACTATCAAAAGAGGAGTACAGAAAAACAAAAAACCTTATAGAAACAGTAAAAAATAAAAAATACTTATAAATATGCCTCTATAACTTATGAAGAATTATTATTTAAAAAATTAAAACCGGTATTAGGAAGATCGTTTATAAGGTTATAGCCAGCAAACCAAGGAACACTATAGGGAGACTTCTTAATAAGGAAAAGAATTCCGCAGAATACAATGAAGGAAGTAATTTATTACAAGAAGTAATATATGGGATAAAATGCAAAGAACATACAAAGGATGGTAGGGGGAAAAAATGCCTTTATGTGGGTCAAACAAAGCGACCTTTGGGGAACACATAATAATGCTTACCACACGGCTACCCATTGTAACAATCTTAAGCATACTTTACATACCGAAAATCCGGTAATTTAGAATTGTTATAAGGATGAATATTTACGCAAATTCTTTGAATCTAGAACAATAAGAATGTTAAAAAGTTATAACCATGATTTGTCCACAACAAATGTCTTAGAATACGGAATTTGAAAAAAACAAAAAACAAAAATAAACAAAAACAAAAAAAAAAAAACGCTCCTTAATTTTCACAAGCAGACATCCACTTCTGAAACAAGCTTCAAAATGCACTCACTAGGTGGCAAACGTTTACTTCCGGTTGTATCTCCAAAATATCATTTTTTAAAACAAATCCAGTACTGGAGGATGTATTTTTAAAAAAAAAAATTTTTTAAACATTTGAAAATGGACTTTAGCTAGCAGAAGGTCAGAAACGTTGTGAATTTTTAGCATTGTTTTTATTTAAAACTACTTGTGCATAGTCTATATAAGGTAGGCAAATTCTAATTTGTAATTAGCACATTTTTTAATGAATAAAAAAACATTTTTCAAAGCAAAAATTGACCATTTATAAATGAAAATAAAGCACAAAACTAGTATGCATATAATAGCAAATAAAAGTATTAAAAAATAAATAAATAAAAATACAAATTCTTTATTTAGAACCTTTAACTTAATGCCATAAAGTTCGATGGATTAAAAAGAAAAAAAATCAAATGAGGAGAGCAGTGTGTGTGTATTGACAGAGCAGTCAACCGAAGCCCTGTTCATGGTAATACCATATACACAGCCAACAGCCCCTAATTTACATTTAATGATCGTCGATCGTTCTCTGGTGGTCGGTAGATTGTTGATCATGATGGATCGTACAGTCAGGGCCGCCCAGAGACTAGTGGTGGCCCCGGGGCAACATTTGAATTTGTGCCCCCCCCCCC
>JAFIDM010009631.1:221725693-221735852 GCA_023159025.1 Thereuonema tuberculata
TTTTTTTTGTCAAAATATTGATGAAAAAAAAGGGGAAATTATGCGAGTAAATACGGTAATATGTACTGTAGCTTAAGTAATATAAATCTTATTTTGTTTACATACATATAGTGTTTAAGTCTTTCATACCATGATCTTTCTGAATAAATATTTACTTCATTCATTCATTCATAGTTCTCTGCCAAGGGCAGGTCCTTCACTGCAAACCCAGCATTCTCCAATCTTTCCTATTTTCTGCCTTCCTCTTCGTCTCCACATAAGATCCATTTACCATAATGTTGTCGATCATCTTAAATCTTCTTCTGCCTCGAACTTTTTTACCGTTCACCATTCCTTCCAGTGCATCCTTCATTAGGGAGTTTCTTCTCAGCCAGTGACCCAACCAGTTTCTTTTTCTCTTCCTGATCAGTTTCAGCATTATTCTTTCTTCACCCACTCTTTCTAGCACAGCTTCGTTTCTTATTTTGTCTGTCCATTTCACATGCTCCATTCTTCTCCATATCCACATTTCAAATGCTTCTAGTCGTTTCTCTTCACTGCGTCGTAATGTCCATGTTTCTGCCCCATACAATGCCACACTCCACACAAAACACTTCACTAGTCTCTTCCTTAGTTCTTTTTCCAGAGGTCCGCAGAAGATGCTCCTTTTCCTATTAAAAGCCTCCTTTGCTATTGCTATCCTCCTCTTGACTTCTTGGCAGCAGTTCATATCACCACTTATAGTACACCCTAAGTATTTAAAGTTGTTCACTTGTTCCAATGTCTCATTCCGAATACTTATGTTTATCTTCTTTGTCTTTCTTCCGATAACCATAGTCTTTGTCTTGTTTACATTTATCTTCATTCCATATTTTTCACAGCTGTCAGCTGCAGTAGCATATCCCTTAGTATCATCTCCTCTTCTGCTAACAATGCCATATCATCAGCAAATCTTATGCACTTTATTCTTCTTCCTCCTACTATCACCCCTCCCATGTTCTGAAAACAATTCTTCACTAACTCCTCCAAGTAGATGTTGAACAGCGTAGGTGATTTAGAGGGCATCCTTGTTGCACTCCTCTCCCTATTCCACTTCCCTCTGACAATTTTCCTCCTATCCTGACTTTGACTCGTTGTTTCATATAAAGATTAGTTATTAGCCTTCTCTCTTTCCAATCCACGCCAATTTTCTTCAAGATTTCCATAAGTTTATTCCAATTCACTCCGTCAAAAGCCTTTTCCAGGTCCACAAATACTGCATATACGTGTTTATTTTTTTCTAGATATCTTTCGCCGATTGTTCGCAGCAGTCCAATTGCATCTCTCGTACCTTTTCCTTTCCTAAAACCAAATTGCTCTTCTTCCAACTCTCCTTCCACCTTAGAATATAAACATCTGTTCAGTATTCGCAGAAGAATCTTCGCTGAGTGCGATATAAGGCTGATAGTCCTGAACTCATGGCACTTCTTTGCATTATTTTTCTTCGGTATTGGCAGCAATACTGTTTCCATGAAATCATCAGGCCATTCACCTTTCTCATATATTTCATTGCATAATGATAGTATTTGCTTCTTGTCTTCACCCAAGCATTTTACTAACTCAATGTGTATTCCATCAACTCCTGTTGCTTTCCCATTCTTCATTTCCCTAATCGCTAGCTCAACTTCTTCCCTTAAAATACAACATCCTTTTTCGTCTTCTGATACAGCTATTTCATCTTCTATAGATAATTAATCTGGACGATTCCCTGTCTCATATAATTCTTCTACATACTTCTTCCATCTGTTCAAAATTCCTTGTTTGTCGGTTATTTCATTGCCGATTTCGTCTTCTATCAACCACATGGACTTCTTATTCTTATTATAGATAGAATAATCTTTTCAAGCATTCAGTGGACCTGAAATTAAAGTTAAAAGATGTAACTTGTTTAATTCGAAAACTTGGATAATTCGAAGTTTTGTAGTGGTCCCTTCAGCTTCGAATTATCCAAGTTGCACTGTATCATCTTTCTTAGTCTAAGTCCAACGGAAAATTCAAAAATTCTCTCTTGTTATTTCACCACAGCAACACAACAAACCAGAGCACATCATCGCATCGCTTTGTTACTCAATACTCTGCCATAATTAACGAATAACAATGATATATGCAATGCTAAGTTATTATTCGTGGTGTTTGCACATATTGTCACTTAACACAGTTTCTGTGGATTTTAAGAAGGCATACAAGTTAGTTCAATATTGTATCACTAACTTAACAATAATTATTTACTTATTTATGTTTAAAGATTACGTACCACATTATATAACTATTATTATTATTTTCTGAATAATATTTTACTGCAGAAGCTACATAAAAATGGGATTTAGAGGTTTAATATTTGATATAATCAGAAATTACTTTAATAATTGCAACTTTTTTGTCTCAATAAATTGAACTGTCAGCTAAGTGAAAAAAAAAAAATATCTTGACGTGTTTTACAAGGATCAATTTTAGGTCCGTTACTTTTCATTATCTACATAAATGATATTTTTAATTATTTCAGTTTTACTTTTATGTATATATTTACGCAGATGATATTCTGCTTCTGAAAAGTGATAAAAATATATCAACGATTATATCCTATTGTAAGATATTTGTATTTTAATTTTTATGAATTTTATGTCTAGCCTATTCGAGTATTTTCCGTTTCTCATTTATTTCAATGTAATTCTTTTCCGTTTCTTATTTATTAATACGCTTTTATTAACTCACACTGTCTGGTTTCGGTTGAAATCTTGTAATCAATTTTTAAGTCACTTCCCATCTGCCAATCATCTAGAAATTTTGTACCACCTGCTTATGTCTGATGAAAATACAATAATATACTGATATTAATATTTTATATTAATATATTCCGCCAAGGCAACACGTTCTTCCGTCGCCGTTACTACCGAGACCAACCGCTAGGCTACTTCTGAATTATAATTCAGAACATAATTCTTATATATCTTAATCATTACATAATATAGAAAGCGTGGTCTTTAAAAGTTTTTTTAATGCTGTAATTTATTTTCAAATATAATTGATTTTAACCGTCTGTTCATTTTGTCTCTGCTGATTTGTTAATCTCTTATCCAATCAATTGTTCTTTCGGTTTAAATGTTCCAATCATTATTTATTCCTTAGTTTGTAGATGTCTAAAAAAAAAAATATATATATATTTTTGTCAAATAAATCGTAGATCTAGTTTGTCTAGCTGTTAATCTGACTTCATTTGTAACACGTTGCTGCTAGACATCCTGACTCCATCGTTCTCCCGTCACAGTCCGTGACAATTTACAGAAAGACTTCAATAAACTTCAATGCTGGATTCATTACAATCAATTATGAATCAACAATGATAAACCCGTACTCATGTTAGTACTCCAAAAAAAAAAAAAAAAAAAACAACCCCTCTCCATTATTGCTAATATTTACAGGGTGTATCAAAATTCTGTTCAAATTTTAATGGGAGATAGGTCTTCAAGATAAACCTTTTTTCATCTATTAACTGATCACTTACGCTCGCCTGGAAATCATGATGTCAATCATAGAAATGGGGTCTTTGCAACAGCAAGTTACCGTCAGTATGCGACGGAAGACATTAAACAGCCAAGCCAAGTTATTAAAAAAAAATTATAAAATTCTTAACATAATAATAATAATAATAATAATAATAGAAAAATATATTCTCAACTGTACAAAATACAAAAACCAGAATTTTTTCGTTATGCTCATACGATTTAGTTAAGAATTTAGCAATAGATGTCGCTGTTACATCCTGGAAGCATCAGTCCATAACCGGATTACGCCAGCAAAGGTCTTTCATTAGTGAAACGAACAATATGTCCGCTGAAGGCATCTTCGGTGCTAGAGGGCTATTTGAAAGTACGGCAATCAATATTGCGACGCTGTCATGCATGCATTGCTGTTGGCGGCCGCAACTTTGAGCACCTTCGTTGAATAAACATATTGCAGGTACACTGTTCCCACTCATTTAGGTTTGTCTTGATGTTTCATATTTGCTCTTCAGCCGATTGCAGCGCCGCTAAATAGCACACTCTAGCATCGAAAATTGCGGTCAGCGGACGTACATTCATAGACGAAAAAGCTGTCTTGGTGCTCTTTATTTCCTATTAAAAATTATAGAGTTTTGATACATCCTATATAATGCCACACCCTTCAATGAATTCAAAATAATAACAAAAATATTTAAATTGCAAAAAAAAATCTACAGTACACATTAAAAAACATTTAGGTTTAGTAATAAATGATGCTTTTACTTTGGATTCTTACATAAATATGCTACAGTAAAACCTCGTTAAGTCGTCACTCAAGGGACCAAACATTTTTGACGACTTAAGCGGACTGACGTCTTAGGCGGAGTGAGAATTTTTGAAAAACAAAAAAACAAAAAAAAAACAAAACACTGAAATACAGTATTTTCATGAATTGCTGTAGGATTCGGTGAGAAAACAAGATTTTCAGAAATCAATACATGCAAATGAATGAGTAGAAAATAAAAAAAGAACACTTTTTATAGTTACCACATTTTAATCGTTTTAAAAGGAAGGCAATGTCTGTCTTTGAAACGTTCCAGCCAACCATTGCTGCCGCCGAAATCTTCGATGTTCAATCTTCAATGTTCAACTTCTTAGCTATTTCCATGGCTTTTTCTTTAAAAATCACGGCGGAAATCGGCACATTTTGCGATCTGGCATGTTTTAACCATCGAAGTAAAACCGCCTGATTCTCTTTCTTTTGTCTTTGTAGTCAGCTTCTTCAATTACTTGTTTCGATGAAAGAATATCGTTTAATGTAGTCCTGGGAATATGGTGTTCTTTGGCAAAAGCTGTTTTCGAAACATTTGATTTTTCAAAAAGTGCAATTAAGTCTTTTTTTTCTTTAAAAGATAACGAGGTAAGTTTTCGTTTCCCTAGCATGTTAAAAACGTAATTGAACCACGAAATTGCAAGAGAAAAAATAGACCTTATAGCGGGGCTTACTCGCTATGAAATGAGGTCACACTCAGGAGCCGTCAAGAAAAACTTTTACACTCGACAGAGTCGCAGCAAGACGTGTGCTTTGAATGATTAGCAGCGAGATTCCAAGAACCCAAATCCTGCGAAGGGGTAGGACAGGAATGAAGTGACAGGCATGGTCGAAAATTCCCCGTAAAGGCTTGGCTTTCTTAATGTGAAGGCTTTCTTAATGTTTTGCTTCTACGGCAAAAATGGTTTTGAGTTTTGAAATCAGCGTAAACAACTGAGTAAGTATGCCAAATTTCATTAAAATGGATGCAGTGGTAACAAAATTATTTGGTTTTGAACGTATATTTTGTTAGAATTTCAGTTGTCGAGGTCAGTTCCCAAGAATTAAATTTCAAGGAAACAACATGGAATGACACAATTAACTAATATTTCATCCAATTTAAGTACCCTTGATTCAATGGTACCATTGAGAACCCTTGGATCTATCTTAATAGCTTCATTATATCGAGTTACAGACAGACGAACTTAGCCAATTTATATATATATTTGATTCGATTGATGATTTGATTTCAATTTTTTTTTTTTTAATGTTTATCAGACCTATTTAGGTGTATTTCTTACCTGTACACCTGTAATATAGGTTCTGAGAGTTTAATCTACAGGATCATTTTCCACCCATAAAGAAAAACGAAATACCAACCATATCTAAAGTTTAATTTATCTAAAGAATAATTATTATTTTTGACTCATAACGCCGAAAGGCATTTAAAACTCACCTTTGTAATTTCAATACTGCGCTAACTTGTGAACGAGGCTTCTACGGCAAAAATGGTTTTGAGTTTCAAAATCAGCGTAAAAAACTGAGTAAGTATGCTAAATTTCATTAAAATCGGTGCAGTGGTAACAAAATTATTTGGTTTTGAACGTATGTTTTCAGTTGTGTAGGTCAGTTTCGAAGAATAAAATTTCATGGAAACAACATGGAATGACAGAATGAACTAATATTTCATCCAATTTGAGTACCCTTGATTCAATGGTACCATTGAGAACCTTGGATCTATCTTAATAGCTTCATTATATCGAGTTACAGACAGACTGATAGACTGACAGACAGACGAAATTAGCAAATTATATAAGTTGATATTGATACCGTTTGTTTAAGAAATAACTGAGGAATTCATCCTGACCGTATGATATTGGAAGAGTTGCTCATTTAGTGATCTCTACCTTTAACGATTAATTTAATTTGCATTAAAAGTAAAAAAGAAGAGAGAGAAAAAAAAAAAGGGTCGTATTGATTTTTTTTTTTGTAATACTACCCTTCAACTGCAAATTTCCAATTAGTCACAGATTAAAGATGATATCTCCGCCTGCAATCACTAAAATAAAAAAAAAAAAAAAGTCACAACTCATTTTATCAGCGAACCAGAAAAACCACCTGCAATCTTCAATTTCATCATTTCGTGCCATTAAATGCTCTGACACATTCCTTAAAGGTTTTAGAAGTTAGAATTAATCAGTATAAACGAATCAATATAAAACATTTATCAATATAAACGAATTTCCTATATATGTATATTAGATCTCTGAAAGGAAAACCGATTTAAAAGCAAACCAAAACACTCATATAAGATTTTGTTTTATTTATTTATTTATTTATTTATTTATTTTTTGAATTTGAATAGCGTTGAAATTCATTGGTATTCGGTAGATTTTCTTCGTTGCCATAGCAACGGTGATTTACTGCATCCAAAATTGATGTTCCACAATATATCTAATCTACCTTCCTAAAGAAAGTGAGATTCATAAAATCAATGTGTCGCCCCTCCCTAATGGCTTCTGAACCGCGCAATCGATCTTCTCGAGACTTGGCATGTACATCTATATATATAAAAATGAATGTATCTTTCTTTCTTTCTTTCTTTCTTTCTTTCTTTCTATCTTTTTTTGTTCTTTATACACTCCTAGGCCCTTTGACCTATCTGGACCAAACTTTGCAGAATTACTCTTTAGGACCCTGCGGAAAAGATAGGCTACCGTAGAACCTGGACCCCCCCCCCAAGGGGTTGAAAAGGGGTAAAATCCTTGAAATACCCAATATCCACCTGGTGGTGAAAATGAGAACTACACAAATATTGTGTAAAGTGAAAAATTCGCTCTCCTATGGGGGGCAGGGACACCACACTTGAGTGGGGGGATGACGATACAAGAGCATAAGTGTCCCACACCCGACCGTCACCGGGACCTTATATTTAGGGCCCCTTCTCGGGCCCCCAAGTCAATTGCAAAAAGGGAAAAATTCGCTCTCCTATGGGGGACAGGTCCACCACACTTGGGTGGGGGATGGCGATACAAGGGCTTAAGTGTCTCACTCCCGATCGACACCGGGACATTATATTTACGGCCCCTTCTGACCGAGCCCTTTCTTTCTTTGAGTGGCATTGCAACGCATGCCGGGTACAGCTAGCGCTTTCAATCCGATCACCGAATCATTGTCAAACCAATACAGAGTTCAAGAATAAAAGTGGGGGGGGGATTTAACCACATGATAATGGGTAAGCCCAAAGAAGAATATAATTATCGCGGACTCGCCTTCCATTAAATCTGAAAGGAAGGGTAGGAAAATTTAAATAAAAATAAAAATAATCAATCTTAAGAAGATTTACTAAAACTGTATTGTGGGATATGAAACAGATGGGTTTTCATTCTATAAATTTTTATTCTATCCTTTTTATAAAAATGTTAGAAGGCTATTGACAATCTGTTTAACTGACATGCACGACAGCTATTGGAGTTGTGTTTTTTTGTGCGGTCGCCATATGATAACGTTTCTATCTGACAAAGACAATATCTGCTTTTTAAATGTACAGTGCAACTTGGATAATTCGAAGCTGAAGGGACCACTACAAAACTTCGAATTATCCAAGATTTCGAATTAAACAAGTTACATCTTTTAACTTTAATTTCAGGTCCACTGAATGCTTGAAAAGATTATTCTGTCAATAAGTAAATATTTATTCAGTAAGATCATGGTATGAAAGACTTAAACACTATATGTATGTAAACAAAATAAGATTTACATTACATAAGCTACAGTACATATTGCACTCAATACAGAAAATTATAGTTTTTCAAAAAATTATGCAATGTCTGATTGTTTTGTAGAATTCAGTCGCTTAAGGTTAGCAAAATCATCTAGCACATTTAGTGAACGGAAAACAGCTTCACTTATGTTGGTTTGTCCTTCAATGTACCGACAAAATTCGGCGCTATCCCGTAGTCGCTGGCGATTTGGCATTTCTTCTTCACACCCTTTTCCACCTCGCGAATGACGGCGACCTTTTCAGCGAACGTTAAATTCTTGTACATGCGTGGTTTACTGAAAGACATGGTAACACTGACAGCAGGAAGCTCGAATGGCGTCTGAAGCGTCACGTGTCGAACGGAGGCAGGAAGGGGATTTCAGTTGTCACGTGTCGAATTTCTTAGCGATGAAACGCCGAAAAGTCGTTATGATTCGAAATTTTTTATAAAAAACTTCGAATTAAGGAAGTTGAACTTCGAATTATCCACGATTTTTTAACATTGATTTAATAAGAAATTCAAGGGACCAAGAGAAATCTTCGAATTAACCACGATTTCGAATTAAAGACGTTCGAATTATCCAAGTTGCACTGTATTACAATTAAACCTATTGTATATAATGATAGCGAAGACTTATATTTATTACTACTCTTCAAAGTAAAATACCTTTCAATTATATATTATAAAAGCGTTATTTTGTCTGTCATTAGACTTTACGTTTTTCCAATTTTGTGACCAAACTATAAGAGATAGAGTGGTCATGTAAATGGATAAAATGTAGATCTTTTTAAGACAAACAAAATGCTACAAAAATCTTTCGAAAAAAGTTTTTGGTTTCCAAGATGGCGCCTTTTAAAGAGTCAAATTTTGACTTTTTCTCAATTTAAGACGGAAGAGAACATTATATTGAGAAAATGTTGGCATTTGAAAGTTCTATCGAACGGTATATCACTTATTCACAAACGCTTCAGCGTTTGGAAGATACATGCAAAAATGTGAATTTTCGGTGTGTGACGCCGACCCGCAATACATCCGAGTTATTCGGAGAAGCCACAACGAGCTGGGAAGTTATATATTCTCCGACGATCGCAACATTAATTTGCTAAATAAATAAAGTTTGTTTTTTGAATGCTATATATGCAAGGGTTCCGGAGCGAAGCGACGGTACCCGGCTATTATTATTATAATATATAAAAACGTATATTATAAAACGTTATTCTTTCTGTCATTCTGTAAGCAAAATGCTAAATTACAAATTACTAAAATGTTACTAAAATAGAGAATCTATTCATAAAAAATGAAAATATATTAAACAACTGTCCAACTATACTGATTGGCGTAAATATAGATATTTTCAAAATGAATAAAAACAATGTAGTACAGAAATACGTAAAACTTATGTGCAATAATGGTTTCAAAAATCGTCTTTACGGAACAACAAGAAACTGTACAATTCATGGAAATACGAAAACAAATATAGATCATATTTTCATAAATAAACGTGATATCAAAACACCAGGAATAATATGTAAAGAACGAATCGGATAACAGTTGAAAATGAGAAAATAACACATCCAAATATAATCTATAAAGAACTAATCAATGATGTTAACAAAACAAAATTCATGAAAATCTACATATATAAAAAGAAAAGTCCCGACTCCCTCACTCACTGACTCATCAACGCCCACCCGAAACCCTTGGATCTAGAAAGCTGAAATTTTGCACAGAGGTTTCCTTTATGATGTAGACAAGGAATAAGGCCGGTTTTTCGAAATTCGGGATAGGGAATAATCTGGCAAACTGATGATGAAGTGTATGGTGGCAACCCCAGGTGTGTGGCGCCAACCTGCAATACACCTGAGTTAAGTGGAGAAGGGCACAACGGGCTGGGAAGTCGTATATTCTCCGATCTCAATATTATTGCTAAATAAATAATTTTTTTTTTTTTTAATGCTATATACGCAAGGGTTCCGGAGCGAAGCGACGGAACCCGGCTAGTAATAAATAATTGCATTTACTTATTTCCACATCATTATATTACCTGATCAAGAAACCATGCGAATTATTCCCACGGATCATGTAAT
>JAFIDM010009631.1:221740852-221751937 GCA_023159025.1 Thereuonema tuberculata
GGGGGGGGTAGAATTTCTTGTCACCGTTAATAAATGGCACCTCCGTAAAAGATCAGTGTTATAATTTAATTAGAAGAATAAAATCAAAAGAAAAGGATCATATGTTTTATAATCCATAGATATTTAAAAAAAAAGGAAAGCAGAAGGAGAATTTTGGACATTATATAAACAATTGATAGATGACAAACAACTGTTTTTTTTCAGTGTTTTTGAATATTACATTATGTCTTTAATGTTTTTTCTTAAAATTAAGAAGCAGAATGCTGAAGATAGCAATTAACATTTAAGAAAAATTAGCAGTTTGTTTAATGTAGAATATTTAATTTTATTTGTTTATAAAATATAAATAAAGCAATGAAAAAATACTCTTAAAGATGTTTATTATACAATAAAAAATCAAACAAACTAAAACTACTCCATAAGATAATTAAATACTTTAAAAATAAATCAAATGTTCAATAAAGTTAATTTAACAAAGAATAAAGCTTTTAGTATTAAGTTATAAAAAATCATTCATTCTTTTTTTATTTTTATTTTTAAATTAAATCTAATAGATCTTGATATCCGTTAAATTTGATCAAATAACCTAATGGCAGAATGGTTAAACAGTGAAATGTTTTGACTTAAAATTAAAACAAAAAAAAAACAACAGAAAATAGATTGTCTTTGATGACCTGCTTGGACACTGAATGTAATTTATACTGTCCGAGCGGGTCGCAAAGACAAGGCCAGAGGTAAACGACAACCGACAAACTTTCTTTTTGAGAATGCTGGTGACCCCCACCAACGACGCCAATTGTCGGTACGGTTGTCGGTACGCCAAGTATAAATACTCCCATTGTAAATTAGGGAAACAAGTTCTCCCAAAAATTAGTACAGTATAAACGGACCTGTAGTCCCTGACCTACAAACAGATTCCACTCGGACAGTTGGTTGTAAGTCGAAAATGCGCACAAAAGAGAAACCGTATATACGTGTATTATGAATACATAAAAACACAAGTACTGTCAGAGAAAAATTCGGAAAGACTCAAATGCTAAGCGCTTTGGGTAAGAGATGAAGCTGTAAAGAATGTTACTACAGTGGAACCTCGCTATTCGTACACAATCCGTTCCAGGAGGCAGTTCAAATGGCGAGTTGTACGAATGGCGAATCATTTTTTCACATAAGATATAATGTAAATTGGATTAATCCGTTCCAGACCCACAGATGATTGCTTATATAAACCTTTGTAATAATAGGTTAAGCCTAAAATACACAAAAACTATGAAAACAATAATTATATAGGCCGCTATTATTATTTCTTTCTTTTTCAGTATAGACGATATGGTTGATTTCGCCATGCCATACTGAGTTGCCAGGTCAGAGACACGAGTTCCACTTTCAAACTTCGCAACGATTTCTTTTTTCAATTCAATTGTCGTTCTCACTGCTTTCCTTTTAGGCTTAGTTGAATCAGTAATCTTCTTTAGACCCATGGCTGCACTATTTTTAATAAAAATAACAAAAAATAACAATAAAATATCACAAAGTTTCACGAAGCTTGCGTGGATGATGCGTAGCATTCGAAAGCTAGCACGATACTGAACTGAAGCGACCGAGTGGCGCGACCAGTACCGAGGTCACGCTGTCCGAATCGCGAGCAAGCGTACGAATGGCGAGTTCAATTTTACTTGAAAAAGTTGTACGAATAACGAGTTGTACGAATAGAGAGGCGGACGAATGGCGGGGTTCCACTGTATTTGTTCTGTTGTGAAATTTTTTAGCTACTTTTTAGTTACTACTTTGCCAACGAACCTGTCTCAGTTATTATTACTGAATATCATCTGATATTTAGAAAGGGAAGAAAAAAAAAAAGATCATTTCAAAGAAAATAAGCGAATGTCACTTTTGAATATATTTATTTGAATGTTCGTGAAATTAGAATATAAACAAGGTAGCGATAGCGATTAGTAAACCAATCACAATGCTTTGTAACGGCTTCTGATACGTATAAGAAAATATAATTGATATTGCTTTAATTTCCTTATTATTATAAATGTGATTGTTGCAAAAGGTGCAACTGCTGCGATGATTGTGATTGTTGCTGAGCTGCACCTGTCCACAGACTGACAAATAAAGCGGGGATATAAGGCGTCTGATACGTGATATCAGAAGCCTAAAACCTGGCATTATTCGAGTGAAATTGAGTTGAACAATGCATTGGAGCTTTTGTAAGGTCTGAAGTTTGATTGGTTTATTCTATTAATATTAATCTTCATTGTGAAGCGAGGGAAGTGCAGGACGTGCTTTGGAAACAAAACAAAATTCTGCTTTTTCGCCAATATTTGTTAGGTCATTACTCAACAACGAATTAAAAAAATTATACATTTTTTTTTTTTACAATCAGCCAATTGAGACTGTGTTAAGAATTCTATGGTCGTAACTTTCAGTTTTCTATTGTATCACAGAACGACAAAAGATAAGATACATTTAAAGAAATTTAACATAACTAAAAATAAAAATAACCAAAGGACAAATTACCTATCTAAACAACAAACAAATAACTAAATAAATAAATATTAGTTAATCAGATTTAATTGAGATATGATATCCAGCGGATGAATCCTATATATCATTTTATAAATAAATAAATAAACTGAACGGCTCTGGATAAGAAGTCAGGCTACATTTATGCTATTATGAGAAGACGCAAAGTAACGGAAATTTTCTTTAATTAGGATTATATGATAATGTGCAGTACCAGGATTTCATTACCTATAAATCTGAAATCAATAAATGTCTGAAATTATGACTTAAAAAAATTAAAATTTGGCCCATCCAAGAAAAAAAAGCAATTCTCGACTTCATGTTCACGTTTTCCATCGAGACCCAATATTTCTCTAAAGCGAAAGATACCCCTAAATATAGTAAAAATAATCTCTTAAATATTAGGGTTCACTCAGTATTCTGCAAAAAGGAAGGTAGGGATTCATTCCCAGGAGTTAAAGGTGGTCGGGTTTTGGACTGATCATCTTTTACTGAACTTGTTCGATTGAACAGAGTCACATCGTTCGACACTCTAAAGGGAAAATATCTCCACCTACAAATATGCCATTGTTTACCAAAGTGGGTCCCTATGCTCTAAAACTCGTAAGAGATTAAAATGTGCATTTCTAGAATATGTTATAATAGAATAAATTTTGAAGTATTTTGAAGTATTGGTATTGACTGAGAAATGAAACTGAAGCTCAGGAAAAAGATATGTTATTTCAGGAAAACTCGAATCCTAATAAAGTAAAAAAAAAAAAAAATCATTTCCAAATTTAAATTTTTTTATTCTTTTTATTAAACATTAAACATAAAAACAATGAAAAGATAAGACAGTAAAAGCATACGAAAATTGTAATAAAAAAATTAAATGCAACCACAAATTTTCTGTAAATTCTAATCTAGGTAAAATACATTTCCCTTTCATTTGATTTGATAAAAAAAAAAAAATAAATAAAAAAAATCAGCTGTAGAAAAAATAATAATTCTATATTTGATTGCATTATACAATATCTCCTCATACAATTACCGAGGTATAAACCCTGCAATTATCAGATAATTTAAAAAAATAAATAACAAAGTCTAAAGCTAATTAAAACTTTAAAGTTTATATTAATAAAAATCTTGATATCTATTTTTTATTTATCCGGAGTTTTGTCAACTTTCCGATAAGATACAAAAGTGAAACTTGGCACAATAACTGCTTTAGTTCTCAAATTAGCCAGAAAAAAAATATGGAGTTAAAGGGAAATCCCCATAAATCTTATATAATACGTATGTTGTCTTTTTATATATAAAGCTTATATTTAAAGCTTTCCCTTTAAATATCTTTATTGCCCGGACTTAGCTTATTTGAAGGGGATTCTTAGTTTTGATTCTTAATGTAAGAGGCTTGTAATTAAATTGTTAAATTAATATTGTAGACCTATCATTCAAATAAGCTAAATTGGTTTTATTAATTCTGGATTTTATCTTAAGAGACTTCGTACCATTTCAGTGAAATTACTCTTGCGTTATTTCATGATCTCGTATCTTAAATGTCCTCCTCCTGGTTATTCCTTTGTTCATTCTCAGATATTTATTTCATTAAAATTTATTTCAATATCATACTGTTTTTCTTTTGCAATTAGTTTTGACAGCATTAGTTCTAAATTAGACTTAAAATCTTCAATAAATACAGTCTAATCGTGAGCATATCTTATATTGTTCAAAAAAAATTACCTTTCATTTTATTCCCACATTCATTAGTTTCTATTTCCCTCATTAAATGTTCATTTTATATAGACTATTGAATAGCAATAACTACAGTCTTGTTTAACACCTTTCTTAAGGTCAATTACTTTATCATCTCCATAAATTTGTGTTGTTTGTTTGTTTTTTAGTCTTTTTATTACAAAAAAAAGTTAAAGTATCCCACTTACAGGCCTACAAAGGCCTATGGGGTGGCTGGAGGGTAGGCTCCAGCATTTACGACCTAACGGGACGAATTGAGGTCGGGGGGTCAGCCCGACGCCCGCCCGCCTTTAACTCCCGGGAAAGAAACCCGTTACCCATTCTAGAGAGGGCTAGACCCTAGGGTAGACCCCAGGGCCCGTTTGGAGGAGAAAGGAGCGTGGAAGAATTCCCGCACTCCGCCGAGGCCGGGAACCGAACCCGCCACCTCCAACCCGCAGCCAAGCGCCCTAACCCACTCGGCTACCGGGCCCACCTTTTTATTACAATATAAACCAATAATTACATTCATATCTTTATTTTCATTCCTTTTTTTATAAATACTTCTATTAGTTTATCATCCATTACTTTGTCAAACAAAAGTAATTTTTTTTTTTTTTAAATCTACAAAGCTATAGATATACTGACCTTCCACGTTCTATTGTTTTTTCTATTAAACAGTTAAAAACACTGCATTTATTCTTCCTTTACTTTCTACAAAGCCATTTTGTGTTTCGCTTATCTTGTTTCTAATCTTTGATAATTATATATACAGTAGAGTCCCGCTATTCCGAACTAATTGAGACCGAACATTGTTCGGTTTAGCGGGAATTCGGAATAGGTGGATTTCATGAATAATATCAACGTATTGACTTGTTAAGGCGTAAATTAAGGCTTGAATTAACTGACTTTACTTCTTAAGTGTGTGTAAATTAGTTATTTTTTGTGTTTAGCAGTGACTAAAAATGATTCTACAGAATTGTATAAATGGAGCCGACATGTACTATAAGTAACCAGCTTTCATTCCAATTTGGTTTCAGGAGTTTTCATCAAGCTTAGGCTCTATGTATGTCTCTATTTCACTTCTTTGTATAACAATAAATGTACGTTTTTTCACGAACGTCTTTTTCATTTCTTCTGTTTTTAAGTTAAAAAAAAAAAATCGGTATTTTTTTCTGAACTCTGTTCGGAATAGGCGGATTTTCGGAATAGCGGGACTCTACTGTACATAATTAATCTTGAAATTCACTTCAATATAAGTGAACTACTTTTAATTTTATTGTAAATTAAAAACTGATTGTAGGACTGAATGCTATCTGCTATCATTCATAGATGGAATAGATTCTTTAATGATCATAAATTTACATAGGATCCTAAAAATCACAGCCAATTCAATTCTGTTCGGAAGAAACTTAGTCATCAGTTTATTTTTTAAGTTGGTTGGAAAGTTCAAAGAAAAGATAAAAAAGAACTAGTTCCATTTCTAGTTCCTTACCAAAACTAAGAATTAGTACCAGTTCCTCTCGAAAAAAACGGCCTTCTAAAGTTTAGTTCTTTGCTAAAAGGAAGTATAAGGTTCCGTTTGAGTTCCTATTATAAAAAAAAAGTTGATAATAAAAACAGTTTATTATGAAACTGTTTTTATTACCGGTATCAACTTTTTTTGATATGAAATATCTAAAATTCAAAAAACTTCAAATTTTTATTCTTATTAGCTTCTGAGATAAATAAATAAATAAATAAATAAATAAATAAATAAATAAATAAATAAATGAGATTCCTCTCAGAGGGGTTTTTATCAGGTTCATCTTAGTTGAAAAACATGAACGCGTTCACTTGAAAGTTTTTATAAAGGAAACTACAGTGAAGTCTCACTTATACGAATATACGAGGGGGAACCAAAAATTATTCGTATAAGTGAATTACTTATAGGACTATGGGGGTTTCGCCGGGGAATGAAAAATTCTTCGTATAACTGAATGTTTCGTATAAGTAAGTTTCGTATAAGTGAGACTTCACTGTAGTTTAAAAGCATTTCTGTAAGAACAATGAAGTTTAGGTGCAAGAATTTTCATAATTGATTCTTTAACTTAATTTTCAAACGTCGCGTCGTTCTCAAAAACGTACATTTCCATTTCTTTATAATTCAAAATCATTTCAAAGTTCTTTATAATTAGTTACGCTTCACCGAGAAATTTCGGAAAAATTTTAGTAATCGAATCATTACAAATCATCAGTTTTCGGCGAAAATACTCTGGAATTAATAAAAATAGAAAAAGAATTCGACTGAAAATCATTTACTTTCTGCTTTATACCAAACCATTGCAATTCTGTTGTCAGAAGAGATTGGGGGAAAGGGGCTTTCGCAGATTGGTGTGATCAGGGGAGAAAAGCTGCAATTGGCTTCAGACCCCGCAGCCAATTGGATCTCTTGGATGTAGCGTTCCCTGCACAAATGCACACACGGCCACCAATTATCTCCACCGTTGCAACACACGTTCTCTATCGATCTCTAGTCTTAATACATTTTGTAATGGGATTTTCTTTACATTATTTTTGAATTTATTTCTTAGGAAACTTCAGCATTGTGAAATCTCAGTAGATGACTTAAATGTTTAATTTTAAACGACTAATTCGTCCTTATGTCATCGTTAGGCAGCCTAAGGCATTAGAGTTTTACTTGACATAATTTTATTTATTTATTTATTTTTTTTTTCGTTTTCTTGGGAAACTGTGGAAAGATGTTACTGATATCGACGATTTTATGTCACAAAGATAAATTCTAAAATACCCGGTTATCTTCATTTTCTTTTTCCTTCAAAAAAAAAAAAGGTTGCTGACATAATTTATCTTACGAATTCCCCGACCATTTTGTTGCAACATGCGCGTAATCGCTGTTGATTAGATGCATATGCTTTACTTATTAGTAAATAAACAAACAATCGCTATTCCTAAAAGCATTATCATCTCTTCGTTGCAGACAATAGTATTAACGCGATCAGGTAATACAGTTCATCAAAATAATACAGGTAAGTAGATCTAACATTTAGCTTTTTCTGTAGCAATCCAATTGATACGAAATTATTTAAAAATTTAAGTCGTAGCATTTTTAATTTTTGTTTTTATGAAATAGTAAGAGACGTCTCTTCTGACTTTGCGGATGTGTTTGTCCAACCATACCAATAAAACACATGCAATAAGCGCAGTAGTGTATGTCATCCTGTCTCTCGGTTTATTATTTACACTTTACATTCTACAACTAATATTTCTCCACAGCAAACGGATTATGTTATTCGTTTTTCTAAAAACAAAAAAGGTACCACTAAAAGAAGATTTTTAGTAGTAAAATTAATAATCAGATGGTGACATCTAGCGAGCGAAAGAAATTTAACAGTTTTCATTTTGTCATGAAATTAATGTATTCTTCTTTCGTTAAGGTTTATTTGCAAATTTTATAGAATAATAATAATAATAATAATAATAATAATAATAATAATAAATTATTGCATTGTCTTATTGAAATATGATACTGGCTTCCAGTAAGTTGTCTGTACTTGCTGAATCGATCCTCCAGCAGACCAGGAGTGCATAACTCGCGGCCCTTGGTAGTATCTAACTTAAAATTACAGATAAATCCGATAGTGTCAAACTTAAAATTAAATTTGATCCTTTCCATTGCTGCCAACAAATACATTGAAAAATGTCATAACTTGCAATAGCAACTGTCTTAGACTTTACTATTGGAATGTTCATATGAAACACAACTAGCACATTATTTGATAAATTGAAGATTATGTAAATTATATTTATTATTAATTACTATTATAAATGGCACTGTCAAATCATTAATTAATAAGATATAGTAAGGGTTGGAGAATGGGATGCTGCCGTCCTCCATCAGAACTTTTATAAAAATATTGGCCCTCAGACTTTCTAAGGTTGTGCCCCTCCCCCCAACCCGCTCTAGACAGTCGGTTTGAAATTTACCAGAATACATACTAATTCTGTACAATAGTATGTAGCTAGTTCCAAAAAGCATACACTGATAGTTTTAAAGCTGTATGTGTTTCTTTAGTAAGCATATCAGTATCACAATTCATTTTCTCCCATAATCTAACCAATCCATAAGATTGTGTAAAAATATGTTGCGTTCGTCTGTATTTGAAGAAGTAAGCGGTATTTTATAAATATCATTTAATCTGATTCCTTTGAAGGTAGATTTTACATTTCAATACTCCATTAAGTGTTTATAATTTTAATATACTCTACAGTATCTCTAAAATTCATGTTTTTCACCTAATTTTAAAAGCCCTTGTACAACAACAAACTGATTGAAAATTTCAAGAACAAGTTTAACATTTTGCTTTTCAAGGTTTGAGGGTGATAAAGCCTTTAAAGCCAAATTATAACCATATTTTAGTAGATTGTTACTTTCAATTTCAGATAGGTTTCTAAAGAACGAAAAAGAAGCTGTAAGAAAATCGTGTCGGTCGGTTAAAGTCTTTGCTCCAAATTTTGAATAAAACATACATTTTTCTGATTTTTTTTGGTTTAATCAATTATTTCTTAGACCTTTTAAGAGATGTACAGTATCAATAATAATAGAGAGGCCTGTTTTATCCACATGATGAGGATATACAATACTCAAAGTAGATGGTATAGTGAAAAGGGTATGAATTGTTATCACTGGCAACATATATTACATGAAAACCTATACATTCTAGACAAGTAATATATTTTTTTAAATATGCTTATAATATTTGAGCAGTTATTTTTCTATTAGATAATACATGAATAACATCTTTAAATGAAGACAGTACTTTCCAACATAAATACATAAGCACTAGTTGCAGCATTCTCCCCATCAAAAGCCATCCCAGCAACATTACCTCCCTTACAATCTAAATAGGGTTTAATGTGGATTTCATCCATTAACAAAATAACATTTTTATCACTCGGTGACAACAGCTTAATTTTTTGCTCTATACAGGGTGTTTCGGAAATGGTAGATAAACCGAAGAGATACGGGTTCCAAAGGTCATTTTGAGTCGAAAATGTTCATCGGATGATTACGGGAAGTATAAAGATCACTGAAAGAGAACTAAAGAGACTGTTAAGGAGGCTAAAATAAAAAGAAGGGGAAAATTTGGTGAGTTAATGGAAGAATCACTTAAAGATTACCAAACGCTGCTTTATAAAATCTTGAACAAGAAAAGAAAAAGGATATTTGAAAATTTGTCAAATACAAATTTATTAACTAAAGAAGAACAGATTATGGAATGCTGGAAGAGTATTTCGAAGAGTTACTTGAGTGTCCAGAAGTTTGGGAGGAAGAAAAAGACCCGGATCTGAAATAGGATGAAGATTCTGATATTAAAAATGAGGAAATACAAATAGCCATTAAAAAAAATTAAACTTGGGAAAGCAGGGTATGATCAGTAACATCAGTAAAATTTCAAGAGACTGGGAATTGTCAACTATCTTAAGAAAGGGGATAACGACTCTCAAAATCTTAGGGGCATTTCACTACTGGAAAACGTACCAGGAAAAGTTTATTCAAGAATATATATAACAACCAATTTAACGTGCGTAAATCATAACATCACCACAATTATAAGGATTCACTTTGTGTGTTTATGTTTGTATTGTGATGCTGTTGTGATTTACACACGTTAAATTTGTTGTTATATGTATTCTTTTTTCACAATTACCTAAGCTAAGCGTCTGCTAGCGAGGACTGTTTGATTGGCCTTTTTTATTCTTAATTTAAATATTGTTGTTTTTAATATGTATGGCCGTTGTTTTATTGAATTTTGTTTTCTTTATATATGCTATTTGAGATCAATGAGCTTATGATACTGGGCGAATCCAGCTGATGATGGTTAGGAATCCAGAAACAGCTGTCCTGGTTTCCGGGTATCAAAAATACTAAAAACAGCTCGGTGAATCCTTACTTATGAGCGTTTGTTTTTATTGTGATGTTGTTTATTCAAGAATCTTTAAAATAAGATTAAGGCGCCACGTTGAACAACATATGAGGCACAATACGGTTTCCGACAAGGTAGAAGTATATAGGATTTGATACTCGCCTTGAGACAAATATCTGAGAAAGTGACTGAATATAAGGTGCAGCATATATTTTCTTCCTCTGACTTGTGAGTTGGCTTTCACAGATGATGTAGCACTTATAGCTTTGTTAAGCACAATATCTACGGTAAGACCTTAATATATGGAATACGGAAATGGAAGAAGAGAGGAATGGTGATCAGTGTTAATAAGACCAAAAGAATGGTGATCTCAAGAGAACCCAAGAGGCAAACCATCAGATTTGACAGAAATATACTCGAACAGGTGGATTTTTTTAAGGATCTTGGGGAAATCATCAGTGATGATTGAAAAATGGATATGGAGATTAATAACAGAACTACTTCCGTCCGAAGAATATACCAAGCACTAAATCAAAGCTTCATCAATAAAACTGAAGTTAGTAATAAAATGGCTGAATACAAGACAATTCACGATCCAACACTGATCTACTAACTTCAGTAGAAAATTTAGATTCAGATAAAATGAAATTTAAATCTGAATTTTAAATTCCAACTAACTTCACCAGATTAAAAGACGTGACAAACGGGAATCCCAAATTCTATATGTAATCAGTTCTTAATCATAGTTAATCTATTTTTAGTCACAATTGTTTATTAAACAAACTCAATGAAGAAATGGTTGATATAAATGATCAAAGTACATAATATTTAATGAAGTAGAGATATTAAAAAAATATTCAAACTAGTCCCCCCAAATTTTTTTTTTATGAAAATTAAGAATAATAAGAAATTTTTC
>JAFIDM010009631.1:221752337-221778543 GCA_023159025.1 Thereuonema tuberculata
ATAAAAATTCATATTACTTAAGTAACTATTAATCCAATTAATTATAAACATATTACAGCTTGTTGTGGGCATTAATAGGATTACTAAGCGGGTAATGTTCACTGGTTTTAAGATATCGATCGAAATCCATTGTTTCAGAAATTTCTGTCACTTTCTCGCGCTAATTTCTCGATAACGATCCACAGACAAAAAAAAAATCAAATATAAAAGTCTCTTGTCCAAGTTTGAAGATCATTCATCCGCCGAGGAACAAACTCACTGACTGACTCATTTGAGGAGCTTTACATTCCTAAGAAATTAGGATAATAAAATAAGTAATAGGCTAAATTCAGCTTGTTTGTTTTAAATAAAATGTCTGAAATGATGATACTATAATCATTTAAGTTGTTTGAACAACAAAGTATGAATATCAGAGCCCTCTCCTTAAATTCACAAAAGCTTGATAAATTTATTTACAATGGAATCCACATGATAACTCCATGCATCATTTGAACCTTCATTGCATTCACTCAGACGGGATCGGACTCTTTCAGCAGGACAAAATACCACCGCACAGTCCGCAGTAACTAGATTACGGCTGGAGGAACCCCCTATCGTGGGTTGGCCCAGTGGTTCGCCAGATTTGAACCCATAGAACACATGTGGTTTAACATGTTATCAGTACAAGTGTTCCACCACCGGCGAATTTTAAGAGAATCCTATTAGGAGGAACGATGTACACTGTCTATAAAGACTCGTGGAGTTCCATGGCCCGTCTGATCGATCGGTACAGACGAGGTGCCACTCGCGCATCGACGCCCACGACCTATTTCAATGTCACATGGCTCGGCGACCGGACTAGACGGAAGTAATCCACTGCTTCAGTCTCGAAACGAGACGAGGTGGAAGCGAAAAGAGAAGAAAACATTATTAATCTTTCTGAATCCTTTGCGTAAATTGTGCGTGTCAATTGTGTTCTTAGTTAGAGAAGAAAACAGTTAATTTTTTTAAAAAATAAAAATTGTGTGAGATTAAATTATTTTTTTAACAGTTAACTATTGCAGTAATAATAAATATTTTAAATACAAAACATTATTTTACAATTTTTTTTATCATTTCTGGTTTTCGTCAAATTATTTGAGTTAAAAATACCAAAAAATATCTAAAGCACCAAAAAAAAAAATTGACTGTTTTTGAGTTTTAAATTAATTAAATGCAGAATATTTTGAAAATTAAAAACAGGAAAATACAAATCCCAGATGCTTCACATGTTCATTTTTAAATTTTCAGAATTTTAGGTGGATTGGTAAAAGAAATAAAATGTTTACAGTCTCCTGCATTTGCTTGAGTCAGGACCTTCAATGTTTGGCTCAGGGTTAAAACTCCAAAAAAGATTCAATTCTTTTTTCCTTCATTGAAAGTAAGGATTTACTAAAAGATCATGTTTCTTCTATTGCTTTCTATTTCCTTTGGTCATCCGCTTTTTACAGATACAAATTAAATATTTAATAAATTAGCTTTTTATCAACTTAATGCTAAGTTGCAGATAAACATTAGAAAATATTACTTTTTCCAATATAAAACAATTGTAATTTCTTTTTAATAATTTAAATACAATCAATTCTTTCTTTAAATTTGGCTGTTTAGTAATTTGGAAACTTCGTTAAATTAAAATGAAAAGAAATTTAACGTGCCCGATGATTCAAAGAATTGAGTAAGCAAACGAAGGCACAACGCTACAAGAAAGGATTCGCACCCTGATTTGTCACCGGGAAGAGACTGGGATGGACCGTTTCGTCCTTATTAGGACTCATCAGCCAGCCAAACTCCACCGATGACAGACTCAGAAGGTGCGAGGGGTTAGCCTTCCCGGGACTCGCTCCCGAGAGCGGGAACTCCCCCCAAAGAAATCCTAACCAAAAATTAAATAAAAAACAAAAAAACAACTATTCCTTGTCCTGCAATTTGCTAGGCGCAAAAGGAATTAATATGTCATCGATGGAGTTTGGCTGGCTGATGAGTCCTAATAAGGACGAAACGGTCCGTCCTAATCTCTTCCCGGTGATAACTCAGGGTGCGAATCCTTTCTTGTAACGTTGTGCTTTCGTTTGCTTACTCAATTCTTCGTTAAATTACTTACACATAAAATTCAAGCAGTCCCTGACTTACGATTAACAGGGTTACGAACAATCGTACTCTCGACCAAAATATTATAAATATCGTAAAATCAAACATTAAAAAAACAAAAACAAAATATTTGTAATATTCTTCGAATATTTTTTTGTATACAGAAACTTGGACGTATCTCGAAAATCTGTACGTGTCGTAGCGCCAATGTTTAGCTTCTCTCTCCCACTTTTTGAGAACTGTTAAGGCAACGTCTACTAGAACTACATGGCATTGGTGGAAGCCAATCGCCACTCTCTGTTCTCTTGGCAACAGTCGTAACTTGTGTTTACAACAAAATAGCCGTAGCAAACGTGTTCGTTTAAAAAAAAAAAAAAAAATATGCAATATATTTTGTAACTGCGTATGTAATATTTATTGTAACTATGTATTCAAAATAAATTTAATATTTGTTATTATGTCATCATTATTATATTTTCTTTTTTTTTTTTTTTTTTGGAGGGGGAAGCATGTTTGTTGTCGGAACAGAATCCGTTCCCAAGTCAGGGACTACCTCTACGATTTACTTACAGTCATTTCTTTTCTTTCTTTTTTTTTTTTTATTTTTAACTGTCTTAAAAATAAATTGAATAAAATTATATTGTTCAGTAGTAAGTAAATAACAGAATATTTTTAATATTTATCTCTCTCTTTTTCCCTAATTTTTTTTTTTTATTTTGTTTAGATGAGGCCCATTGGAAGTGTCATTTTTTTAAGCTATAATTTCCTATATTTCATTTCGCGACGAAGTTGCAGGGCTGCACTAGCTTGTGTAAATCCGCAAACAAAATAGTTCCACGTCAAAGCTTATAACAGAGCTGTTATCCGTGAATATATAGCGTCCAGAGTGTTTTGTTTGTATTTTTTTAGCCAATCAGTGAATATCAATTTGCTTTTTTCTGTGTTTTTCAATATGTAATGAAAATTTTGAAATTTCTTTCCACCAATTATAGGACAGGGAATTTTTTAGAACACTTGAAGTTAGGAGGCGGAAGGATATTCAATTAAGGTAGCTGATCTGCAAAAAGAAAGCGAAACGAAATTTAGCTAATAAGCATCTACCTGCAATTTAAACAGATAAAACAAGAGACGGTTTTAATTATTTATTTATAGACTACTTACTTTAAAAGGCTTCCGCCAACATCAAACCTTCTGCAATTACAGAATCAAAACTGTGTTGTTATTCGATAAAAATAATGAGATGATTGATAACATCAGGATAATTATAATTACTTACTCGTTTTCAGCTTTTGTTGATTATATTTTTTAAGTAATATAAAAAGAAAGATAAGTAACAAGATCCAAATTAATATTAATATTTTAATTAGTAATATTAATTTTTCTCTTGTTAATAATTTGCTTGTTTGTTTTTTCTTTCATTTTTTTAATTAAATAAAAATTTAAATCAGTACAGGAAGAGTTATTTCAGTAATACATTAGTACAGATAGACTCCAATATACTATCATTTGCACTTAGATCCCATAGAGCACTTACACAAGTACTTTTGAGTTGTTTACGTAAGCGTAAGTCAAATAGCGGTCACGAGGCTCTTTCACTAGCCCAACAAATCTACTCCGCTGCCAGCAGTAAAGTGTGTCCACCACAACTTGAGACTTGGCCACGCCTACGTCACGTGGTACGGGACGGTTCTATAACTCCATTTGAGGGGTAGATGTTTTTTTCTATTTTTAGTGCAAATCGTTTCTTGTTTATAACAGAGGAATTGATGATATGAAATACGACTTATACATCTACTTTTCTTATATATAATAATAACTATGTTAAATTTTAACCGTAACGATATAGAAAACTGATTTGTTGTTTAAGAACTGTTATATTTATATTGTTTCTTATTTATTTAAATTATGAAAAATCATAATTGTATAAAATTATATTAATTAATGTAAGTAACAAATATATACACTTCATGGTAATAATGTTTTATTTAACAATTAATTGTTGACAGTTAAAAAAAAAAAAGTTTAAAAACAATCCCGTACAGTTCCTCAGAACATTTTGTTGTTGTTTTTAACCATTTAGCCGTATCCGACTCTTGGCGATTCTATGGGTCATCTCTCACCACTCTTTCCGATCTTGTGCCTTCCTTCTTAACTGCTCTAAACTTAGGCCAGTAATTGTTTTAATAGTGTCTATCCAGGTGATCCTCGGTCGGCCACGCCTTCTTTTCCCACTCATCATTCCCAACATTATTGCATTCTCAAGTGAATCAGATCGTGACACATGTCCAAAATATTTGAGCTGCATTCTTGTAATCCTCCCGCCAAGTGAAATTTCAGGTTTCATGCGTTTCAAAACCTTCCTGTTTGTAACTTTTTCTGTCCATGGAATTCGTAAGAGTCGTCTCCAACACCACAGTTCGAACAATCTATTCTCCTCCAATCAGCTTTCTTCATTGTCCAACTTTCGCATCCATACAATGCAATAGGAAACACTATGGCATTGACTAGTCTGCGTTTAGTCGAAAGACCGATGTCCTTACTTTTCCACACTGTGTTCATGCTCAACATTGCTCTGTGGCCCAATGCGATTCGACGCTTAATTTCAGGACAGCAGTCTTGACTCTGGTCAATCTTGGATCCAAGGAAACAAAAATCTTTCACGCATTCAAATTGTTCTCCATCGATGGTTATTTTATTATCTTTTGTTTCAGCAGTCGTCATGATCTTTGTCTTTTTGATATTAAGAAGGAGACCCATCTTTTCACTTTCTCTCTTGATCTTTCCTACAAGTTGTCTCAACCCTTCCTCAGTTTCTGATAACAAAGTTGTATCATCTGCGTATCTAAGGTTGTTGATAACTCTACCACCAATCCTCACACCGATCTCTGATTCTTCTAAGTCTGCTTTCCTCATTACCATTTCAGAGTACAGATTAAAGAGGAACGGGGATAAAATGCAACCCTGTCGCACACCTCTATCAATATCAAACCACTCAGTGTCTCCATATTGTGTTCTAACAGTAGCTTTTTGATTAGTATATAGAGATCTTATCATCTCTATTAGATGCACAGGAATGTTTAGTTCTTGCAATGCCTTCCATAATTGGTTATGTTCAAAGCAGTCGAACGCCTTTTGATAGTCAATAAAAAAAATGTAAATGTTTTTCTGATACTTATAACATTTTTCCATTATCCATCGAAGATTTGAAATATGGTCGCGAGTATCACGACCACGCCGGAAGCCAGCTTGAGAATCTGGCAGCTCTGCTTCTATGAACGGTCGAAGACGTTGTTGGATAATTTTGAGCAAGATTTTGCTTACATGAGGAATCAAGGCTATTGTGCGATAATTTCTGCAGTCTTTTGAATCTCCTTTCTTTGGTAATGGGATGAATATTGATTTTTTTCCACTCTTCAGGCCACCTCCTAGTTTCCCAGATTTTCTGGCAAATTTCCTTGATAACCTTTGGTGGAACAGATCTCAACAGTTCAGCTGGAATACAGTCAGTGCCAGGAGCCTTATTGCTTGGTAAGTGCTGCAGTGCCCATATAACTTCCTCAACCAAGATGGCTGGTTCATTTTCTACCAGATCATGGCTAGGTGGCTCTACTTTGCTAGTACTAGCATATAGGTCTTTTGTGTACTCCAGCCATCTACTTTTAATACTCTTCTGGTCAAACAAACATTTTCCATTTTTGTCTCTTGTCATTCCCTTTTGGGCAGCAAAGGGAGTTCGAATTTTCTGACATGCGCAAAGAGATCTCTAGTGTGACCTTTCTGCCAATCCTCTTCCAGTTTTTGGCAACGCTGATTCCAGTAAGCCTCTTTGTCTTTTCTTGCTGCTCTTCGGAACTCTGCATTCAGCATCCCAACTTTGTTTTGATCCCCCGCAGACTTGGCCGCTCTCCTTTGTTCAGCAATTTTGATGGTGTTTTCTAAATCAACAAACATCCATCTCAACATATATGTTGGCAATATATGCTTTGGTCCTTGACCCGCCCTATCGTCTTTGCTGGGGAAATCCATGGCTTGAAACTTTTACAAAATAATAATAATAATTTAGTTTTTCAGCCTAAAGCTAAATTCAACATAACACGTTAAAATAAAAAAAAGAAATGTAATTTACAGAATGTACAATAAATTCTCTTGTAGATTAAAGTAACTTGAAACAATATTTTTTTTTCCTTAATCGATATCAAACTAATCTACAAATATTATAATTTTCCGGAAATCAAAGAAATTTGACAGTGAATCAATTCTAAGATTAAAAGTTTGTTTTCAGGAAAAGATTAATTTTAATTTTATTTTTAACTTTTAGTTTTTTTTTACATGGATGTTTACATAATTCCAAGATTGTTTAAAGCTGTTTTTAATTTTTTTTTTTTTTGACAAATTGCAAAGTATGCTGCCGACACGACGTTGCGAGAAGATGAAGCATACTATTACAAAGGTTATAAAAATTCAGAATCTAAAGTTCCACTTTTTGAGCAGATTCATTATTATTTTCGAATATTTATGCAGATATGCTTGATTAAGTATTTAAACTCGATTAGTTCAATTCGGCGAACTTGCTATCCATTTTGAAAATTCTTGAGGAAACATCACTGCTCTCTGATTGATTCTTTGTTCTCACATACAATCGGATTGGCTGATGTTACATATTGAAAGACAGACATTATGTTCATTTCAAGATCAACGAAAGCCCTCACGAGACTCAGGATGCGTCTATAAATGATAACCACGGTTGTGGTTACTACCATACTGGTCACGGTTGTCCCGTGAATGGTTACGCTGACATAGGAGCCTGGTTATTCCCCAACTCTTGCATTTATAGACGGCATGGTTACAAGATGGCTGACGTTGTTAAGAGAATCTGTTGTTAGAAATTGAACCAAGTTCATCATCCATCTTGAACTACAACAAAGAAGTAAAAATAAAATGACTGACTTAGCCAAGTTAAAAAAAAACTAGTTTCAATGGCAGTGTGATTGCTTCATTAATGACAAGTAACTAAAAATAAAATAACCATACTTTCATGCAACACAGCCAAGTAAAAAAAAACAAAGAAAATTATTGGCCATAATTTTGTTTTGTTTTTTTAGCTCGCCTCATGTATATATATGTAACAAAGAAGTGAAATAAAATATTTTTTTTTTAATTTAATGGTCGAGTAAAAAGCAACTCTGTAATGTAAAATGCGTCCTTTGTGTCGTCTGCTAGGAATGCTGTCGGCTGCTACGAATGGGTTAACACAGCTCCGACAAATAAGTCTAAAAAGAATTAAATTTAATAGAAGTGAAATTGCTCAATAGACAGACTAAGTAAAAAAAATATGTAAGAATGAGAATTAATAACATTGTAAATATTCAACAAAGAATTATAAATAACCAAACAAGCAAGAAAAAAAAATTAGTAAAAGCAAAAATTACATACCTTCGTCAGAACAATGGACAGCTGTCATGTGTCTGACTGCTTCACAGTATGTTGAAAAGATTTCCTGGCATTTGACACATTGAAATTGCATTTGGCCATCATCTGCTGCAAATATGTTTCGGCTGCTACGTATGGAATAACCCACTTCCTCACGCTGATTACAAAAAAGTAACCAAGGTTACTGCAACCGCAAATCTGGTTGATGTTTGTAGACGCGGTTGCTAGTTGACTGGTTACTCGGAGGGTAGTAACCACAACCGTGGTTACTATTTATAGACGCATCTTCAATGTTTGTGACCTTGAAGACGTAGCTACTATACGTCACTGAAACAATTAACTTATAGATGCAGACCGAAACGTGATGCGCTCAGCCAATACCTCCTAGAATACATGGAGGTGTTGGTTCAGTCCTTTAGCCTTCCATAATTTTTTCTAGCGTTGCAGGAAGTGCGCTGAGACAATAGCACTCACAAATAGTGGCTGTTGCATGAAGCAATTCACTTCAACGCTGTCACTTATTGTAAGGTTAAAATTATATTATAAATTTAAGTACAGTAAAACCTCATTAAGTCGTCACCCGGATAAGTCGTCACTCCGTTTAAGTCGTCGTTTTCCTTTGGTCCCGACAAAGTCTCATAATGCTTAATGTAAAATAACCCTGCTTTACCCGTCATCAAATTTAAATCTACTCCGGATAACTCGTCACCCTCAAAAATGGCAAAAGCATCTTCTCCATTTTGCATGCCATCGTGTTGTCTTTTCAGCCCCGCCCTTCACTTTAAGAAAGCCAAGACTTTACGGAGAATTTTCGACCATGCCTGTCGCTTCATTCCTTTCCTACCCCTTCGGAGGATTTGGGTTCTTGGAATCTCGCTGCTAATCATTCAAAGCACACTTCTCTGTCGAGTGTAGACGTTTTTGTTGACCGCTCCTGAGTGTGACTTCATTTCATAGCGAGTAAGCCCGTAGCCTTCGTAATGTACCGTAAATAGATACAGTATTACGAAGGCTACGGTAAGCCCAACTATAAGGGATATTTTTTCTATTGCAATTTTGTGGTTCGATTAATTTTTTAACATGCCAGGGAAATGAAAACTTACCTCGTTATCTTTTAAAGAAAAAAAGACTTCATTGCACTTTTTGAAAAATCAAATGTTTCGAAAACAGCTTTTGCCAAAGAACACCATATTCACAGGACTACATTAAACGCTGACTGCAAAGACAAAAGGAGAATGAGGAAATCGAAGTTTGACGAGATCGAGGAGGTTTTAGTTCGATGGCTAAAACATTTCAGATCGCAAAATGTGCCGATTTCAGCCGTGATTCTCAAAGAAAAAGCTATGGAAATTGCAAGGAGTTGAACATTGAAGATTTCGGCGACAGCAATGGTTGGCTGAAATGTTTCAAAGACAGACATTGCCTTTCTTTTAAAACGATTAAAATGGGGTAACCATAAAAAGGTTGTTTTTTTTTTTATTATTATTTTCCACTCATTCATTTGCATGTATTGATTTCTGAAAATCATGTTTTTTCACCGAATCCTACAGCAATTCATGAAAATACTGTATTTCAGTGTTTTTTTGTTATTTTTTTTTTTCAAAAATTCCCACTCCGCCTAAGTCGTCACTCCGCTTAAGTCGTGAAAAATGTTTGGTCCCTTGAGTGACGACTTAACGAGGTTTTACTGTATTTAAAATTATTTCGCAAGTAAAAAAAATAATTAAATAATAAACAAAATGAAAGTATGTAATCGTACATTCAAAGTAACGTGTGAATTATGTAATAGAAACTGCATAACCTTTCCTTCTCTTTCATCCTCCGCCCACCAATAAAAGCACACCCAACCTAAATCGGCAAGCGACGCCACTGATATTACACTGATATGTAATATAGATATTTCGAGAAAATTCATATTTTATCTTCTACTCTAACTTACATTAGTTATCTTCAAAATTTGAATTTAATTTTTTTCTAGAAGACAACACTACGTAGAATTTTAGATTTTTTTTTTAATTCAAATCTGTTGCTTTTGCTTGAAATTCACTGACAGTTCTTATTTTAAGTCTTTTTGAAATCATGTAATCAGGCGTGTCGAGAGCTGAGGCTGGGGAAAAGAACTTACCAGCTTCTCCAATAAAAAAGAAAGAAACTCATCTGTGGGCCTTTAAAATCGCAAGTCCGGGGAATTTTACTCTCCCTCGCTTCCCCTCTTCTCGACGGAGGCCTGAATTTAATTATTTATGTTTTCCACATTTGTTTATCTCCTCTCTCTTCCTATTTATTAAAAGAATAATTAATCTCTTGAATTGCATTTATTTTTATTTCATTCAGCAAATCTTCGGAAAAGAATTTTACTCCTTTCCTTCTTCAAGCCATTCTTACATTGAAGATTAACAAAATCTCAACAAAATGAGAGACATGATATTAATTATAACAACTGATTAATATTACAGTTTATAATTTGGTACGCTCAATAAACAAATTTTTAGTTCTACCTCATAAAATTTAAATTCTAATATTAACAACAATATCTAAATATGAAAGTTACGATTTGAATATTATAAATAATTGATGTTACTTAACACTTTCAATAATCAATTTCCTCGTGTGGTTTGTGTTGTAGGATAAGAGGAAGTAAACGTATCCTTAGGGAACGTATTACTAGAGCACTGTAACTATACTAAGAGAAAGAAAGTTGATGTATCTGAAATATTTGTAGAACATTGTTATAAATTTGGACATATACCAATAAATAATAATAATAAAGTAAAAATATTAGAAATAGAAAAAGAAAACCACACAAGGAAATTGATTGAAAGTTTGTTAATAAGGACTTCAAGAACAAATAATTTAAATAGGTATGATAGTGTGGAAATTGATAATAGGTTAATAAATTTGGCTATTAGTTTATTAAATAAACATCTAAATTCTTATATAACAGTAGAATTAAAAAAAAAAAAAAAAAAAAAAAAAAAAACTTGATTATTGAGAGTTTTAAACAATAACATCACTTGTTTGTAATATTCAAATCGTAACTCTCATATTTAGATATTGTTATTAATAAAAAGAATTTAAGTTTTATGAGATAGAACTGGAAAGTTTATAATTTGGCACGCTCAATAAATAAACTGTAATATTAATCTGCTGTTATAATTAATATCATGTCTGAAAAAGGAATTCAAACAAACAAAGAAACATTCATTTTTATATACTGAAAAATATATGTTGAAAATTTATTTTTATTATTTTTGGGTCTTTTCTAAGTATTACTTTTGATTAAAAATAAATAAACAAATAAATAAATAAAAATAATTGAAATTGTTACAAAATAATTCTTAAATGAAAATAAAGTCACATAAAATCATTCAAATTGAAGAAGCAACAATTGCAGCTGCTGAACAGTGCAAGGAAGAAATGAACACAGATAGTAAACAGTAGGGAAAAACTGCAGCCGATGACGTTGACATGTTACGTCAACGGTCATGATGACCAATCAGCGCCTCCACTGATCAAAAATGACATCTAGCGGCGGGAAAGATTATTCGCTTGCTCGCCGAGGAGACTCGTACATAATTTCACGCATCAGGAACGATCGGATGACCGAAATTTATTTGCTTTCCTTGCAATTAAGCCTACAGAAGATAGTTCTGCAACATTAACGATTGTAAAGCTTTTAATATAAAAGCGCGGACAGCAAGGGACTCACGTCGCAGTTATCTGTCAATATTTATCGTAAGTCAAATTACTGTTTTGGCTATTTGCTAATTTTTAATATTTTTAATTTGTTAATTTTTTTTATTTGACCTAACGTAATCGCTACCAATATAATAACTAAAATTTTGTTTACCTTTATTATAAATAAAGTGTAAAAAGCATTCCGAAACCTTAAGTTGTGTTACCTTGGCCTAGTTTCGATGACAGCTAATTTTCTCGGCACTCATAAGATTTAACTGAGAAGCCTCGTTTAAGTAGAGTTTCTTTGTAATTTAATTAACACAAGTGTTTTTTTAAAAGATATTCATTTTATTGATAAGTGCTAATTAATACACACGATTTATCCTCCTAAAATAATAATGTGAAGTAAGCAGAGCCGATGAACGATTTTAAGGCGATTGCAATATTAGTTACCGTGTTTTTTAATCGATAAATTCCTCACAGATAGGGTTAATCTTTGACCCTCCTCACCGCCATCTTCACTTATGACCTTGATAGGAGAATATGGCTTTTTATGTTGATTTCTGTATAAACTAAGGAAATTTCCTTTTTAATATTAATCAAAGAATAAGTTTTACAAATTATTTAATCATAACAGAAATGCAAATAAATAACTACATTAAACATTATTAATGTTTCACGGATGAAAATATTCTGTAATAAAGTAATCATAAATATAAATTAAATAGACTATATATATTAATAATTATGATAATAGAAATGTTTGATAAATGGTAGCATTTTCAAAGTTAATTGGCAATTAAATTAGTTAATTACAATTAACTAATTTATTAAACTTCTTTATTAATATTTTTTCTTTCTGGAAAATTAACGCGCCCTTCAGTAATAATAAATTTGAAAAATATATTTGAATTATATATACAAATCATACTTTAATTAAAAAATTAATTATTTAATTTTCCTCGCAAAGTTCATTTAAAAAGAACTGTATTAAACAAAAAGAGGCGAATCTGGTTATTAAATCCAGTCTTTATTGTTATGAAATTAATATTGTTTAGATAAAAAAAGGGAGGAGGGCTAATGAATTTAATAGCGTAAAGGTAGTTAGGAATAAAGAATTAAACACTTGTATGAAAGTGTTAATCGCCTTATTTAAAATTATCGATAATCGTTTGGATGCTTCTAGAAGGCTTCCCCAGATTTCCGGTAAACCTGTGGCGTAGTTTGAAGTTCATTACCATGGCGCTTGAGGGTACGATTTATTATTCAGGGAAACTGATTCCGGTTTGCAACATAAAGATTAAAGGGAAATCAATTTACTTTCTTTGATCTAAAAATTACTTAATAAATAAACAGAAAATAAATTGAGATTAAAACTCAATACACAGTATTTTCAATATAATGATTTATTTTTTAATAAATTATTTTGAAAACTAAGACAAGTTTATAATAGACTAATATTTTTTTTTACCATTAATGCAAGTTATAATTAAGTTAAAATAAATAAAATAAATTAACCCAATTTTTTTCGTTAATAATGTTTTATCGTAACTGTAAGATTTCAAATTCAGATTGAATCGAAAATTAAAACATTTATCTTTTGTCTTTATAAAACTGAGATGATAATTTTAAATTTTGTTATAAAAAATAAATCAAAATCTGAATTATTGATGAATAGTTAACACTCCCTTTTCAGAATTTGAATTTTCATTTCACGAAATTTTAAAAGTTTTCCGATTCTCTTGTTAAAATTCTTTTTCTAAAAGTAGTTTTTCTATTTCCAAAAAACTATCCTCTATGTTACGAGAGATTTCATTATTGCACTGATAGTCTTGTCTTCTTAATGTAGAGGATTTTTTATTATTATTATTATTATTTTTTTTGAAATATCTTTAAATTTGGATTCCTCTGAAATTTGTTATGGGTCCCAAATCTAAATTCCGAAATTGACTGGATTTTTTTTGTTCCTCTTCTATAACGGTTTTTCTGTTGTTTTTCCTATTGTTGTGATTCAGTGCTGTCTAAATTTAATAGTCTAACTTTCACTAAGCAAGAATATAATAAATAATAATAATAATAAATTAAGCTAAATTCTATAAATTTAATAAGGGCGATTAATAGTTGGGCTGTGCCTACGTTAACCTACAATTTTGGAATCTTTAAATGGAGCAACTCTGATCTTGAAGCCTTGGACAGAAAGACTAGGACATTACTTACCAAATTCCGAATGCATCATCCTAAATCCTCAGTTGACCGTCGAAGAGAGGGGGTTAGAGGATTATTAAACATCTCTAGATTATGCCAAACACAAATACAAAAACTTAGAGACTATTTCTTAAATTCTACAAAGGTTTATTTCAATTGCATTGCGTCCATTAACAATAACTACACTCCTCTAAATTTATGTCCGATAAGAATGCCATATACTCCAGTTTCTCTTGGGGATACAATACATACCTGGAAAGGAAAAGGTTTACATGGGAAATACCCTACAATGTTAAACGATGAACAGGCGACTAAGAGTTTTTCGATACAATACCTAACGAGTGGCTACCTTCACCCAGAAACGGAAGGATTTATTAATGCCATTCAAGATCAGGTTATAAGCACAAAAAACTATCTGAAGTTTATTACAAAAATATCGGATGACGACTCTTGCCGAAAATGCCATTCAGCTTCGGAAACTATAGTTCACATAATTGCAGGCTGCCCGATGCTGGCAAATTCATATTATTTGAATCGACACAACCAATTTGCTAAAATTATTCACCAGCAATTATCTCTCAAATTTGGAATTTTAACTTCTGCCTTCCATACTATAAGTACAAGCCGGATCCAGTTCTTGAAACGGAACGGTATCTCCTCTATTGGGATAAACCGATTGTTACTGACAATGCTGTTGACTTCAATCATCCGGATATTGTTTTGGTTGACAAAGTGGAGAAACTTCAATAGTTGACGTCCCACTGTCCCAAAACATTTCCAAAACTTAAATTGAAAAATGTACAAAATATGAAAATCTGGCGATTGAAATACAGCGAATATGGAAGCAGCAACGAATTCAAACAGTACCATTGGTGATATAGGCGACCGGAATTGTTTCAAAGAATTTTATTGATAATTTAGAAAAAATTGGGCTGCAATAAAATCTTATCAAAAATATCCAGAAAAGGGTATTATTACAAACATGTCATATCACCCGCAGGTTTCTACAACAGATGGCTTGAGATGAATTTCTCCGCCTACAAGGCTTCCGGACTTTGTCTGAGATAAACACATATAACTTATAATAATAATAATAATTTCAAACGTATAAAAATTCGTGGTGAAAATTTAACTGTCTATCGGTGTTGGAAAAAAAACGTAACTTACTTAATGTTATTTAAACTATTAGAGAATCAGCTGTATTTCGTAATAGCTACTTCACATTGACTAAATTCATGTCAATCAAAGAACCAGTGAATACAAGAGATCCTTGTATCTATATTGGATTTAGTGACTATGAAAAGACACCTGTTTTACTGTCTGCTGAAAATCACGATACTGGCAATAATTATATAGGGCTTATCAAAAATTTATAAGCCTGCGAAATTTTTACAATAATTCGCTTTATGTTATACAAAAAAATATATATATCAAGAGGTAAATATAATATTGCCTAAACAACATTAGCAGTACTTCAGGGTGTGTTGAGAAGTGGGCGGGGAAAATTTTTAATGGAGACTATTTAAATCATAAACCAGTTGATATTGTTAATCTTCTTACGATGTTTCAGAATTACAATCGATGAAACAAGAATCCCCATTTATAAAAACACAAATGTTGCGTTAAAGATAAAGAAATAAAAAATTACTCTCAATAGACTCATTAATAAGTTCAAGATAGAATTGGAGAAAAATCAGCAGTATGCCTTAGACAGCGAATGGATAAAAGCATTTTGATGTAAATTAATTGTAGAAACAAAAGCTGATGGAGCATCTTTGGATGCTTAAAATTAAAATATTTATTCTATATATATTTTCATCATAACGTTGGAGCAGAGAAATTGGACAATGACCAGGGATGCAATTTAGAGACTACATACTGATAGGAAGAAGTTTGGAAAAAGGAATTTACCAGAGCAGACCTGAAATTAAATGAAGGAAAGCAAATTTGAAAGGCTGATATATCTTTTTAGAGTTGCTATACAGAGAGTAATGTCGAACTAGGCAGTAAATTATTTAGCAAAGACCAAACAATAGTAGATGAATTCTAAACTAGATTTCTAATAATGTGAAGAGATCAAGAAAACATCTGGTAGATGTGATTCTTATATTTGAAAAGGAAAAATCACTGAGCTTATTTTGGATTTTTGCTGGGAATCGGAGACGGCACCGTTTCGAGTTTCAACACCGTCTTCAGTCCAAAATATGCTCGGTGATTTTTGTTTAGTTATTGTGCGATTTTTTTTTTTTTCAGTCTTAATCTGGTGCGCATGTTAATTTTGATTTGAAAAAATATAGATAGTAGCTATTTCACAACAAAACGGAATCCTCTCCAATTTCTCCTATCCCATAGATTTTAATCTTAAAATACCATCCGACCAAATGAAATGTCGGATAACTGACGTCATCCGATCCGAAAATTTTCAGAACCAAACACATGGACTTCATTTATTTTCCCACAATCCTTTGCGAACTCCTATACATCATCGGAGAGAGAGAAAAAAATAAAATAGAGATTGCTTCTTTTCGAAGGATAATGTTATTACAAATGCAGTACACGTTTGCAATCGACTGAAACGGAGCGAAAAATTCAGTTAACAAATCAACAATCGTTAAAATTGAAAACCAAATTGTTAGCAAGTAAAAAAAAAAAAAACATTTTTCTTTGATTCTTCTCGATGGATGTCCTGTTTGTTATATTGAAGCAGAGGAAAGAAATATTATTAAGCCACAGTGACATATCCTCCCAGAATCCCTTTTGTTTCTGAAATTCGATTTTCAACTTTACGAAAACTATTCTGAAAAGCTGTAATTCCGAATTTTATACAAAATGCCTTTAGGCTTCCTCACTTTGAAGTGGAAATGTCTGTTATATTCCCAGAGTCCTGTTGCAAAACTGTATTTCTCATAATTAAACGACAGTAATGAAGAAATTGAACTTAAGTCGAAAGAGAATATTGTACGATAATATCTTGGATGAATTATCAAATTCCCTCACAGTAGTAATATTTTGTTTTGAATGAATTTTCCCCCGCTCTAAGTTCGAAATTCTTACATTACAAATGATTAAAAAAACAAATAAAATAAAATGTTCACTATTCATAAGATAATTCTAAGCAACTGATACATTTGATACTGATAACGAATTTAATTATTCAATTTAATTTAAATGCCATTGTTAGCGACCCTCTAAGAAGTAGAATAGCTATTATTAGGAGCTATCCGTATTTGTGTCAGTCAAAACTTGGAGTTGGAGTCCCATGACTCATACATCGCTGACCCCCCTCCCCCCCCCCTCCAGCATGAAGGTTTGGAGGAAAGTCTGACTTCTCATCCAGAGAACTTTAGGGTTTAGGTGGTCACTGGCCACTTATTCAAAGAATGGTGCAAAAATAGGGGCCTAGACATACTAATTGAACTCAATGAAGATATGGCTTCACTGGGAATGCTTGGTCAGCAACACCCTTCCTTCAAAACAATGATGTACCCAGGAGACTGTAATGGAAATAGTATACGATTTACAACGGCTTGAATAAATAAGTTTTATGATCATCAGTATTGTGAATCCGGTAATCAAGTGATAATGCGCTTGAAGGGGGACTGGAGGAGCCGGGTCCACTCCCGGCGGAAGTCGGGGAATTTTACACGCTAAATACTCCTCCACACAGGTCCTAGGGTCTACCAAGCCCTCTGAAGAATGGATATCTCCTTTTTTTTCTTTTTTACCGGATGTTAAAGGTGGGCGGGCATCCAGATGACCACCCTACCTCAACTTAGTCCCGTTGGTTACGAAATACTGGAGTCTTTATGTTACGCGACCCAGGGACTACAGATGCCTGTAGTGCTGGGAATACTTTAACAATGAATGAGTTTGATAGATTACAAATTGTACTAAGTCGCTTGGCATTTTGTTCACTACAAAACTGTGTTTGTTTGGTGCAAGAACATTTTGTCTCATAGTAAGTTTTGAGTTGTTGATTTTTTTAATTGAATTATCTTTGGATCTAATAAATAGGAAAAAAAATCTCTCTTAATGAAATTGTTTTGTAAAAGGTTTATCTGATTTGCTGTTTCTTTTCTTAAGATATTGCTCGAATCACCTTGATGTAATAATGGGAAAACCTATTTCTGGTAAGTTTAGATATTAGCAGTTTTTAAATTACTTTTATAATTATTTTAATTTAATATCTTAAAACTGAGTATGTGTTAAGTTTGCTTATTAATACATAAGTTTTACGCTTAGACTACCAATGTTTTTTTAAATAGTAGAGGAAAAGGTGTAAATCTGGGCACCCTCTTTTGTTTTTGATTTAAAGTTACTTTCTTTTGGAAAAATTCTAGATTTTTGACCTTTATTAAAAACTATAACAAGTTTACTAAATGAAAGGAGGCAAAACAATGATTAATATCAATTATTTCAATTCGAAAATGAAGATTTACAAAAAGCTTCAAAAAAGGCACCAGAAAAAATGGGGTGCAAATATGGGCCCTCTCCAAAAAAGTGAAAAAAAAAAAATAGTTTAAAATGTTTTAAAACAGGATAAAACAATACAAAACGGTACAAAGAGCAAGTTGTATATTGGAGAATTTTAAATGAACATCAAATCAAAAATCTAGAATCTAAGTGTGCCCACATTTGGCACATAACTTATTTAACCCACACTTCTCCGCGAGTGTCTTGAGAGAAATTTTCCTCACAAAAGATGCAAGTTGCATCATTCGATTCTGGTTTATCCCCATCGTCGATATCAGGTCATCATCGCTGTCCACAAGGGTAGGGTCGCAGGAGTCTGATGAGTCCGATGGTGAATCGTAGACTCGTTTCGTGGGTTGAATTTTCTTTTTCTGAAGGTCTTTGGTCCTCCCAACCCTGTCTCTAACCCCGGGAAAACTCAACGACCTCTTCTTGAGAGCACTTTTGTCAAGCGACTTGGTCAACTGATCCTTGTATGACATTCCAGTGATGAGGCTGGCCCTTGCTGCTTTGCGTCCCCGAGTAGTGGTTCTCTTCTTAATGTTGGGAGAGGAGATATGTCGAACGGAGAAACTGCATTTGAAGTTCCCCGGGAACATTGGTGTTTCAGCAGCCTCATTAATGGGCATAGCTAGTTTATGTTGTTTAAGAGAAAAGATGGTGTAATTACAGGCCCCCTTTGAATGGGGGCCCATATTTACACCAACCCCACCTAAACAAGATGGCCACTATCATATGTAACCTAAAGGCGTGCTTCTAAAAGTAGCTTAGGATCTCCGCTTTCCGGATATCACTATGAAATTATTTTAAACTAACCACAAGGACATGAAAAGAAAACGATTTCACATATCTGTCAAAGGTTTGCAGTCCAGAACAAACACCATTTGCACAATAACTGACGCTGCATCCACACTACTTGAAATTAAAGGTTCCAACTGCTCTCTGCTATCTTATATCAATAAAAGACACTGTCTAGTCCTGGTCGCAAAATTGCAGCACCTCCCATAGCCCCTTGGGGAGGGGGTGCCCATATTTACACCTATGCCCGTTTTTACACCTTTTCCTCTAATCTAAATAGATGCATTTCAAAAAGATACTGAAATTATTCTGCATTTCTTGAATTATTATTATTGTAATGTAATTGTAATAATGTTATTGTAATGTATTTCTAATTACAACATAATAAATTTGAACCAGGAAAAAACTTTTCATAATACAAATGGAGATTATATACTTAAATAAAGGCGCTGGTCCTCAGACATTCTGTTCGACTGCTAATCTCAGGAGCCTCTACATATGTATCGTTATTGTCCACACCCTTTTTCAATGTGCGATTTTAACACAGCAACGATGGAGGTTGCCCTACGCCAGGAAGCAGTCAATGAAAAGGCGATACAAGAGAGAACATTTTGGAGATAAACATGCAGGCGATTTTCCCGACCACTATTCAAGAAAAGGGGGGGGGGATTTAATATATTTAATCTTATATTTATTTACGAATTGCATCAAATGTATAAAATATTGTTGTACTCATTGCTTATAAGTGTTTTTCGTCTTAAACAGATCCCTGCACTTGCTCAGTTGCTCGGGTGAAGTGGCAACTTAAGGAGTGCGGACACCTCCTATGTCCTTCTTGCGTCCAACACACGGGCGATAAGTGTCTCGTGTGTAAAACTATGTTCAGTGACTGGACCATTGTCACTGATGAACCGCTACCGCCTAACAGCCGAGATAAGAAGAGAAAACGGGGATAGCGAACAATAAGAAACGAAAAGGACTATTTAACAAGAAAAAAAAACGAAAAAAAAAATCGACAGTGGAATTGAATGCTGTGATATACTGTTTTTTCTAGTCCTTTTTTAATTTATTTGCTTGTTATTTATTTTGTATTTTACTGCAAATAAATGTAATGCAGTAAAAGTTTTGCTCTTTTTTTATTGTATTTATAGATTGATTTATTTTAATTACTGTTAAAACTTTCTAAGAACTGCAGGTAGTCCCCGACTTACGAACCGTTCTGTTAACTTGACCGTAAGTCGAAAATACGCAAAAGGAAAACTACGTATAATTCAGATAATTCGCGAAATGAATAAGTAAACAGTAAATTTATTTTGATTAAATAGATATAATAAATACTAAGTAAGTGGATTAAAATAAATTGAGTAATTTTATAAACGAACAAACTTGCTAAGGCTGTTTTACAATAAACACTGTTGCCAAGAGAACAGAGAGCAGGGAATCCATGGTGTAAGAAGGAAGGTGTGTGCATGCGCAGGTTTCCCCCACCCAGGCCCCACCACAGCGCCTCAGCGTGACGTAGAGTGCCGCTCTCAGCCATGATGTAAGAAGGACCATAGTACCGTGACTGTGCAGTGCTTTGAAAAACATTTGACTGAAGATATATATAAAAAAAATGCTCCTTTAGTAGAAAAAAAATGTTTATTTTATTATTTATTTAGTTTCTTGGGTGTTTTTTTTTTTTAAGTGTTTTAATACTTTAGGAGTCTGCGTCAATGTGCGTCGTACTGTGTATTTTTGCTATTTTCTTTAATTAAAAAAAATACTTCTGATTTAAACCCATGATGAAATTTCATGTGGTTATTACCAGATACTAGAAGAGTATTTTTTGAAAATTTCAGATTTTTAGATTCAGCCCCTATTGGAGATATGCCTGTTTGAAAATCGGCAATTTTGGACAAATTGCGATATTTGAAGGCCTGTAAAACCTAAAGGTGGCATTTAAAAGTTATCAAATTTTTTTTAAGTCTTCTTCTCTATTATATTTTTAAGAGGAAAAAACATTAAAGTTGTGTTTTAATCCCTTCTTGGAAAAAAAAATTCCCTAAATCTTCAATTTATTCTAATCGAAAACACATTTTTCTAGTTAAATTTAAGGTTATTTCCTTACAACTTACCACATTTTTTGTCATAACATAATTTGTAGATGGTTTCATTTAGAATAAGATGGTTTTTATTTCAAGTTGATATCTGAATAAACAAAAAAGTTATTTAACTTATCGCTAACCTCTGAAAACGCCAAAAACGACCTACCCTCATAAACAAAATGGCCGCTAAAAGCCAAAATAGTAATAATAAAATGTTTAAAAAAATCGCTTTATACTCCCAGATGTATATATAAACAGAAAATGTACTATCAAAAATAAAATAAAATATGTCAGCAACACCCATTGGTTGATTTCATATGGATTGACCCACAAGAGAACTTAAAAACCTTGAATTAGAAATGGACAGTAATGAGGAAAAATTAAGGCAAAATAATCTAGAAATAAATGGTGTTGTCCAACTACCAAATGAAAAACTAAGACGTTATAGAAATAATTGCAAACAAGATAGGAGTAAAAGATCAACTACAAAATATAGAAGTTATGCATAGAGTCCAAACTTTTAACCAGAACAAAATAAAGCCTATAATAGTCAAATTTTCAACCTCAAAAAATAGATTAATCTAAATAGAAAAAAATGAAAGAAAAGAAAATCTTAAGAAATAATGAAATTTATGATAACAATGACACCAGTAGAATCTATTTTAATGAGAACTTAATGAAAAGAGAAAAAAAAAAAACCCTATTTTGGAAAGCAAGACTAATTGCAAAAGAAAAGAATTATAAATTCACTTGGACAAAGGTCCATAAGATATTAGTAGAAAAGATGAAAATTCACATATAATTAAAATAATGAATAAAGATGACCTCAAAAAAATAAACTATATAAAAAGAAAATCAATTTAAATGTTTGAAACACTAAATCAGAAAAAAAAATATTTATAGCAATTTTGAAGAATGGTATATGAATAAAATAATAAATCAGTTTACTGAAAAAATATTATACTTAAATAAATGAAGTATGAAAAAAAAAAACTTTGATTATCTCACTTGTCATATACAAAAATTTCTAAATGAAATAAATATAATAATTTTAGTGGAAATAAACATAAATGAAATTAAATATTTTACATTGAATATTTTCCTTCTTACACCATGCAGGGAATCCACGTCCAGAATTGGCTTCCACCAACGCCATCTAGTTCTAGTTGACTTTGCCTAAACACAGAAGCGACGTGGCAAGGGGGAAGGGTGGGCAATGCCCCTTAACATTTTTTTTGCTCCCCTCTCCTAGCAAAATTTTAAAGCTTTTAGTTTTTCCTATCTGGTGAAATGAACAAAGTTTCTTCAATAATCAATTTCAAGTAAATAAGTTAATTTGGTTTAAATTAGGAATAATACGATAAACTTTTGTCATCAACGAAATTAGTTAGAACTCAAATTGTAAATTATTTTTAGAAATAAAAATTTGATTTATTCAGGCACGTAGCCAGGATTTTGTTAAGGGAGGTGGGTCCGTTACATTAAATTTTATAAATGACTTTGCTTTCTTTAAATGAAAATTTAAAAGTACAATGATCTTAATACTAAAAATCTACGGCGGGAGTAGGATCTTTGAATTTCATCATTAACACAGGCAGACTTAAACATACACACTTTCTTTTCTTATCTTTTTTTTTCTTCCCTGAAGGGAGGGGGGGGGGATCTGGACCCCCCCCCCTGTGATTTATTGTATATTAAGTAGAAGAATTACAATTACTTGGAGGTTTACTATATTAATTAGAATTTATGAAAACTTTTTAAGTCTCTTCCACATTAAAATAATAAAGAAATTGAAATTTGGAGACAACTTCATGTGAAGTTGTATTTTTGAAATTTCCATGGATTTTTGTTATTAAACCGAACTAGTCGGCTACCCGTCGCTTCGCTCCGGAAGCCTCGCGTATGTAACGGATAACAATTTGTTATTTATTAAAAAAAACACACACACAAATTACATCAAGTAAAATAAAACTAAAATTTTTTTAAAGTTTTTTTTTTATTTTAATTTTTGATGTATATATTCTCTCAATTCACGACTGCTTTTAGAATCAGCGTGTGAATCATATATCTGTGATATATTTTTATATTTTATAGAGATTCGAATGTAATCCCTGTGGTCTAATGCCTAAGACGTCTAACTTCGGAGCAGAAGGTTGCATGTTGGATTCCAGTAGATAACTTGTAGGAATTATTTCAATTTTTGTAAATTGCAATAATTGCACCAGACCGACAGAGAAATAAAAGATTTTCGTAATATAGATACAATTTTCAGTCGCTTTTGAGCTACAAATAGTGAGCTTTCAGTATTCTACTTAATAGAAATAGTGCTTCTTTCTTTCTTGAGTCTCTTTTTTTTTATTTCCATTGATACTTTACAGTGGTTTTTGAGTTAGAAATGGTAATTGTTTTTGAGTAACAAATAGCAATTTTTCAGTATTCTACCTAACAGAAATAGTGATTATTTTTTTTTCTGTTCTTTTTTATCCAATTCCAATTGATACTTTTCAGTGGTTTTTGAGTTACAAATAGTGAAAATTATCTATATCTATTAGCTAGGCCATCAGATTGTTCGATATAGATATTTGAAGAAGAGATTTCAGATGGACGTTAGTTGATATAGATGATAAATGAAGATCATAGCTTGTATACGAAATTCTTCGCAACAAATTGATTGTGAGTATTCTTTAGAGTGAAGATAACCAAATTCTGTTGAATTGTGACTCAAAGACCTAAAGTTGTATGTGAGTTAAGACAACGTTTTCCAATTATATGGCAACTTTATTTAGAGTTTGTCCTTGAGCTTTATTGATAAATATCGCATAAGAAGGTCTGATCGGAAATTGTTTTCTTGTGAAAGTGAATGGAAGTAGATTACCGCATGGTTCCATAGACATCCTATGGATGAAAACAAAATCTCCTTTGTGAGTTCTGTTATAATTTCGGTTTCTATGAGATCATTATCGAATGAACAGCATTTAAGTTGAGTTCCATTGCAGTATGCAAACTTGGGATTGATGTTTCGCAACAAAATTATTGGAGATCCAATCTTCAATGGCAAACGATGTTGAGGAATTCCGCTGAGATTCAATGCGTTCAGACACTCGGGCATATAGAGATGTTCGTGTGGTGAATTATCAGAAGTGTCAATTTTATTCGCACTTGTATTGTATGCTCTGTAGTCTCTCCTTGTATTCTTAGACTTATCATTCGATTGATGTTATCGACACTTTCGTTCATCTCGTTTATCCAATTCCAATAGATACTTTTCAGTGGTTTTTAAGTTACAAATACTGATTTCTCAGCATTCTACCTAATGACGTACTGCTTCTTTCTTTTTTGACTTTCTTTTTAATTACAATTGTTACTTTTCAGTCAAAGTCAGTTCAGTTTTGACAGATAAGTCAAAAAAGCAATATGAAGAGAGCTGTAGTTCCCATGGCCTAATGAGTAAGATGTCTGACTTCGGATCAGTAGGTTGCAGGTTCGATTCCTGTCGCGGATGTTTCATTGAAAAAATTCTTTCTATTTTTCATTCTCACAGAAAACTGCGCCGGACAGACACACAGACACACAGAGAAATAAAAGATTTTAGTAATATAGATTGTTACTTTTCAGTCAAAGTCAGTTCAGTTTTGACAGATAAATCAAAAAAGCAATATAAAGAGAGTTGTAGTTCCCATGGCCTAATGGGTAAGATGTCTGACTTCGGATCAGAAGGTTGCAGGTTCGATTCCTGTCGCGGATGTTTCATTGAAAAAATTTTTTCTATTTTTCATTCTCACAGAAAACTGCGCCGGACAGACACACAGACACACAGACAGACAGAGAAATAAAAGATTTTAGTAATATAGATTATTGTTCGCTTTGTATTTTCTTTTTCTTTTAGTGTTTTTCGATTAATATTTTAATATAAAATGTAAATACATTTAAATAATAATATAAACATTTATAGTTATAACTAACTAGCCATCAACGAATATATAAGCAAGATTCTGGAACACCAAATGTAAAATAGAGAAAAACTAGTTGCGACCCGTGAAATATTCACGGAAGTAAAACAAATTCCACATTTTTGAAAAACACAAGATTGAAAAAGATGTTCTAAGCTCATTTTTTTAGAAGCCTTGACTTCCATAACAGCCCACGTGTAATTTGATATCGGCTTATTTGTTAAAATAATATTATAATATAGTTAAAATAAAAAAAAATAAAAAATTGATTTACCACTTTCGTAGTAGCCAGCGCTGCGGTTTCTCATTATGAAACATAACGGCAACCTGCTGCCCTAAAAGAATAGGCTCGTCGAAATTGAGGCAATATTAACGGAAGTAAAACAAATGCAACATTTTTGAAATATCCTGATATTTTTGAAAAACACAAGATTGAAAAAGATCTTCTAAGGTCATTTTTTAAAAGCCATGACTTCCGCAACAGCCCACTTATAATTTGAATGACTAAGCCAAATAAAAGAAAATAAAAAATGGATTTACCAGTTTCAACAATAACAATAACGAATGTCCAACAGCCAATACCAATAATCTTGTCTGGGCAACAATGACTGCACGTGTTCTCCTACTTCGTTGAGTAGTGAGCGAGCGGCTACACAGCCGAAATTATGTAAAAATCGAGGTTTTACAAACTCTGATAAATTTTGACGCATGAACTTCATGCATTTCAGTGTAAACTTCATTTATGTGGGAAAGAAAATCTCAATACGCTGATAATAATTGTGAAATCGCGCTCCGTCGCTCCCACTCGTGAAGTGGGACAAATATTAGAGACGCCAAGTTTAAACATGGGCATGACGTCACGCCTGACGTGTTCCAACGCTGCACTGTGATTCGTTATTTCTCCGACTCTGCTTACAAATTTACAAATATCCATTTGTAATGACAATTTTTGCATATTAATAGGATGATTGTATCTTCAACACATTATAGCCAAATTGACGATTTGATTTTTATATAATAATTTCTATAATTTATAAAGTGAAAAACATCTTTCAATGTTTTTGCTCATTTCAACTATGGTTTATTTGAAAGTCTAGTGCAAATTAAAAAACAATTGAAGACATTGGTAAAAAATAAAAAAAAAAAAATACTGAGAAAAAATAAAATAATTCAGAAATTATAAATTATCCTTAATCAACAATACTACAACTACGATGAAATTAAGATTATAAAAAAACATGACTGCTCAATTTCTGAAAGTATACTCTACAAAGAATATAAATTTAAATAGGTCTATCTATAAACTTGGTCTTATTCGTCTTACCTAAAGGCTAATAGTGACGGAATACGTGAGTTTGACGTCACAAATCGACAGACGTCGTACGGAATGACGTCATTTGTCCGTTTTACGGATATGGAGACGGGGTTCAATCATGACCCTCTGTATCTCAAGGCCAGAGCGCTTTGACGTCACAGCCC
>JAFIDM010009631.1:221779922-221793196 GCA_023159025.1 Thereuonema tuberculata
ATATTACTAAATAAATAATATTAATTTCGAGCTAATTCTGTCCGAAACAAAAGTAAAATATATAAAGCAGAAAATATCTTAATATTGAGAATTGAAAATTGCAAGTTGTGTAGCTCAAGACCCTCGCTGCGTAGCTCTGCGAAGGGGGAAAAGTGATGGCCTCGTTCCATGACGTCACAGTTGGAGCGCTAAGGCCTTGAGATACAGAGGGTCATGGTTCAATGCGCGTGCCCTCCCCAACTGAATGTAGGGAAGCTTTACCTCCACCCCCATTTTTCTAGTGTCGCTACTGTCTAAACAGACCCGAAAAAGTGGAGATGGAACGAGCATTGGCGTTACAACAACGATCTGTAAATATTTTGAAACATATGTAAATATTACGCATATGCATGTTTTCGATACGTCCAAGTTTCTCTATTGTAAAAATTATTGTAAGAATGTTGGAAATATTCATTTTTTTTTTTAATGTTCAATTTTTTTGATTTTTTGAAAAGGTAATAATAAAAACGAATATTCGTAAGTCAGTTGGTCGTAAGTCAAGGACTACTTGTGTACTTTTCCCCTACTATTTTTTATTAGCCAAACGGAATTCATATCGTAGTAGAGCATTTCTGTAAATTCTCCTTTCGTTTAGCTTAAGATCAGTGTATTATCAAAATGCAAAAGTTAGGGATCCAGTTTAAAGATGGGCGGGAGGAAGAGGCAAAAAAAATAAATAAAAATAATCGTTCTCATATTTTAAGTTAGATCTTAAATCAGCATAATAGCTTAAATGCTATGAAAATCAGTACAGTATGATAAGCCTACAATAATGGAGAAACAAGACAAGAACATGTTCAAGTGCAGTAGTGAGACTTTGCATTCCCAGTCAACAATTTAATTGGTGTAAGTTTATCTAGTCCTTGGCAGTGAAAAGCTAAAATTTAATTTAACTTAGAATGTTTTGTAGAATTACCTAATCAGCAATTATTCCTCAGAAAGGTATTCTGAAAATTATTTCTATTTTATCATTATATAGTATAATGATGTCCTAAATGAAAAGCTAACGGAATGATCTAAATGAAAATGTAATAGACTCATCTGTTACACTACATCAAAATGTAGCAGTGCAGGGAAAAAGCTTAAGGGTGATTTTGTAGTTATTTTCATTAAATATTTCATGGCAACAGAATGACAAACAAACTGGCTTTGGATTACTTATTCATAAAAGAGTAATTACAACAGTTAAATCAAATTGTAAGTAATAAGGAAGAAAATACGTATTACAGTTCATACATTTGGACGCCCAACAATGTATGTTTAGTTTTGCACAAAGAATATGGTGATGACATTTGAATGAGGATGAAAATAGGAAACAACCGAGATATCTTCTGGTTGAAGGACATACTTTTAAATAACAGATCTTTTTTTTTTTTTTTTTTTTTTGAAAAAAATGAAGGCTTAAAATTAAATGAAATTTAATGGACTATTTTTTTTTTCTCTAAATTCTGAGCTATTTTTAATTCCAAACTTTTATTTGCAGGAGAAAATTAAATAAATAATGGTAAGTAATTAAAAGTTAAATAAATTTTACTATTTAACTCTTTATTACGTAAGTAATAAAAATGAAAATTGCTGTGGATCATATGTGAATTTGAAAAGTTAAAATGATAATAATACAGTACACTCCCGGTCGCTCATCTGACTTTTTTTAAAAAAAAAAACAACATACAAAATAAGCAACAGAAAACAATCACAGATTTCTTTAAGTAATTGTTTTTCCTTAAATGTACAGTTTTCTTTTATTACTTTAGCAAATGTGTTTGTTTCGTAAATTTATATGTAGGACAAAAGAAAGTTTTGGTTTTGATTATTGTGATATGTGCTTTGACAACAAGTACATGAGTATATATTGTAATCTAGTATGTACATAAATTTTTATTTTGTATTAATAAAATTATACAATCTTTGTCTCTTTTATTGACCTTTTTCATATAATTAAACAGTAGACGTACTTTAATTCAGATAAAAGCTAATTTAAATTTATGTATTTTCGGTTTAACTGGCCTAGGGTCCGGTCCCAGGCTGAACGGTTACGATGAAGTCTACTGTACCTGTGATCAAAAGATCCGTTAAATATCCTGACTCCATTTTGTTATGATAATATTAGCACAGATACTATAGCAACGCCTTTGTATCACGTTAACAAAGACGAATTAGGTTTGTTGAAACAATACATACCTATACAAAGGAAATGCAATTGTGTAAAGTTTTTTGGATTGTTGACTGAATGACAAGATCGTTCGTTTTTGTTTCGTTTTGTGTTTTTGATTTTGAAAAATGTCTCTCCAAGATATTATGTTCTGGAGCAAAGGTGTCTATATTTGCTCCAAGGTTCGTTCAAAACAATGCATTAATTTTATCTGAATTATCTGAATTTCAGGAAAAGATGAAATTCATAGGTTATTTTACGTTTAAGAAGTTTTTGATTGATACCCAAAAGAAATATCCCAGTAGGATTTAACTTAGTAAATAGGATAAATTGAATTCAATTTCCAGTTACGGGAATCAATGACAAATGAACTATCGTAAAACAGGGTTACTTGGACCCTGAAGGGTTACTTGAACCCAAACTACAAATATGTTTAAATTCACTACCATAACTCAACAATTGGTTATTTGTTGTTATTTACAATGTTTATTTCGCTAAACATTTTATTTTTGCTTTTATATACAGAGCCAGATTCATTTGAACTGGTTCCAAATTAAATAATGGGTATTTAAATTTGGGTTCAAGTAACCCTGCATGTTCCAAGTAATCCTGTTTTATGGTATGTTTATTTTACATTGGAAATTCCTAGTGAAGTGAACTCTTCAAAGCAGAAAATCAAGTAATACCGAATGGAGATTTTCGGTATTACATAAGGCCGATGAAGACGACATCCTGCTCAGACATTCGAATTCGTGGTTATGATCGAATCATCGAGTAAATATTCAGAACCAAGTAGACTGAAGTGAAAAACTATGTTTCTTCAAGTGTTTAACCAAATACCATAAAATGTCATTTATGGTATTTGGTTTAACTCAAGGCCGCCCAGAGACTAGTGGTGGCCCCGGGGCAACATTTGGATTTGTGCCCCCCCCCCCCCACCCCAAAATCCACAACCAAAAAAAAAAAAAATAATAAAAAGGACAATCCAATACGGCGGGGCCCCTCGGGCCTCATGTGGCCCCTCTTTTTGTGGGGCCCCGGGGCAATCTGCCCCTTTTGCCCCCCCCCCCCCCCCCCTCTGGGCGGCCCTGGTTTAACCTTTGGTTTAACTTATCTGCTGAATTATCGTTCAACGTTAAGGTAAAGAAACTTAAATTATCTTTCCTTTAAGTTCTGTTGGAGGGGATGAGTTCTGAAGTACAAAGAAATTGCAGCTATTTATATCAACAAGAGCGGACGAGCTCAGATATTTGGAAGTTTATCATAAGGATAATATTAGATTTAAGCACTATTGGGATGGACGAGTCCCAAGGATTTTTCGTCATTTTATTATTTCTATTAATTTATCTATAAAGTTTATATAGAGTCAAGTTCATAAATTATATTTGATATTTAATTTGGTGTGCTATGATATAATTACTTATTTAGGTAAAAAAGTAGATCAAATAGAATTAGCCAAGGAAAGAAGAAGTACTCTGGATTACACTCTGCTGTAAAGTTAAAGAGAGTTCGGATGGGATAATCAAGCAAAGGTTAATTTTAATCTTACTTATTCATAATTCCCAATATGGTAACAACTAAATTATGAGGCTTCAAAAGCATTTTCTCGTTTCGTACTTTCATTAGCAAACTGAATGTCATTTTAAACTAATATATAATGAGGCTTATCGAAACCATCAGTCTGTGTGTATTTCCCTAATAACTTTTGAAATGGATCTTATTCAAACTTAGTATGAATATTCAAGGACTGGGGACGATCTTATTTTTAATACATGAAATCTTTTCCAAATTGTCTTCTTTTATTAAAGTCTCGAAAAGAACCAAACAAAATTCCCATAGAAAAACATTGGAATCTATACAATGGATTTCTATCCTATTTCTGTTAATGTTTCATTGTCTGAAACAATGAATATTAAGTCTTTTAAGCTAATCACGGTTCTGATGCAACATTTTCCACATTGACTTATTTTTTTTTTTTTTTTTAAAATTTGAAACGATGACTTAGTAGCTTGGGGGAGGGAGGGAAGTGAATGCGTGATAGTTTTGAAAAAGTGCAAACAATTGACGCTGCGCGGGCATCCCTTGTTTTCCGAGGGCCTCATGGACTGGCTGCTACGTGTTGAAAAAATGATCGTCTCCTGCTTTTCGCCATGTTGTCGGACTTACAATTAACCCATAACAAAACGCCAGAATGAGAAAAATTGTCTTAATTAATTGTGGAAGGGGAAAACGGGGAAAAAAAAAGGTAACGTACCCGAAGTCGTGTCCAACTTTACCAATATTCATGAAGCGCTGATGAAAGTAAAATCTTTCAAATAGGCGCGTAACACGAGTGACGGTGATTGTGAAAGCATCTCAGGCCTTCAAAATTCGTACTTCGAATTGATGTGTAAAGTTTGAATAAGACAAATCAAAGATTTTTTTTTTTTAGCACGAAGTAGTGTTTTAAATATACTATAACGTTGTATCATATTTTTCAATGAATAATATTCATTAGATTGTTCTTATCTATAATTTTTAATTTCGCGATTTTTAAAAAAGAAAAAAATAATAAGATTATATATGGAAAGTAGGCTTTAAGTTCTTTAGAACATAGTTTATTATTGTTTTTTACAATTAAATTGCAAATTTACTTTCCGCCAATCACAACATGAAACTGCAGTTCATTTCAAATTAGCAGCAGGTGGAAGGATATACAACGTCATTAAAGTAGGTCAGTTGCTTTCAATAGATAAGACAGAAAATAGTTCCGACTTCCACTTTAGGGATTTTCTTTAAAGTAAATTAACATTAAAATCAAACAAATTAATAAGAAAAACAGATGAGATAACAACATTGATCAAAGGTTGTCTTGTTATCTATATAGGTGATTCATTTTTGGTCCCTTTGAGGTTTTGTCATTTGAAAGGACTTAAAAATATTATCTTTAATCAATTACGAAAAACATCAAACAAATATTCATTTCGAAATTCATTGCGCAAATTAGGACGATTTCTTTCGTTTGCTCCGCTATTTTCCAAAAAAACAAAATTTTTGCAATAATAAAATGACTCAAAAAAACTCATCTTCCTTCCTTTTAAATCATCTATATTTCATCCTAATTAAAGGACTTCTTCAGGATTGTAAATAAAATCAAAATACAAAATAAAAAGAAAGAGAAACTTCTTCTCTCTCTTTCAAATGAAATGAAAAGTAACAAAGTAAATCATAAACAAACGTACTATATTACATTAAACAATTAATCGAAAAATTAACAAAGTAAATCATAAACAAACAGAACAAATTACCTTAAGAAACAAACATAATATATTACATACAAATAACAATTGAATACACATGTGATTATTATTAAAGAAATTTATTTATGCCAATTGACTATTTTAAAGTTAAATATTCTTTAATTTTCTTATTCTTTAATAAGGACTTCTTAAATAAGCCTAATGAAACATCATTTGCTTTAATTGATTTGTCCCTATTAAAACATTCACAACTATTAATTAAGCATGATTCTAATTTATATCGTTTGTTTTCATCTTTTACGTTAAAAACGTTATACACAATTGGGTCTGGACAATGATTTTTGCTTATGCAGTGTTTAGCCCACTCAGAAATTTTCTCATTCCTTTTTTCATACGCTGTTGTATGTTCCTAAATCATTAGGCATATTCAAGAAGTCCTTATTAAAGAATAAGAAAATTAAAGAATATTTAACTTTGAAATAGTCAATGGGCACAATTAAATTTCTTTAATAATAATCACATGTCTATACAATTGTTATTTGTATGTAATATATTATGTTTGTTTCTTAAGGTAATTTGTTCTGTTTGTTTTTGATTTACTTTGTTACTTTTCGATTAATTGTTTAATGTAATATAGTATGTTTGTTTATGATTTACTTTGTTACTTTTCGATTCATTTGACAGAGAGAGAAGAAGTTTCTCTTTCTTTTTATTTGTATTTTCATTTTATTTTCAATCCTGAAGAAGTCCTTTAATTAGGATGAAATATAGATGATTTAAAAAGAAAGAAGATGAGTTTGTTTGAGTCATTTTATATATACAACGACAGAAGATATATGTAAGTTACTATGATGCAGATTTAACCCTAAAAGGTTATAGGAGATAGCAAAGATGAGTATTTTTAATTTACTTAAATCTAATGGAGAGACATGGAGAATATGGAGATACCATAGACAATGCGTAAAAAAGTTAGCGGTTTGGGAAGCTCACCATAATTTTTTGATTATGAGTAAGAATACGTTATTGTACCCCAATCCTCTTAGAAACCTAAAGATTCCAGTTATACAAAGGATTAGACTTTAATATTAGAGGGAAATTCAATACAAATGACGTAATTGCAGAAGTGGAAAAGAAATTATGGTATTTAAAAGAGAAAAAAGAAAATATATTTCAGATATATAATAATTTAGATTCTGGTGATAATGAAAGTCCGAACATAGCCAAAAGAGAAATTAATAGTATTAAGAAATTAATGAAAGATGATAAATTAAAGATCAGTAAATCAGACAAAGGAAATAAACTTGTTCTTATAAACAAAGATGATTATAATAATAAAGTTTAAGAATTATTAAATTCAGATACCTTTAATGAATTAGATAATGATAAAACCATAACATTGTACAGCAAGGTCAAAAAGGAAGTTCAAAAATTGAGAAAAGAAGGGATAATTAAATGGAATCAGTATAAAGAAATTAGACAAAATATGACTGAAACACCAGTATTTGAACCAAGGATTAAAATACATAAAGAAGGTTATCCTATAAGACCGGTAATAAATTCTTTCGGCTTACCATTGCAAAACTTAGGAAAATTCGTAAACTCTATATTGAAAAAAATGACACTTGACAATCCCGATTTAGTATTAAAAGATACCCAAGAAATGGTGAGAACAATTGAAGATTACAGAATCCAAAATACAGGTAAGTCAATCAAATTGTACACATTAGACGTAGAGTCAATGTATACGAACATACCTATAAGAGAAGCTTTGGAGGTAGTAAAGGAAAAATTTGATGAAAATATAAAAGAAGCATTTAAAATAAACAAGATATGGTTTATGGAGTTAATTGAATTAATTTGTAATAATAGTTACTTCATGTATGAAAACAAGATGTATATTCAATCTAAGGGCTTCCCTATGGGAAGTCCGATATCGGGTTCTATTTGTAATATTTATTTAAATAAGATTGAGAAAGATTACATAATGAACTGGAAAGAAGCAAAATTTTTGTACAAAAGATATGTGGACGATATAATTGTATTATGGGAAGGTATTAGAAGACAATTTACTAGATTCTTCAACCACATAAATAACATACATAAGGACATCAAATTTAAAATGGAAGAGGAGAAAGAAGGATGTATTAATTTTTTAGACTTAACAATCAAGAAAGATGATTTATCACTATTGAAGTGTGAGTACTATAGAAAACATTTTCAGAGTAACCACATTCTTAATTTTCACTCCAACCATTTATTATCTACCAAAAAAGAATTAATTAAAGGTAATCTGAGAAGATTCACAAATTATACACATGACAACGAAATTTGGAAGGATAAGATTAAAGATTTAAAAGCAATATTATCGATGAATGAATATCCTGATAATTTCGTTGAAGGGACAATTAGAGAATTTTTTACAAAAAGGAAATTTGTAGAACCCTAAGAACACCTAAAAGAAACAAAGAATTTCATGAAGTGTATAAATTTACCGATAGGACTTAAGGTGAATAAGCAAGTCAAGGAAGTTTGCAAGAAGAATAAAATTAAAATTATTTTTCATAAAGATAATACTTTGTTTACAAAAAGGAGAACTAGGAGAAAAGATACACAATTAGATAGAATGGGGGTCATACACGCTTTAAAATGCCGGGACTGTGGTGAGGTTTACGTGGGAAGTACGGGCCGTACTGTGAGAGAACGAGTTAAGGAACATACAACAGCGCGTAGGAAAATGGAATGAGAAAACTTCTAAGTGGGCTAAACACTGCAAAAGCAAAAATCATTGTCCAGACCCAGCAATTGTGTATAACGGTTTTAACGTAAAAGATGAAAACAAACGATATAAATTAGAATCATGCTTAATCAATAGTTGTGAATGTTTTAATAGAGACAAATCAATTAAAGTAAATGATGTTTCATTAGGCATATTCAAGAAGTCCTTATTAAAGAATAAGAAAATTAAATAATATTTAACTTTGAAATAGTCAATGGGCACAATTAAATTTCTTTAATAATAATCACATGTCTATTCAATTGTTATTTGTATGTAATATATTATGTTTGTTTCTTAAGGTAATTTGTTCTGTTTGTTTATGATTTACTTTGTTAATTTTTCGATTAATTGTTTAATGTAATATAGTATGTTTGTTTATGATTTACTTTGTTACTTTTCGATTCATTTGACAGAGAGAGAAGTTTCTCTTTCTTTTTATTTGTATTTTCATTTTATTTTCAATCCTGAAGAAGTCGTTTAATTAGGATGAAATATAGATGATTTAAAAGGAAAGAAGATGAGTTTGTTTGAGTCATTTTATATATACAACGACAGAAGATATAAAGTTACTATTTTTGCAATAATATTTGTTTTACTTTAACCTACTTTCCTAGGAAAGTAAGGTTCATAAAATGAGAGACTTACGTCTAACGACGTTTTAAGCTGCGTAGATCGTCTTGTAACTTGGCATGCATGTTCATGGACAAGGGACGATGTAATTTTTATAGCTGAACAGTTGTCCTGTAAGTCCTGACTGAGAAATGAGGACATATCAATATTCCTATTAAAAAGTATAAGAACCTAACTATTGGATAATAATAATTGGATATTATAAGGAATATCAATCTTTTTAGTAATCTACTAATTTGCGCACACTTTTGATATGATTAGAGTTCATTTGATTTCCTCAACTTGAGCAAGAAATAGGTATTTATTTTTTTTATTTAAGGAAATAGCAAGTTTGTAGTATTTGTATTGAATATATATTATACTTTAAAAATAAACGGAGATTTTCGCCTATATTACTTTCATGAATTAAAAAAAAAAGGATTTTTTTTTTTGGGGGGGGGGGAAGCGAAATTTAAAGGAAATTAGACATTTAAATTTTGACCCATATTTATAAAAGAAAACATTGGTTTTGTTCTGTCCGCTACTCCTCCAATAACAATAAGAGACAGAAATACAAATAAGGAATCAAATGTTAGGTATGCTATTGAGATGGCTACAAGGCATTTTTCATCGACATGGGTCAACCGTAATTTCAAGTAAGGTAAAGTCAAACCGTTCGTTTTTGATCAGCTTCCCTGCCCCACACGATGGGATTCCAAGATCATTTTCTCAGTCAGCAAGAAAGCCACTCAAAATTGTGCAGGCTGATATGTATATCAGTATATATGATACCGCTAAAGTGCAGAAATCAGTTATTCTACAGATTATCTAGGTAATGTGCAGATTAACTAGGGTGATCCGCTAAAGTGCCGAAAATTGTTTCATTTCTATTCTATTCTAATTACCTAGATAATCTGCACATTACCTACTAGGCACTCGTTAAAGTGAAAATAAGATCTATGCCGGAACAACAGCAACGTTTCTGTACGCTTAAATTAACATAATGTTATTTATTTATTTTTCGATATCTAAAGAATCAAGTTAATATAATCAAACAATCAACAAATTAGTTGATAGAATCAATCATCAATCAATTAAAAAACTATAATAGGAAGAATCAAACGGTATAAAATATTATTATTCAAATTTTGAGGTCCGAAGGACCAAACTGTTTATTCCGATTAATTAGCCTTCAAAATAAATTTCATCCGAATGAGGTCCGAAGGAACGAAGTGTTTATTCCTATTAGCTATAGGTTAAGTTAAGTGAGGCATCGTCAGCTGCAGGATGTATCTGTTCGTAACTTTTGAAACAATTTTTTTCCTTTAAATTTTTCACTTTGAGAGAAACAAACTTTTAAACTTTAACGATACGGAAGCCGTTAAGGTGCACATTACCTAGGTGCATTGCGGAAAATTCCGCACGTTAACGGAGCAAATCAGTTAATCTGCAGATTAGCTAGGTAATGTGCACATTAACGGCTTTCGAGCTTTAGCGTTAACATATACCGGGTGATCAAGAAATAATAGGAGGTGTTCGGAGCCCTGTAGCGTGTTATGTACTGGGCGAAATAGAACAAAAGTAAAGTATGCGGTTTCGATTAGTCAAGAAAAAAAAAATAGTACCAAACAACGCCGTTAGGGGAAATTCTGGCGCTGCAAGCGCATAATGTGTGAAAAAAGAATACATAACTGCCAATGGAAACAGTAAATAACAACATACCAAATACCAATGAAAAACGTTTATTATAGCAATCTACAAATTTGCCTCAAGGTGATCACCAGGCTGATGTTCCACTAATTGCATGCGGTACACGAGGTTTTCGACGGTGGCTCGCAGCATATCGGCATTTATTCGTCTGACATGTAACGTTATTTGATCTATTAAGGTAGGAATGTCAGGAACATGTCCTTGATACACAATGCCTTTCAGATAGCCCCACAACCAGAAATCGCAAGGATTCAGATCAGGGGACCTCGGAGGCCAATTCATGGGAAATGCGCGACTAATTACTCTAGCGTCTGTGAAATGTTGACGCAGGACATCCTTCATCCGACGTCCGATGTGCGGTGGCGCACCATCTTGCATGAAAATGGTAGTATCGATACAATTTCTTTGCTGCAGTTGAGGTATCACAAAGTTCTCGAGCATATCGGCATACTGTCGGAATTGACAGAACAAGTCACTAGTCCATTTCTACCAACTTCTTCATAAAAGTACGGGCCGATGATAAAAGAAGCAGTGAACCCACACCAAACTGTGACTTTCGGCGAATGTAAGGGGATCTCTTGACCAACGTGTGGATTTGTATCAGCTCAAATACGGCAGTTGTGTGTGTTGATATCACCGTGCACATGGAAGTGAGCTTCATCGCTCCATAATATCCGCCATGGCCACTCGTCATCCACTTCCAATCGAGCCAAAAATCTCAAAGCAAACTATAATCGGGTATTTCTGTCCCCTGGGAACAATTCTTGAATGGGTGTTATCTTATACCGATAAAATTTCAGGATCTTACGCAATATCTTCTGCACCGTCGACAACGGGATATCTGCTTGTCGTGATATTAAACGTGCACTGCTGGTACCCTGCTTATTAGCTATCGCCTGATCCTGAACGGCAGTTGCAACTTCTTCAACTTGTTCCTGCTTGATACGTTTACGTCCTCGGCCTGGTTGCACACCAAGAATTCCTGTTCTTTCAAATCTTTCAAGCATTCTTCGTAAGTTAGTTATGGTCATCGGTCCTCTACGTAACTGTTTTAACCGCCGGTATTCACGAAGAGCAGCATTGGCATTTTCCTGCTGATAAAACAGCTTGACTAATAAGGCGCGATCACGTAGTGACAACGCCATCGACGGGCGACTTCTTGCAGAATGACTAGAATTCCCGCAACCCCTCCTTTTATCCTCGATATCGTGTCACAAAGTACCCGTATATGCAAAATTTTATGCTGCATTTTTCGACCGCAGCGCCAGAATTTCCCCTAACGGCGTTGTTTGAGGCTGTCCATATATTACGTCATTTAAAATTAGGGGGGGGAGTCTGGTCGTTGGATGACGGTAGCATGACGCATGGGGAGGGGGGGGGTCTTGCCAAAAATGACGTCATCACTTCTGCCACGCTTACGATAAACGCACTAACTAGGTTTTGACACTTTTCAAGAAAAACACGTTTAAAGTTTTTATTTTTCTTTTGCTTGTATCTCCGGAACTACAAAACATACCAACATGAAAGTTGTTCATGATGAAATCATATATATATAACTCAATTTCGCCAAAAACCTTAGTTGATGCGTTTATCGTAAGCGCGGCAGACTTACTAATCTGAGATGACCCTAAAATAAGTTTTAATATTTAGCTCAGTTAGCTCACAAATCACCGAGTGAGTAGGTAGCATTCGACTGCAAAAAAGCAAAAATAATTGAAACTTATAACATAAATAATGGACTTCTTGAACGGATTTTAAAGACTACGAAAAGTAAGTTATTTAGTTTATTTTTCTCATTATATTACTTAAAAATATATATAACTACTCTGGGTACTATATTTAATAAAGGAGGATCTCATTTTTGAACCTGATAAAACTCAGTGTTTTCTTCCGCAACACTTGATTCATTTATCATACAGCCATAACTTTTAAATTTAAGAAAAAAAAAATATTTATTTATTTAGATCTCCAGGCACAGTATAAAGAAACTACTTCTAAAAGTTCTGTTACTGTTGAAACTTCAGATGATTTGACAGATGAAAAAAGTATAGAACTCTTGACGAATTCCCGTTTTATTGACAGGCTTCTTAAATGAACAAGATGTTTTATAAAAATAGATGATGGGCTTCAATGCTCACACTGTGGAAGCAGTTTATTTAATGATTTCCAAAATGGTGAAACTTTCGCAGAAAATGATGTAATGCATCCTTAAAACCGTTTTTAAATTTGGTTTAGATGCTCAAAATGTGAGAGAGCACTTAGCTAGCATAGCTGTAGATGGGCAGTACAAAAAGTTAGGCGTTACCAACCATATAAAAGATGAGCTAAATTTGAAAAATATTCCAGCATCCTGGAACATGATGCACCATTTTGAATTAATGGAGAAAAATGCTGAAATGCCAAATATTAACAACAAGGCACATAATCTCATACTTAATGTATGAAGGAATTCATGCAGGGGTTAAAATATAAAAAACCTTGTTAATAGTTCAATAAATTTTGAGGAAGTTTTGTATCAACCAAAACTTTTCAAATCAATGAAGTTTACTGCTTATTCAAAGGAAGTACTTAATACTTTCTTACATGGTTATAAATTTTTCGTATGCGCTTGTGAAAAAGATATGGAGCAATTTGCATTACGTGATAATTTGTTAAACAAATCCACTATATTCCATCCCACCCAAAACATTTCATGTAAAATAAGTTGCCAAGACTCACATGCTCATAACGCTTTCACTGTTAAAAAGAT
>JAFIDM010009631.1:221803196-221815027 GCA_023159025.1 Thereuonema tuberculata
AAAAAAAAAAAAGATAGTCAAGAAAGAAAGATGCACTATTTCTATTAGGTAGAATACTGCTCAGAAGTTAGACGTCTTAGCCATTAGACAACTAGGCCTACATTCTAATCTCTGTAAAAAATAAAAATATATCATAGATATATGATTTACAAGGTGGTTCTAAAAGCAGTCGTAGATTGAGGGAATATAGACATCAAAAATTAAATTAAAATAAAGCTTTTAAAAAATTTTAGTTTTAGTTTCCTTGATGTAATTTGTGTGTGTGTGTGTGTGTGTGTGTGTGTGTTTTAATAAATAAAAAATTGTTTTCCATTACATAAGGGAGGCTTCCGGAGCGAAGCGACGGGTAGCCGACTAGTTGTAATAAACATGTGTGGGATTTTAGTAAAAGTATAAAGTCAACTGAATAATCAACTGAAAAGTGTGGCCACATTTGTATTTTAAAACAAAGTAATTTTACATAACAAAAATAAAGTAAAAATACTACAATTAAAAAAATTGAAAAAAAATATATGTAATGGAACTGTAAACTATTGGCATATTGTAAATGTAATGTCAAATAAAAATAATGACAATAAATCGAACAATAACACTGGCCTGCGAAAAAAAAAAAATTTTCTCCGGCAAAAGGTTGAAGAGCTGATTTATCCTAATTTAGGTGTGCTGAGTTCAAATATGTAAACCGTTTTTGCCTATCACGTACAGTTTTTTTGCTATTTGAAATCCAAATTTTACACATTGTTGTAATTTCGATAGAAAACACCATAATAGAGAATATATGTAATTTTAATGGGACATGACCAAATTACAACGAATATACAAAAAAGTAACATGTTCATTGCTAGATTGTATGAATCTCACTTCAAGAACACTATTGTTTGCTGCACTTTGATGTGAATGAACGCTGTGTTGATTTGCGTTTGTGTTCCTCAGTAGTGACAGAGGTACTGAAAGCAGGGACTACTTCTATCAAAACTCTTCACGTACTGCTTCATAATTCCCAATTTAATATGTAAAGGGGGCAATAACACATCTTGAGGATCAATTAATGGACGATTTACAATGTTTTTTTTCTCCAGACACGAACTGTTTCCTCTTGGGTCACTCAGACACTAACCAGTGACGATCCCTGTCCCGAGAGTCCCACTCACACAGAAAACACGGGAACTTTATATATCCTCTTTGCTGCCCTAATATGATACCGCACACTTTTAAAACTCAGCACAGTAACCATCTGTGTTCATTGTAATTCAGTTTCTGCAACACCATAGATAAATTGTGATAGTTTTCACGAAGAGATGTTGAATGGGCGACTGGCACTGAAGCAAGTTTATTTCCATTGTGCAGAAGAACACCTTTGAGACTTCTTTTACTGGCATCAATAAATAGACGCCAGTCCTTTGCTTGGTAAATAGTTCCAAGACGACGAATCAAGCCAGGGATATCACAGCAAAACAAAGTTCGTCTTCGTGAACAAAAAACTGCCGGAATTCTTCCTGTCCCATTTCTGTAACAATATGAATTTGTCCCAGGAAGTAGATTTCTCTCTTTAAATCTTGATCCTAAAAGTTCACTCTTTTCTTTTGTGAGGCCTAGGTCACGCACCAAATCATTTAAGTCACACTGATTATAAAGATGTGACTTATCCTCAATATCCGGTAGAAAGGTATCATCATCACCATACTCCGCACTTGAAGATGACGAAGACACATTCTCTGGTAACTGTATTGGTGGTTTTGGGACAGGAATATCGGGTCCATGTGGTACGGGAGTTATGGCAGATGGAAGACAGAGATACACAATGTGCTTTTTGTTTTTCATATTGAACCCGGACACTTTACATACACAAAAATAACAGTCGTCAAAGTGATTTGTTTGTTCCCGCCAAACCATTGGGATTCCGAATGGCATTGATGGCAACAACCCTTTGTACCATTGCCGCAGGTTTTCTACACACGTTTTACACACAATATGGGGTGCGAAATTCTTGTCCTGATCACCTAACTTCATGTTAAAATATGCCAAGTACAGGCTTTTTATAAATGGTGTTATATTTCGCTTCTGGCCTTTACTTGTATATTGGCCATATATATAACAGAAAGAGTTGGGATTGTTCACCTATTTTCGCCTCCGAACATCTCTGCCACTTGCCATTTTAACACAAACTAACTCACTTATTCACTCAATCGACTTCAAGTGCACGTTATAACATATAGACAAAGGCATGACACACGTTCTCAGACTCTCCTCTCAGACTACGGAGGAACCCGATCATGGCGTTTTTACCTTGTCTGACACTGCGCATGCGCGAACTGCAACTGTTCTATTTGTTGTTCCGGTGATCCTATATGATTACCTACTCCTCTCCAAAACACAGCACATACAATATTTTCTTTCAGACATGTCCATACCTGCATTCCATACAATCAAGCCAAACCTCATTTACAACAACGAAGCTCAATTAGCATACACAAGAGACGGATTTATGACAAATCTGTACGTGATACGAAACAACTGGTATTTTTTTTTACATAAGGACACTAAATGTAACTTATATCACATACAATTATTTTTGCCGGAAAATCTTCGCAGGCCGGTGTAATTTAAAGAAATTAGCAAAAATTAAAGGAATAGAAAATGTTTAATTAAAAATGAAAATTACTTTCGTTAACTTGGGAAATTTTTGCTAATTTCTTTAAATTATTATTCGATTTATTGTCATTATTTTTATTTGAAATTATATTTATAATATGCCAATAGTTACAGTTACCATTTCATATATTTTTTTTTTTTCAATTTTTTTAATTGTAGTATTTTTACTTTATTTTTTTTATGTAAAATTACTTTGTTTTAAAATACAAAGTGTCCATACTTTTCAGTTGATTATTCAGTTGACTTTATACTTTTACTAAAATCCCACACATGTTTATTACAATTACATGTAGTAATGTTTCCCAAGTTAACGAAAGTAATTTCCATTTTTAATTAAAACATTTTCTATTCCCTTATTTTTTGCTAAATTCTTTAAATTATTATTATTCGATTTATTGCCGTTATTCTTTTTTGTAATTGTATTTATAACATGCCAATAGTATTACATTTAATGTTATTTAGGCTTTTCTTCAATTTTTCAATTGTAAATTATGTTGTTTTTTTTTGTTTATTTTATTCTTTATTTTTTTTTATGTAAAATTACTTTCTTTTAAAATACAAATGTGACCACACTTTTCAGTTATTGCTTTTATTTTATAAACAGTAATTAAATTTAGTGTTTTTTTTAAAAATTAAGTTTTTTTCTTGGCTCACTTCGTTTCGACCTTGAACGCTGCAGCAGGCACGGGAGAAGCATGACGTCACGCGTGGCTCCCAAAGAATGATGACGTCACATTGTAACTTTAGCATTTTATTTAATCCCTTTTCACTGTAAAGAAGCAGCTAAAATTTGGTATACGTCAACTATTTAAGGTCCTGAATAAATGATAAAAATTTCAAGGGATGTTTCGGAAATCTGATGTACAAAATCTGATGTACAAACAGAAGGAAAACAATATGGCGCAAAAAACGCAAAATTGAAAAAACTGTCACATGTTACCTTTTCCAAATAAGTGATTCAATTTGTTTTAAACTAATCTGATAAACTACGTCGAAATAAAAGGAAAAATGTAAAAAAAAGTTTCATTATTAGTTTAATACTTCATGGCATCGCAGTGATGAAAAAACCTGGATTCTGTTCGATTGTCTCTCACTAAAAGAGCAAATGTATTTATCAAAGGTCAAATCGGATAGCTGACATGGAGGAAATACTATTCATATATTTAGATGCTCGACATTTAGTTTTGCACAAAGAAACCCAGCAGGGATACCTTGAGACAAATGGGATATATTGAACGACATGTTAAAATTACGTGATATCTTTATATAACAGCTCAATTTTACACAAGGAAAAAAAAAAAAGAAGCCTTGGGGTCTTCTATTTGAAAAAAAAATAAAATCGAAAAACACCAGCTACCCTAAGCCTTTAGATCTATTCCGGATGGGACTATAGTTGAGCTGAAAAATGTTTGGATCCCAATGATATTTTGGAATAAACTTTCTCCTGTTAAGATATAAGAAAGAAAATAAGTTAAATGAAGAGAGGAAATTATCCCTTATTAAAAAAGCAAAAAAATCAAACTATGTCATTCTTGAAGCCTCCAAAAGGGTCTCCCTGATGAAGTGGGATACTTTTTACACTGTCATTCAACAAATTGTTGTTTGTTGATTAAAGTTCAAAAGTATCAAATCAACTTTAAAAATATTCATCACGTTAAAGAATAAGCTGGTGGGCCCGGTAGCCGAGTGGGTAAGGGCGCTTGGCTGCGGGTTGGAGGTAGCGGGTTCGATTCCCGGCCTCGGCGGAGGACGGGAATTTTTCCACGCTTCTTTCTCCTTCAAACGGGCCCTAGGGTCTACCCAGCCCTCTATAGAATGGGTACCGGGTTTCTTTCCCGGGAGTTAAAGGCGGGCGAGCGACGGGCCGACCCCCCCGTCCTCAACTTTGTCCCGTAGGTTCTGAACACTGGAGCCTACCCTCCAGCTGCATTGCGCGGTCCTCTGGGTCCTGATCGCAACTTTAACTTTAACTTAAAGAATAAGCTAAAATAAAATAAAAGCTATAATAAAAGGAAGCTTTTCTTTTATTGTACGGGACTCCAAAACACCCTGCTTCTATAAAGTTTTCTATTTTAACAGGTGATTTGAATTTCTCACTAAGCATGAATTACAATTATTTCTAACTCGAAACTACCTAATCTACCGCTCAATGAGTTTCTGCGTGATAGAAGAGACAGTCTTCTTAAAACACTTCTAGTTACAATAATAATAATAATAATAATAATAATAATAATAACTTCACAAAAACACTTATGCACAACTGCAGAAGGCTGTGGCACTCAACACTACACGCATAGTTAAGGAATTTATGGACACAGCCACACATCCCTAGTCACTCTTGCACACGCCTTTACACTTGGCAATATGTGCTTTTGTCCTTGACCCGCCATACTGTTTTTGCTGGGGAAACCCAAGGTTTGAAATTATACAAACATAATAATAATAATAATACTTGTAATAAAACAAAAAAAATCAAGATTTCGATTTTGAGGACTATTTCTTCATAGTCTACTCTAATTCTGATTTGAATTTTTAAAATTTAATTTTGAGATTCTTCTAATAATTTTTATGCTGATCTTATAAATATGTAGTTATGAAGAGTAATTCGGGTTTCGTTCTGTTAATTGTCGAACTTTGGACGAATTTTGAATCTCTTTTCGTTTCTTTTCTATTTGTTTATTTCTTCTAAGTGAAGTTTCATGAAATATTTGCCAATACATTCTGACCTGTTCTAAATCTAACATTTTATTTGCAGAAGGAAATTCAGTAACTAAATTAAATAATGAAAGAAAAAGTCCAATACAGTATATCGAGGTTATGAGAACACACCCAAAACATTCGTGCATTTCTAGTATTTCAATTTATCATAAACTACTATTCATAAATACCAATGGAATTCATATCTTCATATATTTAGACGCCCAATAATGTGTTTTGCACAAAGTTTGAGGAGATGATATTTGATTAGTAATGTAAATACGACGCAGGAATATCATCAGACTGAAATGTTGTTATTTTTTATATTACAAGACCTTTAACTCAATTATTCAGCAAATAATAAAGAAACTTTGGAGTCTTCTATTTGAGAAATAGGCAGAAAGAGACTAACTTCCCTAGATCCAGTCAAATTATGGCTATCGACAACTAAAGACGGCTATCGAAATGATGTAATGTGTATCCATCGTGAATTAGCCTTACCCGTTACATAGGCTCAACTTTAAAACAGCACTTACCAAAATCCTACCACAACTTTTTGTTATCCTGATGAACAGGAGAAAGTGATATATAAACACAAACGAAAACAATTAGGCAGCCTAAACAGATTTTTCTTATGAATTCTAAATAAATAAATTCTTAGGTCGTAGCGGACTTCGCCGTGCATTTCCAGGAATTAATTAGAAGTAGTTGAGGGAAAACAAATTTCGATCGTTATCACTTATGAAGAAAACATACTGTTTATTTTATTTTACAAAAAAAAAAAAAGCAATCTTTTTAAGTTAGGCTTAACAACTCTTTCATATACCAGTAAATGGGATCTATCTGATTTTTTTCTGAAGAAACAAAACGGGACCGATTGTTATACCTTAAATCAAAGTGAAATAAAAAAATAAATAAAACATTTACATAAAACATAAGTTTAGAGGAAGCTCATATTAACTAGCTCCATTAGAAAGTAGTTTTCTTTAGAAGACAACAGGATTTAGAACATAATTTTTTTTTTTTTTTGCTTTTTATTTGAAACTCATTGATAGTTTTTAATCTTGTTGAAATAATGTAATTATTTATGCACATATTTGTATTTTAATTATATATTTGTATAATTAGAGGTGAATCTTGTGTACCTAAACTTAATTCTACAACATATTTTTTTTAATAACTTTTATGAACCTTTTTTTTTATAATAAAGAGTAGATTAAATAAAAATGGAAAGAAAATTTATTTTTCTGTGTTTATTCAATTACTGTAATTTACAGATATAAGTTTTAATTTTTTTTTTATTAATTTTCAATTCTTTTACAATGTATCTTTAAGTATCTGACGTGCTAACAGATTTATTAAAAAAAAAATGTAAATAAATAAATAAAAAGGAAGATGCTCTGATTAAACTTTTTAAAATTTGTGAAAAATGTTTTTTTATTGAAAAGATAAGTTTTCGGCCTTTCGAATACTTTTGAATAATAATAAAAATAAATAAATAATAAGTTAAATTATTACAAAATAAATCTTAAATATCATGTAGAAAGAAAGAAATTAATATTGATACTGCACGGGTACCGGATTTCTTTCCCGGGAGGGCGGGCGGGCGTCGGGCTCACCCAATCAGAATTGGCTCATGTGCGTAGAGGGTCACGACTCACAGGTGTAGTCAGTCAGCCCTTCAGAAAAGGCAGCTCCTCCCCCTTTGAAAAATCTTGGATCCACCCGTGACTGTGATAATAGGAAAACAAAATTGTCTGTTCGGGAAACTGCGTCATCATCGACAAATAACTCCAACGGAATCTTTATCAGATCGACTGCTTGTGGCTGGAAAGGTTTCGCAAAGGATACCGCCGTGCTCGTGGGGTCGTGCTCATAATACCACTTCAGGCATCAATGAGGAACAGATGATTGCGGTTTTGTTTGCCATCGCTCAAATTAACCCTACAGAAGACAGTTCTGCAACAATAACATTGTAAAAAGCAGAGGACTTCAAGCGATCTCAAGTCGCAGATACGAGAAATATTGACAGTAAATCAAAAGTTGCCGCAATATTAAATGGTATCCTTTTTTAATCCAAATTATTTTTTTGCTATTTGCTAGTTTTTAATATTTTTAATTTGTTAATATTTTTTTGCTAACTTTACATAATCGCTACCAATATTAACTAGTATTTGGTATACGTTAATACGCTTATTATAATACTAGCCGGGTACCGTCGCTTCGCTCCGGAACCCTTGCATATACAGCATTAAAAAAAAAAAAAAAAAAAAAAAACTTTATTTATTTAGCAAATTAATATTGAGATCGGAGAATACACGACTTCCCAGCCCGTTGTGGTCTTCTCCACTTATCTCAAGTGTATTGCGGGTTGACGCCACACACCTAAGGTTGCCGCCATACACTTCATGGTCAGTTTGCCAGATTATTCCCTATCCCGTGGGAATTTCGAAAAATCCGTCTGATTCGAAATAGTTGGACAGTAGTTTAATATATTTTTCATTATTTATGAATAGATTCTCTAATTCTTCAGTAAATTTACCTTTCTTTATGGTTGGTGGTTTATATTATACATTTGATAATATGTTTAAGTAATTTGTAATGTAACATTTTGCTTATTTCTTGATCTCGACAATGCGACGTATAATTGTCCATGAGAACAAACAGGCTCATTCAAAATTATTCCAACATGATCAAATGTTTGACCTTGTGATTTGTTAATTGTTAATGATAAAACGCAGGAATTATTGGAAATTGTCTGCGTTTGAGAATGAAAGGCAAATTTGAATCGTTTGGTTTGAAATCAATTCTTGGAATTGTTACTAATTTATTTTTGTGAGATTCATTGATGATTTTTGCACAATTTTGTCTTGTTCCATTACACAAACCTTTCTTCGGATTTAAATTTCTTATCAATATGATTATTATTCCAACATTTTTTAGTGCCTTCACAAACTTCTCACAACAGCCAACATGAAATTTTTCACATTTTTGCATACATCTTGCAAACGCAGAAACGTTTGTGAATGACTGATATATCGTTGGATAGAACTTTTAAATACCAACATTTTCTCAATATAAAGTTCTCTTCCAACTTTTATAATTTTCGTTTAAATTGAGAACAAGTCAAAATTTGATAAAGGCGATATCTTGGAAACCCAAAAAGTTTTTCGTAAGATTTTTGTAGCATTTTGTTTGTGTTAAAAAGCTTTACATTTTATCCATTTGCATGACCAATCTATCTCTTATAGTTTGGTCACAAAATTGGAAAAACTTAAGTCTTACGACAAATGACAGACAGAATAACGTTTTTATAATATATAATAATTAATAAACTAATAACGGTAACCAATATTCCGAAACTTTGTAACCTTGGCCCAGTTTAGATGGCAATCAAGTTTCTCCGAACTCGAAAATTTAACTGAGAATTCGCATTTAAATGACGCTTCTTTTTTTCCACACTCAGGCCGTCAGATAACGGGGCAGTGGCTCGCCGGTGGAGACTACGACGAACCAAACCCAGGCAGGAATCACGGGCTTTCCCGTACTCCGCCCGATCGATGAATTTTAAAAAACATTGTTTTCTTAAAAGATTTATTTTAGTGATAAGTGCTACTTAAGAAGCATGATTTATCATCCTAATAAAAAAATAAAAAAATACGTTAACTAAATAGACGCGAAGAGCAATTTGATGACGATTACAGTATTTGTTTTTTAATCGATAAATTCTTCATAATCACTGACCCTTATGACTGTCATCTTCCTTGACTTGATCGAGAGGGGGGAAATCAGTGGCTTTCTTTACTGATTTCTGGGTCATTCCATATCAAATCATCCAGAAATTTTAGGAAATGTCACCCACCCTCACAGAAAACTTTGAAATTTTGTATAATTGAAGTTTACCTAGATATATGAACATTTCCAAAATTTAAATGTTGCAGGTTAAGTAATTTTTCAGTAATGGTCTCCAGAAGTTACATGGATCCAGGAACTCAGGTGTTCCATGGACGAGCTCCTTGATAATTTAAAATGCAATAGTTCCTACAGTTTTTGCAGTAGAACCTTGATTTTTTTTTTAAATTAAAGAAGAATGTTTATATTTTTTTGTTCATGCTTCTTTTATTGAGCAATCATAAGTTTGTTTTTAGAAAAAAAATGTAAATATTGTTTTCAAATAAATTCGATACCTGGGCATTGTATTTTTTTTAAGGTATTGCTCCATCATAGATTCCTTTGAAAATTTTACAATATTATTATAAATCCTTCTTTATGTCACACAAAAAAAATCAGTTTGTAGAAATGATGGGAAGTGTAGAAAAAACGCTATATTAAAAAAAAAATTAAATTGATAATTTCTGACTATCATGTCACCTGTAAAATGAGCACCATAAAAAATAAATATGAACAGAAGCGTCTTGTTTTAAGTAATTTAGCTGAAATGTATTCTCTCTATAAAAAGAAGTATCCTGAAGACAAAGTAGGATTTTCAAAATTTGAATCTCTTCGACCAAAACAGTGTATACTCGTAGGATCATCAGGAACACCTACCGTATGTGTCACCACTTACAGTCAAAATGTTAATTGCTTCTAAATTCTATTTCTATTAAAGTAACATACCATGATCTAATGAAAACAGTAACATGATATAAATAACCGAGCCTGTATGCTCCTTCTGTGCAAGAAATGCCCCCCCCCCCCTTCCCAGTTCTTTACTTCAAACACACTTAAAAAATGAAATAGAAGATTATGATCCTGATGTGATGGTTCAGTACAGTCAATGGGTATCAACACCGATAGAATGACTTTAAATGTTCAAATCACCACTCTATCAGAATTCTGCGACACACTAATTAAGAAAATTGAAACACTTACTCCACACTCTTTTATTGCTCAATCACAGTCTGATTATCTGAAAATGAAGAAAGAAACACTTGATGAAGGATCAGTGTTAATTTTAATGGATTTCAGTGAAAATCTCCATTTTGTTGTTCAAGATGAAGTACAGGGGTACCATTGGAACAATGGTAGCTGCACTCTTCACACTGTTGTTATGTATTACAAAAAAGATCAACAGTTGCAAGCAAAAAATTTTTGTATCATTTCTGATGATCTAGAACATGATGTGGCCCTTGTGTATCAGACTCAGAAGACTGTATTGAATTTTTTGAAGTTTGAATTTCTTGAAATTCTACTTGCTTATGCTGAATATTTCTCTGACGGATGTGCTGCACAATATAAAAATTGTAAGAATTTCAGAAATATCTGCTACCATGAACACGATTTCAATATAAAGTGCAGCTGGTCTTTTTTTTGCAACCAGCCATGGCAAATCTCCCTGCGATGGTATTGGTGGCACTGTCAAAAGACTTGTCACAAAAACAAATTTGCAAAGACTATATAAAGATCAAATACTTACTGCATCGCAGGTATATGAATTCTGTCGGGAAAACCTACAAGGCATTTCAGTTCTCTGTTTCAAAAGATGAAATGGTTCAAGTCAGAAATTTTCTTTCCCACGCTTTGAAAGTGCAAAAACTGTTCCTGGAACACGATCTATGCATCACATTATACCACTATCACCAACCAAGATTGGAGCAAAAAGGCTAAGCTATGATACTGATTTTAGTATCATTCATGATTTCTCTGCACTTCCGCCACTGATGCCATTATGCTCTGTGCAGCCCAACTGCTATGTTGCATTTATATATGACTCTTCTTGGTATCTGGGGATTGTTGAGAAGCGAATGGTGTAGAAGGAGATGTTACAGTAAGGTTCATGCATCCTCATGGACCATCCTCGTCCTTCTATTGGCCTGATAATGATGTTTGTGATGTCCCATTCTCACATATTCTATTTGAAGTTGAAATCACCACAGCAACAGGCCATACTTATTCTCTAAACAAAAAGTCTTCTAGATTGGTGGAAGAAAAGTGGTCCTCATACAAAAAAATATTAAATGTGAAGCATTAAAGCATCTTGTCATATATATAGTTCCAAATGAACTTGAATGCAGATACATATCTTATATAATGTACGAGTATATTTTATAGTTTGTAGTTTTGTTTTATATTGCAATTTTTTTTTACATTTATATATTTCTATGCTCACTTATGTTGTTAATGTTTCTTGAGTAGTTAACAGTATTTCTATTATTGTGATATTTTGGGAATGTTAATGGCTGAATGAAAATGTTTTCAAAATTCAAGATGAATTTTTTTTTTATGAGTACCATTCATTTCTCAAAATTGATTTTTTTTTGTGAAGCAAATTTACTATTTGCAGATCAGTTTCTAATTTTTTTCAATGATTTTCAGAGGGGAGGGCAAGTGTCCAAATTTTTTTTTTTAATTTTACAAAAAAAATTAATCAACAAAATTTTATTTGGTTAATTCTTTCACGAATTTTTTTTTTAGAGTACCATTCATTTCTCAAAACTGATTTTTTTTTTTTTTTGTGAGGAAACTTTACTATTTGTAAATCA
>JAFIDM010009631.1:221815501-221835606 GCA_023159025.1 Thereuonema tuberculata
TTTTTGTGATGAAACTTTACTATTTGTAAATCACTTTCTAATTTTTTTAAGGATTTTCAGATGGGGGCAAGTATCCAAATTTTTTTTTAGAAATTTAACCAAAAAAACATTAAACTACAAAATTTTTTTTGGCCAATTCTTTCACGATTTTTTTTTGGTAAGAACAATTCATTTCTACAAAATGATTTTTTTTGTGACAAAACTTTACTATTTGTAAATCACTTCCTAATTTTTTCAAGGATTTTCAGAGTAGAGCAAGCGTTCAAATTTTTTTTTTAAATTAACCAAAAAAAAAACAAAAAAAATTATAAAACAATTAAAAAAAATTTTTTTACGGCCAATTCTTTTATGTTTTCATAAACTACATGTCACAACGCATATTCAGGGAAAAAATTGTCATCCTACTTGTTTCCATTTAAAAACTGCAGCCAATTTTCAAATTTTCACAATTCGCTTTGAAGTACCAAATTGCATCAAACTTTCTGCTATTATTACCAACAGAATGTATATAAAGCAATAAAAATTGGCAAAAGTTCATGAAATTAAGTATAATAGCAGTACACAAAATCTCAGTTCTCAACTAGGTAGTGGGTGACATGGCCTGGATGACTTGACATGGAATAACCCTTCTGCGTAATTAATGAGATTTACTTTTTATCATATTATTAATTTATTCTCTTAATGTTTTGGAAATTATTTAACCATAATAAAAATGTAAAAAAATAAAAATATTAAATTAAATAAATACATTAATCATTGTAAGTATCACAGATGATTAAATTCTTTAATGAAATACAAATTAAATCTATTCATACAACAGTGATTATGGTAATAGACATTTTTGAGGAAGTATTTAATTACAGTAATGCTTTATTAAGATTTTTTTATATTGCAATATTAATGAGCACAATTAAATTCAAGTCAATAATAATAAATTTGAAAAATAAATTTAAATTAAATGTATAAATCATATTTTAAATTAAGAAAACGAGCCAAATAATTTGGTTTTTCCTTCCTTCTCATTTTAAGAGAATTTAAAAAAAAAATGAATCAGGTTTCTAATAAATGTTGCACTAAAAATTAATGCAAAAAAAAAAGGGGGGGGGGAGAGGAAGGTAAAATAATTTAGTAGGAAAAGGATATAAAGTGGAACAAATAAACACGTCTGAATTTGGCAGCATGCCATTTTCCAAGTTTATAGAAATTGGAAGGACAATTCATTGCTTCCAGACCAGATGTGGGGAAAATATGTGTGATAGTTGATGTAATTGATCAAAATAGGGCCCTTGTTGATGGCCCCTGTTCAGGAGTTCTTAGACAACCATTGTCTTTTAAACATCTTCATCTGACCTGTCTGAATTGTTAATTGTCTTACTTAAAGCGATCTATTACTTATGTGTTCAGATTATAGGATCATGGCTTCCTTTATTATTATTATTTTTTTTTGGAAGGCTTCCGCAGATTTAGTGAACGTATGGTCTATTATTAACGCGTTCATTGTCAAGGTGCTTTGAGAGGGCGATTATCATTCAAGGAAATTGATACCGTTTTGTAACATAAAGATTAAAAGGGAAACAAATTTACTTCATTTATAACTGATTTTTTTTTTTTTAAATTAAAGAAACAGAAAATAAATAAGTATTAAAATTCAATACACGAAATAATGACTATAAATAAATACAAAATAATGACTATATTGTAAATCTAAACTTAGAAGTCTAACTTACACTAAGCAGAGAATAAGTAATAATAATAATAACTTCAAACTTATATAAAAATGCAAGATGAAAATTTAACTGTGTTGGTGTTGGGAAATAACAGAAATTCAGTTTGTATGTTATGATGTTACTTATGTTATTGTATTTATATTCTATTATTTGTGAACCAGCTGAGATTTCGCAATGGCTATATCACATGAATCGAGAACCAATAAGTACAAGAATATCCTTCTATACTGGATTTTGTCATTATGAAAGGCTTTAAAAAGACTATTTGTTGTTTTGATGAACATGTCTGGGCTTATCAAAAGCTTTTCTAATGAGGCGACATTTTACAAAAATTCATTTTTACATTTTAGCAAAAAAATAAAAAAATCAAGAAAGGAAAGGTATTTCAAGGCAACTGTAACAATACAGCAATACTTCAAGAAATGTTCACTGAGAAGAGAACGTCATCATTATTAATATCGAAGTCAACTTTGATTTACGGATGTACTTTTAAAATTCTTAAGATGTTTCAGAATTACAATCAATGAAACAAGAACTTGCCGTTTATGGAAGTTGTTGAAATAATGTAATATTATAACGAGCAATGCCATTATGCTTAAATATATATCCTATCTATCAGGGGCGTATATAAGGGGGGGACCGAGGGGGCCCGGGCCCCTCCCGAAATAATGAAGATATGTCCTCCGAACGTTTTTTTTGGTTGAACAGATAGATTTTCATTGTTTTTTTTGTTTAGTTGAATAGATTTTTTGGCCCGGGCCCCCCCCCCCCCCGAAATGTCCTCCCATCGTTTTTTTTTGTTTTTTGGTTGAACAGATAGGTTTCCATGGGGTGTCGCCCCCCCCCCCCGAAAATATATTCTATATACGCCACTGCTATCTATATTTAAAGGCTTACGAAAGCGGGTAATGACTAGAAAAAGCAATATAAAAGAGTACAAATTGCATAAAAAAATTTGGAAAACGAATTACCAGATGAGACCACAAGTGACATGAAGGAAACCAAATTAAAATGGCCGACATAGAGTAACTGTAAAGAAACTAAAATCGAATTTAGAATTAAAATATAGTAGATGTGATTTTATAAAGGCAATCTTCGATTTGAAAAGAAAAAAGCGTAAGATCAAAAAAGAACTGAAAACATGGAAAAACCTTCATCTTGAGGTAGAATGAGAATTCAAGACTACTTAACGTACCTGAATATATAAGTTTCCCGTTGCCTACTATATTGGCACAAAATTAGTTAAAAGCGTTTAAAAACTATAAAAATCTAATAACATTTTAAAAAACATAACGTTTCAGAATCTTATTGCTCAGATTCCCTTATCAAGTGCCCCCCCCCCCTTATTTAAATGAAGGAAGAGGAAAAAAAAATGTGAAAGATCTTTCCTGGATGGAAGTCGTTGGCCAAATGAGTTTTTTTTTCCTTTTCCTTCATTTAAATAAGGAGGGGGGGACACTTGATAAGGGAATCTGAGCAATGAGATTCTGAAACGTTGTGGTGTTTAAAATGTTATTAGATTTTTATATTTTTTAAACGCTTTTAACTAATTTTGTGCCAATATAGTAGGCAACGGGAAATAGAATGAGAATAGTTTGAAAATGATGACGATAATAATACAAATTTCGCGAATCCAATAAGCCTAATCAAGTCAATCTGATATTTTCAGAGAATTAACAGCGATTTGTGAATTGCGTAGACTCTTTATTTTCAAATTTAATCAAATTAAATTCAATATTTCGCATGAAATGGATTACTTTGTTATTTAGGAAATTATAATTTTGAAGAATATACAAATCTACCAGAGTTAAAATATATGTTCTACTACAGTTCCAAGCAGGTAACTCTTCAAACATCGCCTACAATCTCGTCGGGGCGGAAAAGTGAATAATTAATTTTTATTTACAGAATAAAATATTTTGTAAATAAAAATTATGAATAAAAAGATAGCTTAAGATAGACTAAAGATTCAAATCTGAAATACATTTAGACATTATTCAGAAATATTTTTGTAACGAGAGTTTTTCCTATTAGGGTTAAATAAAATTGACAGTGGCCAGTTTGTGCCCTAGGCAAGCGACCTTGTGTTGCTCACCCAAATTAATATTATTCATTCATCAGTCCAAACTTATTGCATTTAGAAATAAATTCAAGAAATCAAAATTTAGTGGAAAAACAAAGAAAAAGAGAACTCCATCTATATTTACTTTTTTTCTAATTTTTAGTAATTGTAAAAAAATTAATGCATAAAATGCAAATAAAACAAAACAAAACAAAAAATATAAGAGCTTTAATTTCCGGAAACTCGACCTAACTTGATGTCTAGTTCGCCCACTGTTAAAACCAGCCGTGAAAACAGATGTTTAAAAAAACAAAAATTAAGAATGACTATAATCATTGAAAAAACATACTTGATTTTGTAAGTGCACTGTTACTAATAAGGATAATCAAATAATTACAAAAACAGTTATCACTACAGGTTATTGAAAACAAATGCTAAACATAAAAATATTAGATTTTGTTCTTAAAAAAGAGAGTTCGGCGATTATAATTATTTTTTTTTAACGATAGGTTATTTGTTGTCATCAATTATGGAAAAAGGTTTTTTTAAATTTTTTTTTTTAATATTTTTAACCAAAATTATTCCTCGATTTGTCTAGTTTGAGTTTTTAATAGAATTTCTTCTTACATATTTTTTTTTTCACTACTTATTAAAGGTTTTAGAAAGTTTTTAATAATAATAAGATATATGTTGATATAAAATTTCTGTATTATTAGTCACATTTTGTATTTTTTATTTAGTTATTTATTTAATTTAGCAAATTAAAAATCAAATCAAGAATTTATTGATTTATCATTTTTTTCTGTTTTGTTGATATGAATGAAATTAATGTTATTTATCATTTTATGAATGCCTTGTAGATAACAATTTTCTTTTTCATAGTAAAGACATAATAATACGAAATAGTTAAATATGTTTAAGAGGGAAGTTCTTGCTATTCTACATAATGGTTGAATTTTCTACTCTCACAGTTGGAACTACAATATTTGATTAAAAAAAAATATTATTCATAAGATAATAATATTCAATTGTTAATCTTCTGTTTACATAATGAATTGAATCATTCAATTTAAAATAAATGTCATTTTTTAAAGAATATTTTTCTTCGTACTTACTTTATTATTAGGTTTAAGGTTTATTTTATTTATTTACTTATTTATTTTTTAAATAATTTCTCTAGTTTAACTACTATAAGATCTTCTACTTTTCCAATTCATGTAGCTTTACAATAAACAGGGGAAAAAAACTTTATTAATGAAGTGATTTTGAAAAAGTTGTCTCTGACTTTTGTTGCTTCTTTTCTTTAGATATTGAGCAAACTACGAGCTCGTAGTTAGTATAACAATGGCAAGACCTATTTGTGGTAAGTTTAGCTATTAGCAGTTGTAACATTAAAAACCTATTAAGTTTGGTTAGTTATTACAATACTTATCAATAAATAATTGGAGTAAGTTTTACATTTACTAATGATTTCTAAATAATCTACCGACACATTTCAAAAAGACTCCACTGGGATGGAAAAAAAATCACTCATCAGCGAATGACCGAACCTGCCAGTAGATTATTCGACGACACTGGATGGATTTATAAAACTCTTGCTCTTACTTTATCTGTTCCAAACTTTCGTATCTTAAGATTGGCGGAAAAAATTATAAATTTCATTACGTAATTACAAAAAAAGGGAGGGGGTTACATAAATTGATTAAATCAAACACTTTCATATTCTAAATCCGATTATAGTAGCTTTGCTTTAGGACTACTTTATAGCATTACACAAGGATGGAATTTCCTGCAAAAAAAAGTTAATTATTCGTAATGAAACGAAGAGTAATTATTAATGAAAAGCTACTGAACTTTCATGAGGAAAAAAAAAAAACAACCGTGGCTGGTTCAGGTAACATTCATCCTAATAATAATTCTTCCAAATTATAACTACGATTTCAGTATATTTAATCTTATATTTATTTACGAATTGTATCAAGTGTATAAAATATTGTTGTACTCATTGCTTATAAGTGTTTTTCGTCTAAAACAGATCCCTGCACCTGCTCAGTTGCTCGTGTCAAGTGGCAACTTAAGGAGTGCGGACACCTCCTATGTCCTTCTTGCGTCCAACACACGGGCGATAAGTGTCTCGTGTGTAAAACTTCGTTCAGTGATTGGAGCCTTATCACTGATGAACCGTTACCGCCTAATAGCCGAGATAAGAAGAGAAAACGGGGATAGCGAACAATAAGAAACGAAAAGGACTATTATTTTAACAAAAAAACAAAAACAAAAAACAATCGACTGTGTGTAATCAAGGCTTTGAAAATACATTCCAAAATAAAACAACAATAATCAGTGAACTCAAAGCTTTGATATCAGTTTGTTTTTCCTAGTCATTTTTGATCTATTTGCTTGTTATTTATTTTGTATTTTACTGTAAATAAATGTAATGCAGTAAAAGTTTTGCTCTTTTTTTATTGTACTTATAGATATTTTAAGTTATGTTAAACTTTCTCAGGACTGAATAGTAGTTGTGACATATGAATGGTTTCTGTTCTGATAGCTTGATCGTAAGTCGAAAATACGCCAAACTATTATAAGGAAAACTATTATATATACAATGAAGACGGCCGCGCGGTTGGCGTTGTCGCTATGACATCGGCCTCTCACCTCTGAGTACCGGGGTTCGGTTCTCATGTGGGTTTCGTGATGGGCAGGTTTTCTCGGGGTTCTCCCGTTTCCCCTGCACTTCTCCCACCATACTTTCTCAGTCTTTCTCTCCATCTGTCCTTCTTTCCGTGGGTTAGTATAATAGACCTCCGATCGCAGTGCTTGGCTTCTCTGCCACCCACATTCACTACATAAACTACAATGAAGACGCCGGCACACAAATTTGAAAGTTTAAACAGTTAAAATGACTATAGTTTTATAGTCAGGCTTTCTCTAATCCAAAGGTGAAACTAGTCATTTTAACTGTATTTTTAATGTGTTAAAATGTTTTTTGAACTTTTAAATTTATGTGTCGGCGTCTTCATTGTTAACATTTAAGTGCACAAGTTAAGCTCTCAAATATATATTCTATATATATATATGGTTTTTATTTTATATAACTCATGGAACTCGCGAAATAAACAAGTAAATATTAAGTTTATTTTGAATAAATAGATACAATAAATATTACGTAGATAGCTGTGTACTAATATGATCAATATTTCGAAACTAATTCACTTGTTACGACTGTTTTCTAGTAAATACCGGTACAGAGAATAGAGAGAGGGGAATTGGCCTCCAACAAAGCCATCAAATTCTAGTTCTAGTTGACTTACCTCAACATTACTGAAAAAGTGGAGAACACTGGCGCGATCTACGACAATGGTCTATAAATGCATGCGTAAATATTATGTCCAGGTTTCTACATACCAAAAATATTCAATTTTTTTTTATTTTAAAGTGTTCGATTTTTTTAAAATTTTGAAAATTTTGGTCGTAAATGCGAATTTTCATAAGTCGAGGACTACCTGTGTTCTTTTTCTTCACTATTTCTTATTAGCTAAACGGTTTCCAAGCCCTAGTGGAAATTTCTGTAAATTCTCTTCCTCTTTCCTTACAACTTAGATTCTTTTGTGTTATGGAATATTATATGACTCTTATAATGTTACTAGGAATACGCTGTACTATTCATCCCGTAGTGGTGACTGAGCTGAGAAGTTCCTTTTGATGACGATCGGGAGAAAGAGACATAATAATCGTGTTCATATTTTAATTCAGCCATAAATAAGCATCGTATTAAGTTTTATGAAAATACATTTAGCCGTTTTAGCGAGATAAGTGTAAAAACGAAAAAAAAAAAGACAAACAAACAAAACAAGAACAAAACATGTTCAAGGGCAGTAGTGAGACTTTGCATTCCCAGTCAACAATTTAATTGGTGTAAGTTTATTTCTCGTCCTTGACAGTTAAAAGCTAAAATTTAATTTAATTTAACAAGAACTATTTAAGAATATTTCGTAGAATTGCCTAATAAACAAATGGAAATATTCAAAAGGCCAATTCCGCAGAAAAGTAAATCACTATTTATTACTAAGTAACAATCGAAAGGTAACTGAATGATCTAAATGAAAATGTAATAGACTCATCTGTTATACTACATCAAAATGTAGGAGTGGAGGCAAAAAGCTTAAGGGTAATTTTTAAATTTTGTAATTATTTAAATAGTTTAAATACTTTAAGGCAACAGAATGACAAATAACTGGCTTTGGATTACTTATTCATAGAAGAGTAAATGGGTGAATCTACAGAAAACCTGCAATTTCAGTCAAAAATTTTTGAGATTTTAAATTACAAGATTTCCTTTTCAAAAAAATTGAGATGATTGCTTTTGACGTTCTTACATCCATGATATGTGTGGTTCAGGTCAACGCATTTTGGTTATTTAAAAAAAAAAAAAAATGATGGTAGGCTAAGTCCACAGAAGTGACTTGTGTTAATAACGATGTCGAATTTTAATATAAATTATATTCGAAATAGTGAATTTACGTGGGAAAAACCATGAAATAAATAAATAGAAGACTAATTTATGAATTAAAAGAACTTTTTATCAAAAGAGGAAATCATGTATAATAAAAATGAATCAGACTGTCAATCTTAAACGTCTATAAAAATGTAAATATAAAATTACATATATCATATATTATATTATATATATATATACATTATTATATATTATAAAAGCGTTATTTTGTCTGTCATAAGACTTTACGTTTGTCCAATTTTGTGACAAAGCTATGAGAGATAGATTTGTCATGTAAATGGATAAAAATGTAGATATTTTTAAGACAAACAAAATGCTACAAAAATCTTTCGAAAAAAGTTTTTGGTTTCCAAGATGGCGCCTTTTAAAGGGTCAAATTTTGACTTTTTCTCAATTTAAACGAAAAGTATAAAAGATGGAAGAGAACATTATATTGAGAAAATGTTGGTATTTGTAAGTTCTATCGAACGATGTATCACTTATTCACAAACGCTTCAGCGTTTGCAAGATACATGCAAAAATGTGAATTTTCGGTGTGTGACGCCGACCCGCAATACATCCGAGTTATTCGGAGAAGCCACAACGGGCTGGGAAGTTATATATTCTCCGACGATCGCAACATTAATTTGCTAAATAAATAAAGTTTTTTTTTTTGAATGCTATATATGCAAGGGTTCCGGAGCGAAGCGACGGTACCCGGCTATTATTATTATATATTATAAAAACATATATTATAAAACGTTATTCTGTCTGTCATTCTGTAAGCAAAATGCTAAATTACTAAAATGTTACTGAAATAGAGAATCTATTCATAAAAAATGAAAATATATTAAACAACTGTCCAACTATACTGATTGGCGACGTAAATATAGATATTTTCAAAATGAATAAAAACAATGTAGTACAGAAATACGTAAAACTTACGTGCAATAATGGTTTCAAAAATCATCTTTACGGAACAACAAGAAACTGTACAATTCATAGAAATACGAAAACAAATATAGATCATATTTTCATAAATAAACATGATATCAAAACACCAGGAATAATATGTAAAGAACGAATCGGATAACAGTTGAAAATGAGAAAATAACACATCCAAATATAATCTATAAAGAACTAATCAATGATGTTAACAAAACAAAATTCATGAAAATCTACATATATAAAAAGAAAAGTCCTGACTCCCTCACTCACTGACTCATCAACGCTCACCCCAAACCCTTGGATCTAGAAAGCTTTAATTTTGCACAGAGGTTTCCTTTATGATGTAGACAAGGAATATGGTCGGATTTTTCAAAATTCGGGATAGGGAATAATCTGGCAAACTGACGATGAAGTGTATGGCGGCAACCCCAGATGTGTGGCGCCAACCCGCAATACACCTGAGTTAAGTGGAGAAGGGCACAACGGGCTGGAAAGTCGTATATTCTCCGATCTCAATATTAATTTGCTAAATAAATATATATATTTTTTTTTAATGCTATATACGCAAGGGTTCCGGAGCGAAGCGACCGTACCCGGCTAGTATAATTATAAATATCCTTATTGGCATTTAACAAAGACTGGAAGTGAAAGACAAGTCTTCGTGAAAAACATAGTATCCGCTATTGTTGATGATTCTCACTTCCATGGACCCCAAATGTCCACGGAAGTGACGAATACTTATGTTTCTTGACCCATGTGCTCTTCATTTTGAGGTTAGGAACATGTGTCATTCAGAAAATTAAGTTTACCATATTTCAATTATCATGCCTAGAAATAATCATTTTTCCATAGAAAAATTAGGTTCTAAACATGACCACAGAAGTGACGGGATGAGCTGTGCAAATTACGAAAAATGAATAAAAAGGAAATATTTTTCTGACAAATGTGCGACTCAGACGAATAAAATCACTTTCCAATCCAAAATCGCCGTGTAAACTTTTGTTTTTAAGTGAAATAGAAGACAACCAGCGCATCGGGTGGATTTTTTAGAAAGTTTAGGAATGTCCACAAAAGCGATGGCTAAACCTTGTGACAAGACTTGAGGTTGCAAAAAAAATTTACTGATAATTCGAAAAAAAAATTCACTCAATATTATGTTAAATTTAAGTATTTTCTGATTTTACAATATATATATTATTTTAAAAATATTAAAAAATAAAGCAGTTTGGATCTTTAGAAGCTATCCAACTGTAGCTTGTGACAGTCCACGGAAGTGACGAATCACCTTCTGTGAACAACTTTTTTTTTGGAAATTCCATAAAATTTAAAAAAAAAATTATACTAAACTATAGTATATTTTGTATATCAATGTGTGATTTTGAAAAATGACAAATATTTTCAATCATTTACAATTTATTGCTCTGTGACACGAATTACAGGTTTTCTGTAGATTCATTCAAATGTATTTAACAACAGTTAAATCAAATAGTAAGTAATAAGGAAGAAAATACGTATTACAATTCATACATTTAGACGCCCAACAATGTATGTTTAGTTTTGCACAAAGAATATGGTGATGACATTTGAAGTGAGGATGAAAATAGGAAACAACCGAGATATCTTCTGGTTGAAATTTCTTTACATAACAATTTCCCACAAGGAAAAAAAAAAAAAACAGGTTTGGAGTCTTCTACTTGAAAAATAGACAGAAAGAGACTAACTCCCCTATGTTTGCAAGTGTAGAACTACCTGGACAAATAACAGCTAAAAAAGGAAAATTGTTGGATCAAGTCAAAGTTCGGGTAGGAAAACTATTTCTTTTTACTATTGACAAAATTGTAAGTTTATCACTTAATAAGCAACTAAATAAACTAAAAATAAATATAAAATACACTGTTATTCAATGAGTTTTTGTTTGTTGATTAAAGTTCAAAACACATTTCCCTAATCAACTTTTGAAAGCTATTAAAAAAATAGAATAAAACGCAAATCCTAAATACGCTGCTTCTATATAAGTTTTATATTCTTACAGGTGATTAAGTTTGAATTAAATTTATTCCTAAGTGGAAGTGATTTACCTCCATTTGATAACGAGATGGTAATCTCAAAATACTCATATTCTAGTCATAATAAAAGAAAGAAAAAAAGAAAAGAAAAAAATCAGATTTCGCCTCTGAGGACTATTTGTTTATACTCTGATTCTGATTTGGTTTTTAAAATTCATTTTTGAGATATAATTCAGCAATTTTTATGTACATATTATAATTAGTTTAAAGTTGTGAATTAGTGATGCAGAATAGTTTCGCTAGTTTCTTTTTAACTGCTCTAGACTGACTGGACCATTGGATTTTGGAATGGGAGGGGTAAAGATGGTTATAGCCCACCAACGCTGAACTTTCCAACCAAACATAACAGATCCAAAATTCTTATTTTTCTTATTTTCGGATGCAGCGGGAAAGGGGAGTAAGCCAATGGACTGAATTTATTTAGAATCTTTAAGGCTTAAAACAATTCTAATGAACTATTTTTTTCTGTACAATGTGATCTGTTCTTAATTTCAACTTTTATTTGCAAGAGAATAATTAAATAATAAAAGGTAAAATTCCCAATATGGTAACACAACTAAATTATGTGAGGATTGAAAAGCATTTTCTCGTTTCGTACTTTCATTAGCAAACTGAATGCCATTTTAAACTAATATATAATGAGGCTTATCGAAACCATCAGTCTGTGTGTACATCAGTCTTTTAAGCTAATAATTCCACGTTATTTGATAAAAGTGACTCCAGTAAATTGACTCCGGTTCAACATTTAAGTAGATAAAATCGATTGAATTCATTTTTTTTTTAAAGAAAATTGAAACTAATGTTTGTATTCAGTAGATTTTAGAGTCTGAATAGAGGCTTTTCGTTTTTGTCATTTTCATATATAAAAAAATAATAAAATAAAGTCAGGAAAGTAGGCTTTAAGCTCTTTGGAACTTGTTGCTTTTTACATTTAACATTCCGAAATTCTTTTCCGCCAATCACAGGACACGAATTTGTAAGCCTATTTAAAATCAGTAGGCGGAAGGATATATGACTCATTAATTAAGTAGGTCAGACAGAAAATAGTTCCGACTTCCACTTTAGGGATTTTCTTTTAAGTTTTTCCGTTCTCATATTACATTTAATGCACGTTAAACCTTCTTACTTAAATTAACAATAAAATGAAATAAAATAAATTAATAAGAAAAAACAGATTATAATAATTAATAAGAAGAGATAACAACATTGATCAAAGGTTGTTTTGTTATCTACACAGGTGATTCATTTTTGGTCCTTTGAGGTTTTGTCATTTGAAAGGACTTAAAAATGCTATCTTCAATCAATTACGAAAAAAAATCAAACATACATTCATTTCGAAATTCATTGCGCAAATTAGGAAGTTTCTTTTGTTTTGGAAAATAGCGGAACAAAAACAAAATTACACTAAAAAAACAAAATCTTGGCAAATAATTTGTTTTATCCTACTCTCCTAGGAAAGTGAGTTTCATGAAATGAGAGAGACTCTGTCACTTCTAGTACACATTGTACGATTATTGATCGATGCGAGTCGTTCGACGGACAAATTGGCCGAGGCAAAAGGGCGGAGCCAGTGTCGGGCGGCAAAAGATCAAAGAATGTTGCTGTTGACGAATCTTCCATGGCAGAAGATTTATTTTGTTGCAATTCCGCTCATTTTCTTATTTGTACAATTGTATCTCAATTGTACTTAATTTTAAAGTATTTCTACTATTTGCAGTATTGAAGAAAATAAGGGGGTTTTTTTTTCCTATTTTTTTTTTTTTTTCAATTCTTTAACAACTATGATGAATTTGATAGATTTGCAAAATTGCCAACTCAAATACGTTTTTTCCTATTTAAAAAATAGGAAATAGGATACCTAAATTCATTAAAAATGAATTTCTATTATTTGTAGTGTTGACGAAATAAACCTACGTCATTTATGAGACGACGAATTTTGCTTGAGGTGAAATAGGTATTCGATGAACTGTGTTGACGGTGGATTGTTCACTACCTGTAAATAAGTAACTTAGTGAATAAATAATTAAAAAAAATCATCTTCCATTTACTTTTAATTTCAACATTATCAGATTGAACTATGCAGACCATGTTGTTGTAGTGATTTTGTTTATTAGATACCTAATCTCACGATCACGTTTTGATTACGAGATCGTTGGGAACACAGTTATCTTTAGAGAATTCTTTTGATTTACAATAATTCGTAATCCTTACTAACTGAAGCGATCCAAAAATTGAAATATATGGGATGGTATTAGGGTGGGATAATGGACTTTTTTTTTTTTAATTTTAACAAGAGTTAATAGGCTTATTTAATTTTAAATATAACAATAGTAATTCTGTAGAATAAATTAACGGAAACATCATCATTAGCTTCACAACTCTTGGCGAGCCTGAGCTTCTTTACACTAGGATTTAAAGACAGTTATAAAATTTATGAAAAAATATTCTTTCAAACTTGTTTACTGTAAAGAATGTATACTCTTTAGATAAAAATAATGATCATCACTATATAATTTTAATAGTATTATAAGAATTGCTGTATTACTGCCATTCGGAGTACCTGAAGTTTGGAAGACTCCATTCTCCGTGGGGAGGAAAACCAATCAACGAATTCGAGTTTTTTATGGATTCGTCCATTGATTGAGTCATCGGATCCTTAGTGGAAACTGGAATCCTTTATTTCTTTGTTTTTATTTAAATTTGTGCTTGAAATTGGATATTACGACGATCTAAAGCAACGATTAAATTAAAAGTAAATAAGTAATTAAATAAATAAATACATAAATAAATAAAGCAAGCTTTGCTTTATTCTTTTAACCTTCTTTTCTCTTTATCAGCGGATGTTACATATTCCTTACAGACCATTAAAGATTATATAATGACATGGTTATGATAAAGTTTGAATGTAAGTAAAACCACTTAAAACTAAAAATAAATAAATAAGCATAATATATTATGTAGATTTTAACGTGAGTAAGTTTTAAGCAACTTAAGATAAAATTGATGCCACCACACATCACAATTTAATAAGCTTATGTAGTCTACAACACAAAAAAAAAAAAAAAAACACGAATACTCTCCAAAGTACTCGTGGTTTGTTTTTTTTTTTTTTTTTTTTTTTTTGTATTTTATTGTACGTACATAAACTTATTAAATTGTAATGTGTGGTGGCCTCAATTTTTATCTTAAACATAATATATCGATGTAATATCGAATATAGATATAATGATAAAAGACTTGGCGAAACATGCTGAAATTGTATTCATTTTGAATGCGTATGTGTTTATATATATTTTTCACTGTTCTTAAAGTAAAGATATATGACTGTATATCATCAGCCATAGTCTATAGAAATTTATATCTGTGAGGGGAAGGGTCAAAGAAACCGACCATCAACAACAAGAAAACATGTAGCAATCTTCAAAATTTCGGATGGGATGGGGACTGAGTCCCTTCCGCATCCCTTTAAAAATAAAAAAATAAAAATAAGTCCTAGTCTATGCATTTTGGCAAGATAGTCCCTACATCTGCCAATGGTATTTAAAAAACACAACTGGCAAAAGTCAAAAAATTGATTCTTTACGTTTTTTGTCGGAATTGTGATATGATAGTCTTATACATTAACATTATGAATATATGATATGATTAAGTATTCACCAAGATGTGCAACAATATTATGGCACAGCAAACCGATCAGTATAAATTTAAATATTCCATAAGAACTTAGAAGATAAAAACAGTTACATTATCATGACTACGATAACATTCAGGAATATATTAATAAAAGGAACTGTAGTAATTTGTGAGCTGAATTAATATAAACGTGATTTGCTCAAATAAATTGGCAGTGGAAGAAACTCCTTAGAATAATTAAGACACACGCCGTTCATGGAATTTCAGGATACTGGAAGTCATGAAGTAAATTACAGCAAATTCAATTAAATTTAATCCAATAGGAAAGGGATTACATTATATGTTTGAAAGGTTTACGTGAACGAAGATCTGAAAAGATGTTCCGGACGTTTGCTTTAATTGAGCCGTTTCTAGGTGTTCTGCCACCGCACCGTAGGCGAGGACTGAAAAATGCCGCCCCCTCCCTTTCCCCCTTCCCCTCGCGAGATAGCGCATGCGCCTCTTTCTAGAGTTCTTTGTTTAATAATTAATAATTTCGCTATTTATATATATATATATATAAAATTAATTTTTTCCGTCCTTCGGCCGCCCTAAAATCTAGCCGCCCTAGGCGGCCGCCTAGTCTTGCCTAATGGTAGAAACGGCCCTGATTGAAAAGGGTTTCTATGACGTCTGTGTGCAGTAAAGTATTAAATATTTATAGGATTTATCCGAATATAAGTGATGAAACGTGTTCGATCGAATAGATATTAAATATCTGTGAATCGTGATTAAGGTAGATTCCAAATTGATGCCAGAAACTTCATCGAGTGAATACAAGATCAGTGATACGTTACTTCAATATAGATCCTGAGTTATTATTCTCTATTGCGAAAGAAACCGAATGAAACTTAAAATTCAAGTTTAATTGATAAGATAATTTCGTTTGATTGAATTGAGTTAACCTAAAGACATCTGGAATCAATTTATTAGAGTGGAATCAAAGTATTAAGTAACTATAAGCTGCGTTAATCGTTATTTAGTCCAAGTTAAGGAACCATAATCATATTTATCTTAATTGGACAGTTGCCAAAAGAAGTGTTTCAGCTTAAGAAGATTCATATTTATTTATATGATTAATTGTAAACTTTACCATACAGAATATTATTATGTTTGGTTATTTATACACTCTGCGTCAAGTATTTATTTATTTATTTACCTAATACATAAACTATATTGATAGATGAAGAAATAACCTAAAACGGTTAACAAATATTTCATTTTAAATATTAAAACAACCCATCATATATAGTTTTCCGTTTCAGGCAAAAAAGTGATTTCGTTTTTTTGTTACGCTAAAATGCAAATTTCGTTTTTCGTTAATGTTTTAACGAAATAATTAATATGAAATAAAACAAAGAAAAATTTACTACATAAAAATTAATTAAATAACTTTCTTAAAAATTATATACAAATTTACAATATATATATACAATGTACATATATATATTATATTTTTGAATTAAAAATAATTTTATTAACATTACTAAATGATATAATTATCTATTATAATTATTATTGGTATGGTGGGGAGGAAATAATTATTTTGAAGGCATTATATAAATAGTAATATTAATTAATATAATTTTACTATTGCAGAAATATTAGTTACTTTAATTAATTAATGTTTTCGATTCATAAATTATCTGTTTCTTTTGAGCTTCCCCATTTTCAAAAATTCGGTAAAATTCGATACTACAAGATTTCTCATTGTAGTTTGTGTGGAATCCCACTCCCAGGAACGGGAACAGTCCTACCAGCTACACGCCTTCGAGTGGATCGTCAATATGGGTAAATCTGGCTGATAAGGACGGAACAGTTGACTGGCGAAGCGTGAATGAAATGCGCAATCTCTTTATTTCTTGTGCTCATTCAATTTCAATTTGTGCTCGTTAAACTCCCCCATACTCGACAATGTAATTTTCGAGAAAAGTGATGAAACGAACAGGAGAGGGAAGGGTGAAGCTGCATTTCTTTGAAGTTCCGAAACTAAAATAGAAACAATGTGTCATCTTTCTAATGAAAAAAAAAAAAACAAATTTACTTTTTCCTTCTTGTTACTTTTTCTGTTACTGCCATTTGAAGAATTTCGTTAACGTTTTTCGTTGCCATAACGTGATTTATATACGGGAATCGCAACGTGAACGAATACGGTAACCACAATAGCGGGCTCTGTCATGAAGAGAGTTTTTGCCATAACGTGTAAGCGAACACGGTAAGCTAATAAACAAGATGAAAGACATACTACAGATCGCTGCATTTGGAGGCATTGACGATGATTTGTTTGAGAGGATCTAGTGTTACACAATATCCTGAGAGAAAGAAACATTCAGGTTCGAGAAGAGGAACATCCAAGGTTGAATTTAAATGAAATGAATGATGAGGATTGTCGATTGTATTTCCGTTTCGAAAAAAACGAAATACAGCGACTAGCAGATGGCTTACAAGCAATAATTGAAAATGAATTGAAAGTGAAATGAAACCTCGCGCAAGAGTATCAAGTCGTCATTCATGTTAAATCTAATTCTCTAAGGTTTATCGTTACTCATGTTTCCTACCATAAAGCGATACGATATTCGAGGAAAGTTAACGTTTCCCGTTAACGGTATTTCCTCTACGGGACAGTGACGCATGCGCAGAATAACAGTCATGTGACTTCAGCGCTACCGTATAGAATAGCGGGCTGGGCAAAAACTCTCTATTAAGTTTAATCAAAAATCATTCCGTTATTTCGTTACGTCATGCAAAAGTTTTCCAACTTATAAAAATATAAGATACCACTTGTACAAAATCTGACAAATGATATATTATTTTAAAGAACAGGCAATATTCTGTGTAATTTCATGAAAATTACATCAAATTGCAATCCTTAAAAAAATTAATAGACACGGATAAAAAAAAATAATAAAGTGTTCAGGGCATTATCGTTTTAATTATTAACAAACCGTGTTTTCGAAATACTGAACTTGTAAGCAATTACTGATTTATGATATTTATCAAATAACATCCACTGATCTTATTTTGTCATTTTACCTAAATCTGATAAGATAATTGTGGTGAGATATCTGGCAACATCTTGCCGAATTTTCAATTATCTCTTTATTTTTTTATTTTTGTAAACAAAACGGCATGCTCTGTATATACATTGTAAACAAAAGTTACTCAAAAATACAGTTTGTAATGAAAACCTTTTGGCAAAGGTCCCATCGGATAATCCTCAATTTTCAAAATTATTTTTTTAGGCAGTTACTGAGGAACTTATTATTAAAAAAGAAAAAAGTTAATTAAAAAAAATTAAATAAATATTTTTTTTGTTCTAGAGTGTTCAAATACAATTAGGAAAGCATTTTGTCAATTAATTTATTTTGCAATATTTTTTTCTTACGTTTTCATCGATTTGCTTACATTCGAATGACTCAATTCAAGAGAATACACATCAGTTCACCCATACGCTAGCTTTATCAGCTCCTGAGACGTCAAACTGAAAGATAAAAATCTTACATGAATAAAGAACAAAAACAAATAAACTGAAATTCTCATTTTCAATTTTATTTTTAATAACGATAAGAATCGATAGATTTAAGTAGATTGCTTCATAAGTTTATTTAGGAATAATTAAATGTAGCGTTATTGGAACAGTCAAAACTTAATTCCATTATTATTCATTTGACCTTGAGCTGAATTTGATAATTACACTTAAAAATACAATAAATAGGAGAATTTTTAGTTTGTTTTTTTATTTAGGTTTTAGATGTTACTCTTTCAATTTAACGTCAGAGGAGCTGAGAAATCGGGCCTATGTGTAGAGGGCTGTGATTCACCCATTAGATTGCTATGACGCTACTACATTATCAATTACGTCGAGATCATGGCTAAATTTTAAAGAATTTGTCAACTCAAACTTAATCTACTTTGTTCCCTCCATTACGACTGGGAAATCAAACACATACACCATCTGCTAATCAATTCACTCAAGTTTTATAAATTCATTGCGCAATTTTCGTATTTATAGGTGCAAATTTCTGTTTTGTTGTTTTTTTTTTGTTTTTTTTTTTTCAATAGTAATTGTTGAACTGCAGAAGGCGGGGAAAGAGAAAAATGTATACTTTAATAGAAAGTGAGACTCATTAAATCTGTCTGTGTATGTTACCCCTTCTTGAAACACGGTCGTTAAAGCTAAGTACACACTGCTAGATATGTTGCACGATTTGTCTATAGACCGTCAAAGACGGGTCAGGAGAAACGGTCTATAGACCGTCTAGAGACACCGTTCTTTGTCTCGTCTAGCGTCCACACTACAATGTGAATTTCTCAGTCTCATCTTCGCAGTCCACCATGGAGGACGTTGTTTTGTGTGGAATGAGTTCCTGCTTAGTGCTAATTACAAGTGAAAATGACCCAAAAATAAATACTAATATATGGAACTTTCTAAATAAACAAATAAATCATAAACAAAAAAATTTGAAAAATATTGAAATAGAAAAATTACTAAAAATTTATGATGTAAATATCATCTTCAAAGAGTTTAAAAATGTATTTTTAAAAAAGAAAACAAATAGTAATGAAATAACAAGTTCTAATTTAAAAAAATTGAATTTCACGTAAATATTTTAAAAATTCTTTTAAAACAGACTGGGACGTGTCTCGCCTCTAGACACCAAGTGACGTCCACACTGTCAAAATGTTGCGCAACATGTCTCACGTTGCATGCTGTCTCCCATCTTGGTCGGGAGACTTTAGACATGCGATTTTTGGTCTCGCAACGGGCCCGAGGCGGGGGATTTGTCTAACCCCCTGTTTCCCAACGTGGGGCGCACGCCACACAGGGGGGCAATTTGATTGTTAAGGGGGGCAACCGAAAAATTGGTTTTTTTTTTTTTTTCTTTTTGGTTAAAAAGTCGTTTTTTTTCTTTTTTGGTTGTGAAAGTTATACCTAATTTGGTGGGGCATAGCATACGTTAGTTACTTTAGGTGGGGCATAGCACAAAAAAAGGTTGGGAAACACTGGTCTAACCTGAGACAACCTGAGACACGTCTATAGACCAAAATCGCGCAACATGTCTAGCAGTGTGTACTAGGCATAACATTAACATGTAGAATGAAAAAGGACGATCTTATTTATTTATATATAT
>JAFIDM010009631.1:221849870-221861215 GCA_023159025.1 Thereuonema tuberculata
GTTTTCCTTTCCAAAAAAATTGAGATGATTGCTTTTGATGTTCTTACATCCATGATATATGTGATTCAGGTCAACGCATTTTGGTTATTTAAAAAAAAAAAAAAAAATGATGGTAGGCTATGTCCACAGAAGTGACTTGTGTTAATAACGATGTCGAATTTTAATATAAATTATATTCTAAATAGTGAATTTATGTGGGAAAAACTATGAAATAAATAAATAGAAGACTATAATTTATGAATTAAAAGAACTTATTATCAAAAGAGGAAATCATGTACAATAAGAATGTATCAGACTGTAAATCTTAAACGTCTATAAAAATGTAAATATATAATTATATATATCATATATTATATTATATACAGTGCAACTTGGATAATTCGAAGCTGAAGGGACCACTACAAAACTTCGAATTATTCAATACTTCGAATTAAACAAGTTACATCTTTTAACTTTAATTTCAGGTCCACTGAATGCTTGAAAAGATTATTCTGTCAATAAGTAAATATTTATTCAGAAAGATCATGTTATGAAAGACTTAAACACTATATGTATGTAAACAAAATAAGATTTATATTACGTAAGCTACAGTACATATTACATTCAAAACAGAAAATTATAGTTTTTCAAAAAATTGTGCAATGTCTGATTGTTTTGTAGAATTCAGTCGCTTAAGGTTATCAAAATCATCAAGCATGTTTAGTGAACGGAAAACAGCTTCACTTACGTTGGTTTGTCCTTCAATGTACTGACGAAATTCGGCGCTATCCCGTACTCGTTGGCGATTTGGCATTTCTTCACACCCTTTTCAACCTCGCGAATGACGGCGACCTTTTCAGCGAACGTTAAATTCTTGTACACGCGTGGTTTACTGAAAGACATGGTGACACTGACAGCAGGAAGCTCGAATGGCGTCTGAAGCGTCACGTGTCGAATGGCGTCACGTTTCGAACGGTGGCGGGAAGGGGATTTCAGTTGTCACGTGTCGAAGTTGTCACGATGAAACGCCGAAAAGTCGTTATGGTTCGAAATTTTCATAAAAAACTTCGAATTAAGGAAGTTGAACTTCGAATTATCCACGATTTTTTAACGTTGATTTAATAAGAAATTCAAGGGACTAAGAGAAATCTTCGAATTAACCACGATTTCGAATTAAAGACGTTCGAATTATCCAAGTTGCACTGTATATTTATATAATTATAAATATCCTTATTGGCATTTAACAGAGACTGGAAATGAAAGACAAGTCTTCGTGAAAAACATAGTATCCTATGTCACTTGACCCCAAATGTCCACGGAAGTGACGAATACTTATGTTTCTTGACCCATGTGCTCTTCATTTTGAGTTTAGGAACACGTACCGGTATCATTCAGAAAATTAAGTTTACCATATTTCAATTATCATGCCTAGAAATAATCATTTTTCCATAGAAAAATTACGTTCTAAACAAGACCACAGAAGTGATGGGATGAGCTGTGCAAATTACGAAAAATGAATAAAAAGGTAATATTTTCCTGACAAATGTGCGACTCAGACGAAAAAAAATCACTTCCCAATCCAAAATCGCCGTGTAACCTATGGCTTTTAAGTGAGATGGAAGACAACTAGCGCATCGGGTGGATTTTTTAGAAAGTTTAGGAATGTCCACAAAAGCGATGGCTAAACCTTGTGACAAGACTTGAGGTTGCAAAAAAAAATTACTGATAATTCGAAAAAAAAAAATTCACTCAATATTATGTTAAATTTTAAATTTAAATTTTTTAAATTTTTGTATTTTCTGATTTTACAATATATAAATTATTTAAAAAATATTTAAAAATAAAGCAGTTTGGATCTTTAGAAGCTATCCAACTGTAGCTTGTGACAGTCCACGGAAGTGACGAATCACCTTCTGTGGACAACTTTTTCTTTGGAAATTCCATAAAACTTAAAAAAAAAATTATACTAAACTATAGTATATTTTGTATTTCAATGTATGATGTTGAAAAATGACAAATATTTTCAATCATTTACAATTTATTACTCTGTGACACGAATTACAGGTTTTCTGTAGATTCACCCTTATATGCTTTCTATGAAAGATACAAGTACTCAAACTATCTACACTCGCTTGAATTTAAGTCTTTTATGATACTGATCTTAACTTTTGTATTTTTTTTCCATACTTCTAGTTATCTATACTACTAGTATAAAGCTGAAGAGTTTGTGTGTTTGAACGCGCTAAACTCAGGAACTACCAGTCCGATTTGAAAAATTCTTTTTGCGTTAGATAGCCCATTGCGCATTGCGTTTATTGAGGAAGGTTGTAGGCTATATAACATCACGCTACGACCAATAGGAGCGAAGCAGTAAACATAAACGTCAATCAACGGGTGCGGCGGGGTGGCTTGGCTGCACGACGAAAACCGAACATTACCGAGATGGGCCGAATTTAATGCGGGTGACATCGCGGGGCACATCTCGTTTAAAGATATTTGCATTTATTTATTTATTTATTTATTTATTTATTTATTTATTGTTATTGATAATGCGATGTTTTACTATTCTCTCTCTCTCTTTTTTTTTTTTATATCGGGTTCTGGTTTGTACTGTTTTAGGCGGGCATTACACGGTTGAAAATTGGGTGGTTCTGTGCTGGGAATTCCTGCTGGCTAGCAGTTTTTTAGGATGTGTTCTATTTTCTTGCTGGCTGGCTGATTTGAAAGCGAACAGCGCTCCTGTGGCGAATTGAAGAAGTTTCAATTTTCAGATGGGTGGATGTATATTCTTGCTGGGTCGTGTAATACACTCTAAATACCTGATGAGAAACCGGTTTAAACACGCGAAAATCGGCAAATTCCTAGCCAACATCCCGCACAGAACCACCCAATTTTCACCCGTAAAAAGCCCGCCTTAAGGAAGAGATTCTGGTTATTCAGAAAATGCTCAAACAGGTTACAAGATTTTAATGAGTAAAATCGCCGTTAAAGGGCAGTAGGAAAAATGAAGTGAAACCAAATTAGTCCAATATTTCAAAAGCGGGAGCAACTACAGTTTAGAAATTTTGCCCATATTCTACGTAATAATTCATTTTAGTTTTTTTTTTTTTTGGTTCACAAAACTGTCAAGTACTTGTGAAACTGGCAATGTTAAGCATATATTAACAAGTTTAAAAGTGGCTTCATTGCAGTGTTTTACTTTCTATTAGTTTAACGTAAATAAAAGAGTAATAGAAGTAGATGAGTAGATCATAATTACTGTGCAAAACGAATATTTGTAACTCGACTTCGAGAGAGAAATATGCACCGATCTTTCTACGGAAAGTGAAATTTTAAAAGTTTTCTTCGAGTATTCAACCTCATAATAGTTTACATGAGCTTTCAGACACCGATTGGAAGGAATTTAGCGTCCAAACCCACCAAAAACCGTCAAGTTAAAGAACTATCATCAAATAACTAGGTAACCTAGGAAGCTGAAATCACAGATCGGTAGGTATAGAATAGCAAATGTGAGCTCCAAATTCAGTACATTACAAATCAGGTGTAAAGATAAACAATTTCAGTTAATATTAGAAGCTTTACACGAATGCTGGCACGCCAATTATAACTTTCCTCTCTGTTTTTTTTTTTTCCATTGAAGCTTAGGATTATTTTGGCATTTTGTATGTAAAAAAAATAAACAGAAACAATTAGAAAAATTAGAGAAAATTTAACGTGCCGTGAGAAATGGTTAACGAAAGAAAAACAAGAACAGCACCTGAAAATTGTCAGTTGATTAATACTAACTTCATTAATTTTTTCACCGAATTAAAAAGATTATTATTTTTTTTTTCTGCTAATGATGTATTTTTTATTTCAAAGATAGAAGTTTCAAACGATGCAAAGAAGGGACTAAACACACTTAAAAATGACATATAATTCCTTGAGATTGCAATCTCTTTAATTAATAATATATGTCATTTTTATGTGTGCCTACATTATATCATCACACTTCTGTCATGGAATATCACGTTTATTTTGTTCATGAAAAAAAAAAAAAAATTGTAAATACTAGAGGAAAAAAAAAAATCATTCTCTCACTAGAATCTACTATTTTGTTTAAATGTTAATGATCATGAGATATCGTGTGATAATGCGTATCGTATGTTATTGAAAATGTAATTGGTTGATGCTTATCAATCCTTATCATAAAGTATTGCATCACCTTTGTTTTCTTCCAAATAAACTTTTTATTTCCCATCGAACAGTCAAACAAAACAGATCAAACCAAACGACTGGTGGCAAACAATCATTTCAAATCCTCGATAAATTAGGCCTATTTGGAATTAGGAATTGGTAGTTTTATCCTTTCAGCAAAACGGTGAGTTTCATTTTGTTATTTTTCTTAGTTATTAATTGGAAAGGAAATCATTAAACAAGAGCCTTAGTCGCATAATCTTACATTTGAAACACATCTCTGAGATAGAAGATTTAATTTCGCAAAGGATTTTTTTTTTCAGATGAAATGTTAAAATACTGTTGCTTTTCTTTAAATCAAATTTGGAGCTTCTTTGTTGCAGTTTATTGTTGTTGTTTTAACTAGTTCTTTGGCAGACGATGTGTCTTTTTGCAACTACAGGTCTACTCATAATCAAACTACACTAGCTTGAATATGTCTTTTATGATACTAATCTTAAGCTTTGTAAAAAAAATTTTCAATTTTCTAGTTATTTAAAGATATGTGCATTTATTTATTTATTTATTTATTTATTTATTTATTTATTTATTTATTTATTTATTTTTATTAATCATGCAAAGTTTTACATTCCATTTTATTTTTTTGTCTTCACCCCTCCCATCACTCAAAATTATCCCCGAAATACTTCGTTAAAACAGCTCAATTGATTTCTTTAAAAGTTAACTTGAATAAGATGCTTAGTGTCTGTTAAATATGTGAACGATTATTTTGTTTTCTCAAGCAAAAAAGTCCATAACATTGATGCCTCAGTTCGGCAAGATCAGTCCTAGGCGATGATAAATATATCATCTACATTCTATGTTACTCTCAAAAATACTCAAACATAGAAATGTAAATAAATCGTAAAATAATAGGTACACACCAATGCCTTCTGACTGAAAGTCAATATTTTATTACAATAGAATTCTGTTTGTTTTGTTTTTACTGTTTCTATCTAAGTTACGTATATTGAAGTTTTCAATGTTTACATCGACTGATATTGATTGCTTGTTGAGGTTTGCCTCTACTGATTGACTGCGAAGAGGTGGGAAGTTTGCTGTGTATTGTTCGAGGCAAATGCAGCGAGTAAGAAGTCGTGCAGAGGATTTAGCACACCTGCTTTTCACGAATTGGCTGCGAACAATGATGGCAGTGGCTCGTTCGCTATAAAGGTTTGCCACTCGATTGGCGGCGAGTAGGGGATTCGCCTTCTCCATTCCCCGAAACCACGCCTAAACGCCGCTCTCTGTCAAAACGAACGTTAATGGTAATGTTCAAATTGCCAGTCTTTTCAAAGAGCCGCAGCTTTATTTGATTCAAAAATTAAAGAAAAATTTCGCCCTATATCTTTAAAGTACAATGGTGAAGGCCACATGCTCTCCAAGATTACGACACGATTGGAATTTGGAATTATAGCTTTTTTGCCATATTTCTTAAAAAAAAAAACTTTCATTAATTCATTAAATAACAGCAAAACGATTCCCTTCCCATAAACCCCGCGCCTCACCCCCCCCCCCTCACCAGATGATTGTAGAAAACCGAAACTTTAACGATGGATTAATCTACGGAATGTCTATTCTCACTAATTTGTTACCAACTGGGCTCGTTCATTAAAATATCAAGGCCAAAATTATCAATATTCCTTAAGTCTTGTTACCAGTAATGTTTGTTTTATTTACGTAGGTAGATAAGTTAAAATTTACAGCCAGATTTCATTTTTTTTTTTTTTGACAGTTGTTTCTGAAACTGCGCAGTTTATTTTAGTGTTTGCTGTCGATTATAAATTGTTCTTTTTTTATTATTGCTGCAACAAAAAGGTCATTTTCACTATTTTCGATTCAAATACCGCACGAAAACTAAAAGAAAATAATCTTTTTTTTTTTTTTCTTTTTATCAATAGCGTTTTATTATTATAACAAGTAAAATCTGAGGAATACTGAAATAATAGTTGAAAAAAATGGGCGTCAATCGACATATTTCCAAAGATGGCAAAATGTAAAAAACTGGAAAATTCTATATTCTATTCTGAAATTTTATATAAAATCTTTATAATCATTGAAATAAAACTTACCAATTTTTTTTTTCCATTTATATCGATTAGGATGTCTCCAATATAAAATGGCCACAATCACTTTTACTTTTATTCTTAAATTGAGGTATTAGATGGCAGTGACCTGTGAGAGTCACTGTAGGTTGTAAGACTAACTTTAGAGAACTAATGCGTCTTCTGTTCTTTTTGTAAGGGCAATTATTTTTGATAAGTGGTACAGTTATTCGTTTATAATTGTTTACCGGATATCGTTTACCTTATACTGTACGTTTTTAATAGCAATAATTCAAAACTTTAACAATGTAGGGATATATTGGGGGTGGGGGGAAACAAAAGGTGTCCTGATCCCCCTCCTCCCAAAATCTCAGATAAGTAGGTCCATTTTCTTTCTTTTTTGAAGGGTAAACTTTGTCTCTCCTCCCCCTCCTCCAGTTTTTAAAAATGACTTCGTTATTTTTTTTTTATTTTTTTTTTGATTGTTACTTGGCCCTTTCCGAAATAAAATCATATACTGTACGCCGCTACTGAACAGAATTCTGATGTTTGTCTTTTATTCGAGCCTGCCATGATACTGTGCGGCAAATCTCCCTGAAAAAATAAAATGGACTGTGCTGTTCTTTAAAAGCGGATATATACCTTTCTATTGCAATTATGTTTATGTTGAATGTATTTAAAATTTATTTTCTTACTATCAGGGAAAAATACTATTACAACAAATTCTGATTTGCATTTTTTTTTAAATGCAATAAAAAAGAAAAATCACGAAAATAAGCAGAAAATCAGACATGCATCAATCAAAGGAAATGGTGATTGAACTAATTCAAATAGGCTTGAATGCTGGAAAAACTACACGTAAGAGTCATGTTTGTTATTTAAGAATAAAAGGAAATTCAATTAAATAGTGATGACCTTCAGTAAAATCAAACAAAAGGAAAAAAAAAATCTAACTTATCCTCTTCCTTTCCTATCCATGCTCTTTTTTTTTTTTTCATATTTTTTTAAATAATAGTTTAAATAAGGTTAGCGTGTAAGTTTTTATTAATAAACATTTTATCGCTTTGAATCATTAAAGATATTTATGTAACTGGTTTGAATATTTTTTTGTAATGTATAATATATTAAAAATTAGCAATGAAAAGTAAATGTGTAGGTTTTTTTTTTTTTCTTATATAATACCTTGCTAATAAAGCTTCTTTTAACGAAGAAACAATGTAAAAAAATAGGCTATTATTTTCCTATCTTTTTCAAGGACAAGGCATGACATCACACATACTGTTATGTATAGAAAAAAAAGGAAAATATTTTCCTTTTTTTATCCATGTTGAATATTTGTAACGGCTCATTGTTATAATAAGAATTATATAAACTAGAATGTCTGTGTTGGTCAGTGGGGGCTCGCAGCTAACATTAGTGGGGATGCTGCTCCAGAAAATTTGTATATATAAAAAGTATGCTGTATGATAAAAATTTGTACATATAATTTATTCTTAAAAATTTAAATGTATAAAAAGAAAATTTATTCAGAAACTGGATAAAATTCTAAAAGAACAAAATCAAACGTTTTTTACTTACTTTAACCTAAATTGTTACAGTTCTAGCTTGATCTATTCATTTTAAAAAGAAATCCATTCTTCTTGTTTTAATTTGCGCGAAAAGATCGCGGAGTAAGAAAAAAAAAACTACCTTCCACCAGCACGCCAGGGTCGGCACTGCGGGAGCGACAGTGTTCTCTCCCTCGCAGCCTCGCGTGCAGCTTCCTAAGTGCTCATGCGCGCAACAGTCAAACACCACGCCAAGTTATTAGGATTATTAGGATTCAAGGAAGAATTGGACCTGAATAAAATTTAAAAATTCTTAAAACTTGTTTGGATTAAGAGAGAAACTCTAATAAATCCATAGGGAATCCTGTCTGAACAGAAAGTACGTTTCAAAGCGTATCCCTACAAACATACATACATACATACATACCGTTCCATACAAAGATTTTTGTATCTTTTTCATAAACAGGGGATGGCTACAGACATTAAGCTTGAGGATTATATATTGTACAAGTATAAAGAAAGAATTAAAGAAAAAAGGACTCATTATATTAAATGTTATCGATAATATCAAGTGGAAATAGGGGGTGTTGCAGTACCCAGTGCCTTTACGCGAGCCACCACTGCTGTTAGTACTTTTTGTCTTTATTTGTTCACAAAAAAACCAAAGCATTTATTTGTTAATAACTGGCAAACCAGTCAAGTAAAATTTTTAGTGATCACGTGACCTTGGATTCTGAGGTCATTTTCTCAGCCACGTGACCTTGGATCGCACTACCTGTAAAAATGTTAACCTCAATGAGAGGAACAACTTGTCTTTACATTTTGATCGTCTAAAATGAACGGTTTAGAAGTTGACCTTATGTCACATGACTTCCGGTGGATCCACGTCACTTGAAAATTAAATGTAACCAACCTCAATATTGTACCTAACATTTGACACCTTATTTGTATTCTGTGTCTTATGGTTTCGGAAGAGTAGCGGGCAGAAAAAAATAACAACAATGTTTTCTTTTATATGTATATGTTGCAAACGTTGCTATTGTTTGTGCAAAATTGTTATTGTTAGCTTTGAATTGTTAATATACGAGGCAACGAGACACGAGATGTCTCTGTGGTTGCAATTGTTGTAGATTTTTTTTTCGTTGTAAGATAAGCTAGAGATAAAGTTCATATGTTCCTTTTTCTTAAACAGTTTTAACTTTTTGCCTAGATTCAGTTTTTTTTCCTTGACGCTAATATTCTCCAGAGCACTCTCCGAGGGATCTAGTTAATAAGATTCTTTAGTATATATATATGAGAGAGAGAGAATACAATAAAAATGTGCGGCATTTAATCCAAAATATAATTTAATTCCTGCAAGAATAGTCAAACCGAAGTGAAATTTTGCAATCAGGAATAGAAGCACTCCCAAGAAACTGAAGAAAAAGAAATAGGGGAAGGGAGGTTCAACAAAATCTCAATCACCTTCCAACAAAAAAAAAAAGTTCGAAAAATGCTGGATTCCTTCCTTTTCTGATGCAATAGGAGGAGATATTACAACCGGACTGACTTGTTTGGTTACGATTTTAGGCCGCATCCATATAAAAAAAAAAAAATCTCCTAACGAACAGAAACAGAAAAGAATTCGATAGGCCTTAACGTAACGCCGAACGAGCCGAGCACTTTTCCACGCCTTGCGGGAAAACCCATTAGCTGTTCAATTGTGGATGGGTTTTTGCAGCATTCGGATTGTTTGGAGCAAGAGGAAATGAGACAAGAAGAGATGCTGAAAGGTTGAAAGAATTAACTGTAAATGAAAAATTATTAAATAAAAATAATAAATATGCAATTTATTTATTATTAGAATAAATTAAATAAAACGTTTTGTATACTGTGGTAACAGAATTTATTTTCATCAAATAAATGGCAAAAGAAAAAAAAAAAAAAAAAAAAAATTTTATTATTTGATATGTTATTTTATAATCGATAATTGAGTTCTTTAAATTATGCAAATTATGAATACAGTAGACTCCCGATTATCCGCGGATCTCTCCTATTTCCATTTTTTTTAATGCACAACAAATTACGGAATCAACAAACATTTTTCAAATCTAGAATAAGGTAAACAAAAAAAGAGGCACATTTAGCGACGTCTAAGTAAGGGGTTTTCGTGTTTCGACACGAAAAAGCAAAAACAATTAACCGATTTTAACAAAAAAAAATAAAGTAAAATAAAATAAAATAATTGGTTATAATGTATGTACTGCCATTTTAATGTAAAAAAAAAAAAAAAAACTTGTTAAAAACATTTTCTGTTGATATTCGTCCTATTTCGGATTATCCGCGGAATTCGCTTATCCGTGGTTGCAGCGCCATCCAACTTCGCGGATAATCGGGAGTTTACTGTATTCTAACTCTATTCTAACTTTTTAAATTTAGGTAAGTAATAATAATAATAATTATTATTATTTTTGCTGTATTACTGAAAATATTGTATAGGCCTATTCGTAGTTACTTAACATTGATTTTACTTAAAAATCATTATCAGATATATCAAATTGTTTCTCTAATTAATTCTAAAAAATATATGATCTAATTCTAAAAAAGCATTATATATATTATTTTATAAAAATAAATAAATAATAAAAACAGTGAGAAAAAAATTTAAAAATGTTAGACAGACGCTAGAAAAATCCTTTTCTTTATTTTTTTTTTACTCTGTTGGGTAATTTAAGCTTTGTTTATGTATAATTTATATGTTGATGTTGTTTTTGTTTTTGTTTTTTTAATTTTCTAATTTTTTTATTTCTTATTATTACATTTTTTATTTCTTATTATTAATCTAAAACCTTTTATAGATTACCTTTACTTGGTATTTTTTTTTTTCCTTTTTTTTCTTTTTGCTTGTAAATTACGAAAAATGTACTATCAAATACAGAGAAGAATTTTCGGGAACATCATGAACATGTTGAGCGTTCTGCTCGTTCTGTTCGTTGCATTCAGGTTGTTCATCCTGGTCGTTCGGTGAAAAAATTTTCGGTGTGGAGACGGCCCAATTATCATTTACAAAAAATATATGGCTTCTCAGTTAGTTTTACAAGTTATTGCAAATGGGATACCCTTTCAAGACTATCAGCGTTATCAGGAAAAATTAAATGTCTCAGATTTACAAACAGTTTTGATTTCATTGAGGAGAAGTCCAAGAGTTCATAGTTGCATCAAAAATTATAAAAATGTAAAGATGTAATGTAAAGAATGTAATCCATGAATTATCAACACTAATAGCATTCCCATTTGCATAAAAAAAATATCACTTTTTCTATAAAACTACTTTTTTTAAAATCATTAATTTGTATTAAATGAAACCATACTTATTTATCATTCATTGTATTTATTTGAAAGTTTCTTAGAGTAAATTCGAAGGATTTTTGTTTTTGTAGTTAATACTAGATTCATTAAGTTACGTACTTTACTATAAAAAATTCCTCAAGGAATTGAAGCCTACTTTAATTAAAATCTTCCCCCCCCCCCTTGTTTTTAAATTCCTGCTATTGATAGTAGCATTTTTTTTATTTATTAA